>CAUYUJ010014704.1:213770-361270 GCA_963575745.1 Prorocentrum cordatum
CTACTAGTACTACTACTACTACTACTACTACTACTACTACTACTACTACTACTACTACTACTACTACTACTACTACTACTACTACTACTACTACTACTACTACTACTACTACTACTACTACTACTACTACTACTACTACTACTACTACTACTACTACTACTACTACTACTAGTGCTGCTGCTATTGCTGCTACCCACGGCGTCCTACGACGTATCACGACGTCGGTGGTGTGCGCACCAAGAGAAAACCGATCGCGCCGACATCGAAACCGAAACCGTACGCATCCCATTTCTCATCCTCCTCGTCCAAGTTTCCTGCGGACCCCGTGTGGTGTCGAGACAATGCCATTCCTGCTACGCTGTGCGACTGTGGCACGCATAGAGCCCCCACCCCCTGCGACCTCCCTCTGGCATCGAGAGGGCGCAGCATCTGCGAAGCTTTGCGACATTAGCGCACATAGCGCCCCCACCCCCTACGCACCCCTTCTGGCGTCGGAAAGATGCCGCTCCTGTTAGGCTTTGCGACGTTGGCGCGCATGAGAGGCGGCGCTCAAGGACCACTCACTGTGCATCCCTTCTGGCGCCAGGAAAATGCAACGCCTGCTAGGCTTTGCGACATTGGTGCGTCTGGTGTCGAGAGAGTGCCACGCCCGCTAAGGTTTGTTGCCACATTGGCGCGTGTAGAGACCGCGCTCAGGGACCACCCCCTCCGCCTCCGCCCATGGTGTCTAGCAAGTGCCACGCTTGCAAGACGTTTCGACGTTGGCGTGTATACAGACCGCGCTCAGGAACCACCCCCTGCGTACTCCCTCTGCTGTCGAGGCTGACTACCTACCAGACCACCCCAACCCAACCCGAAGACCCGACTTTCGGGTTGGGGTTGGGTTGGGGTGGTTTGGTGGGTGGTGAGAGACAGTGCCACGCCCCTTAGGCTTTGCGACACTGGCGCGTATAGAGACCGCGCTCTGGGACCTCCCCCTGCGCACCTCCTTGTGATGTCGAGAAAATGTAACGCCTGCTTTGCTTTTGGGCACTGGCGCGTATATAGAGACCGCGTTCAGGGACCACCCCCTGCGCACCCCCTCTGGTGCCTAGAAAGTGCCACGCCTGCTAGGTTTTGCGACGTTGGCGCGTGTAGAAATCGCGTTCAGGGGCCACTCCGTGCGCACCCCCTGTGATGTCGAGAAAGTGCCACGCCTGCTAGATTTTGCGACATTAGCGCGTATAACAACCGCGTTCAGGGACCACCAGCTGCGTACCCCCTCTGGAGTCGAGGAAGTGCCAGGTCTGCTACGCCTTGCAAGCCCGAAGCGGGTATGTGAACCACGCCCATCGCCCCCCCCGAGGTGTCCAGCAAGTGCCACGCCGGCCTCATCCTGAGAACCCTACGCGTATGTGTTCGGCGGCGAGCAAATCGTATACGTATGTGTTATGTGGGGTGCGTGTCATGTGATTGACTTGGTCTGCGTCAGCTGAATGTGTTGTATGGTGTGTGTGTGTGTACGCGTCTGTAAGTGTGTGCCTGTCTGATGCGTGTCTGTGAGTGTGTGTGTGTGTGTCTGTGTGTTTGTGTCTAATGTGGTGAGACTGGCAAGGATATGCAGAAGGGGAGGTGAGGTGTGAGCTTCGCGGGTGGGACGCGGGTTGGAGCACCCCACTAAGCATGTGGGGAACATCAATTTCCCTTTCAGAGCTGGAAGCTTACGCAAGCAAATCTGGCCCTGAAAAGCATTGCCCGCTTTCACAATAATGCGCCCAGCCTCCAGGAGCCTCCGCTTGCTGGTATCGTTGCTGGACAGTGCGCTGCGCTGCTTACGTGACTTTTGGCCGAGATGGTCCTCTCGCTCGCGAAGACAAGTTAGCGCAGCATGCCCAGAAATCGCCAGGAGCCTTAAGTCGGCAGCTTCGAGTTCTTGCACAACAGATTCGGGAAAGGCCCCCAGCGAGCAGCCTCCACGGCAAACACATCAGCCAACGCATTGGCCACGAGACAGCACGCATCTGGCCGGGTCTCTCTGAGCTGTCTTTCATTCGGATGTGACTTGATCAAGATGTTGGTGTTACCATCAAGCTGCTCCCAACCTTCTGCCACGGTCAACCAACAACACGCCAAGCCGAACGAAACTAACAGGAATGGGCTTGACTTCGCAACAAAAAGTGAGTATCTCAAGCAGTGGACTTCAGGATTTGTGTAGACGCATGCAACTCGGCCCTTGGGGAGCTTTGGTGAGGCCCAGGCAAGGTACCACAGAATACTCCAACCGCCTGCAAAGATCCAAATTTGAAATGCACGATCACCCAACTACACTTACATGACCTCCAATCTTGGCAACTTCACACCGAGAACCGTGAATCTCCAGAGATAGGTTGTCCAGATTCAAGAGCTTCACGGAAAATGCCCCAAGACCAAACTTTCTCCCCTGCATCACATCCATGGTCCATCCTTGGGAACCAAGCCTCTATTCCAGAAACGGTCAGACTCTTGATGAGCCTCTCGAGCATCATCACGCAGATGGCTATCTCAATGCTAATATCCGAAACGTCAGCACTGCGTTGGCACTCCCGGAAGCGATGGTGCGGATCTTCAGGCGCCGCACCGCACCTGTGACAAAGACCGTTGCTGAGGTAGCCTCATTTCTTGAGACGGGCTTCTGGCAACTGAGCAGCGGTAACTAGATTGGCAAGGACACGTCTCCCTGATCGATCGCGTTCTTCCTGCAACACTTCCTAAACCGCCGACAGGTGAAGCCCACTCCATCTGCTGGGTTGCCACCTTCTGCGTCACCAAATACCAAGGTGGAATTTTCACTCTCTTCGATCAACAGGAAACGCCTTGTCCGTGAATGACAGAAGGACGGGGGGAGGAGGAGGAGGAGGAGGAGGAGGAGGAGGAGGAGGAGGAGGAGGAGGAGGAGAGAATGACATAATTAAGGCCCGATGGCGAAACGAAGCTGAGGAGCCCGGGGGACGTATGCGAGAACACTTGTGCGCCAGCCCTTGTCGAACGAACGGCTGGCCAACATAACTTGCAATGGCCAATAAGGCTCCAAGAGACCGCACACGGCGAAAACCGTCAGGGTCTCTTCATGCCGAGGCGAGGGTCGGGTGCGCTGAAGAGGGCGGCCAATAAGAGGGGGGGGTCGCATCATGGCCCGAGGCAGGTTCGCGGACGAGTAGGCGCCATGGGAATGCCGTAAAAGAAAACAACACAAACCATGATAATCGAGGAGATGTTATGACCCTGGCCATGATGTCCACACAACCCTTGTCCTTCCTCAAATGTTGGACGCCCCCAGAATGGGGGAGGCGGGCGAAAAGGAATGCCCCCGGACATCTCCGCCGGTCGCGCGAGGCTGCCCCGCAGGCCTTGGGCTCGCTGCCGCCCATCTTTTGGAGCACCTGGACGGACTCCTCTCGAAGGGCTAAGCGAGCCGTCCATGGCCGAGTTCGAGGATCGTGGGGGGAGGATCGAAGGTCGGGATCTGGAAAATTGTTCTGCCTTGGGGCTCGGGGGGGGGCTTCTCGTCGCCGAGGCCGGATCCGCTCCGAAATCCTGGTCAACAGGCACCGCTGGCAAAATCCAAGAGTCGCTTTTCAGGGGAAGGACTAAGCAGAGAAAGGAGGAGGAGGAGGAGGAGGAGGAGGACGAGGAGGGGGATGATGAGGAACGGGAGGAGGAAGAGGAGGAGGAAGAGGAGGAGGAGGAGGGGAGGAGGAGAAGGAGGAAGGCGAGGACAAACGAGGAGGAGAGGAGGAGAAGGAGAGGAGAGGAGGAGGAGGAGGAAGAGGAGGAGGAGGAGGAGGAATGGGAGGAGGAGGAGGAGGAAGGGGGAGAGGAGGAGGAGGAAGAAGAGGAGGAAGAGGAGGAATAGGAGGAGGAGGAGGAACAGGAGGACGGGGGAGGAGGAGGAGGCGGAGGAGCAGGAGGCAGAGAAGGAAGAGCAGGAGGAGGACGACGACGTCGAGGAGGAGGAGGAGGAGGAACCGGAGGACAGGACGGGGGGAGGAGGAAGAGGAAGTGGAGGAGGAGGAAGAGGAGGAACAAATAAAAATTTTAAACGCAAGAATTCCAAATTCCTAATGCCCGCTTCCCGCTTCCCGGTTCCCAACTCCCGGTTCCCGGTTCCTTGCTCCCGGTTCCCGGTTCCCGGCTCCTGGTTCCCGGCTCCTCGATCCCGGTTCCCGGTTCCTGGTTCCCGATTCCCGCTTCCTGGTTCCGGGTTCCCGGGTCCTGGCCCCAGGGCTCCCAGTCCCCAGTTTCTGGCTCCCGGTTCCCACTCGGTCGCATCGCATTTTAACTAAAAGGTTATAAGACTTAACATGGTTCAGCTAAGCGCAATCTAGTTTAATTTGGTGTAGCTCAGCTGTAAGATGGCTTAGCTAAAGTTTAGCATGGCTTTGCTGTCGGGTACGCAAGTTAACGACAACTAAAATGTTATGTATATTTATGCAACGTTACGTAAGCCGTGTTAAATTTTGTCAACGTATGTTAAACTATGTTAAGGTCGGTGAATGTATGTTAACCCAAGTTTTGTGTTCTCTCCTCCTGCACGGACATCTTGCCTGGCCACGCTGTTTCGCCACAGCCCTACCCCAAAACACCATTCACGCTACCGAGTGGCTATCCCTCGTGCGTGCATCTCGCGTAACACCGCTTCCTAGACCTGGGGCACCCTGATATTGGACACGATGAGAGCAGCACGTAAAAAAATGTGCACCGATCGCGCGACACCCTCAGCCCGCAGGGAATGCAAACATAATGCGCCCCCCACAATGAAGCACGGCGTCGGTTTATTCATTCAACGCGAAAATGAACAAGGACAGCGCGAACTCGTGGACAGCGGCAGCAACAGCAGGGAGCTGGGAGCAGGCGGCAGGGAGGGAAGGGGATAGCAGGAGGGGGGCGGGGGGCAGAGGAACTGCTGGCCAAGTGAAACACTGAAGTGATCTTATTGAGACGCGCGGGGCGCCTGCCCCGCAGGAGACCACGGCCGCATCCAAAGGTGACCCACGCCCCCAAAACTAGCGGAGCCCAGAGGACGATCCAAGACTAGTGGGGCCCAGAAAGGACGAAGCAGGAAAGGCGGAACACGCCGAGAAGAGAAGAGGCCGAGGAGGGCAAAAGCGGCGCGGGGGCTCAGCAGTCGCGGAACAGGGTGGCACAGGTAGGTGCAGCACGAGTGCTGGTAGCCGTCCCTGGGTTGGGGGGAGGTCGAAGGGAGCCTGGAAACGGGCGCCGAAACACCAGCATGTCCAGGAACCCAGCTGCGCAACGTCCCGCACCAAGGTCGTGCACTGAATTCTGGGGCCAAAGACGGAGCTGGACCATGAGTCGGAGACGGAGTCGACGCCAGACTTGTCGCTGGAGTCGGAGGCGGGGTCGGGGCCACATCACCTTCCGAAGTGGGGTCGGAGTTGATGGCGCATCCAGCGTCGGCCCCCGAAGCGGCAGGCGTGAAGGTGCCTGTGGCGACAGTCGGAGTCAGGGCCGCGCCGTCGCAGGGTCGGAGACGTGGCGTTGGTAGCCGTGGTTGTGGTAGTGGCTGCGCGGGCGTTAGGGATGGCGGCGATGGGAATTGTTGGTCGGCCATGCCGAATCGATCTTGTAGACGTCCTCGCAGCCGGCTGGGTAAGCGTCACCGCGGCGCCGTCGGAGCTGGGGTCGGAGTTAGGTCGGAAGAAGGACATGGCGGCGGTGCTGATCTAGCAGGTGCACAGGCCTCCACGTGGCCGCTCGTCGGTAAACTCATCCTCCCCACCTCTACTTGTCTGTGTTCTTGTTATGTGTTCTCGGGTGTGTGTCCTACCCAACCCATCGCTAGGTGTCTTTGTTATTGTGCTCTTTCACTTGTTCTGGGTGGTGGGGGCCATGGATGAGGCTAACCCCAACCCCTTTAGGGGTGCCCCTGCTGGAGCTTCTGGAGGGGTATGGTCGATTGCCGCCGTGGCTGGGTTCTCTTGGATGTGTTCGGGCCGGCCATCCCCTGTGCCGTCTGGTAGGTGGGGGGGCGGGAGTGCACACCCTCCCCGGGACAATCACGCCGCGGAGGCGGTTGGGGCTTCGGCTCTTTCCTCCGTGGGGGCTTCGGCTCCGGCTGCGGCTTCGGTGCCAGTCGCGGGTCCTGGGGGGCAGACCGACGACTCGTCTGGCCAACGCGCGTCGGTGTCGGTGCTCACTTTGACAGGCGTCTCGGCGACTGTGTCTGAAGATGGCCCTACGTTTCCTTCAAGCACAACTCGGTGCCAGCGACGTGTTGCGAGGATCCGGGCTCACAAGCGGATCAAGAATAAGAAGGCTTCCCGTGCTATGCAGTGCCGTGCCATGCATAAACTTGCCATGCTACGGCGGGAGGGACGTCTCCGAAAGGCGCACACAGCATGGTTTTTCCGAGGTGGAACCTGGAACACGCGGAAGCTGGGGACAGAACGTGGCAACGAGAGCCCTGCCATCAAGATTGGTGCTGTCCTCTCAGTGCTCAATGGTAGGAAATGGGATTTCGCTTTGTTTTCTGATGTGAAATTCACACGTAATGGGGTGAGGGAGTATGAGGAAGGGGGGAGGAGGTGGACTTTCATCATTAGGGGGAAGGTCTGTGTTGTGCTTGGGAGTAAGTTGTCTGAAGCATGGAGGACTTCTGGATCGAAGGTAGTTGTTCGGGGCAGGGACGGGCGGACCGGTATCCGTGTCATGGCTGTGGTGATTCCCCGGGAGGGACGACGCAGAGGCATCTCTCTGCTGGCGTGCTACGCCCCAGTCTCAGGGGTGAATCCAGCTGCCGTCGCTGCCAGGGACCGTTTCCATGAAGAGCTGCGCTTCGTCGAGGCCCGTGTCCGGGGCGCGAATCAGTTGGTGATCGTCGGTGGGGACTTCAATGCTGAAGTCGGCCGGCCCCAAAATGACGAGGAGCGTAGTGTGTTGGGTCTTCATGCTTCACCGCGCCGCACGGACAGTGGGCGTGATCTGGTGGCTATGTGCCAATCAGTCCCTTTATGTATCCTCAGTAGTATGTATGAGCAGCCTCAGCCTGCCACGTGGTGGCACCTGCGGTACCGCTCCGCCCACCAGCTCGACCACGTGCTCGTCCGGCCACGGGACCGGAAGTTTTTCACGTCGTGCCGCACCCTCCATTTTGGTCCACGGGGCCAACAGGACGAGCTTGGGCGACGGAGTAGGCGAAAAGGGGGTAGGAGTCTGGGGGGAGGAGATGAGAGGGAGGACGGGGTGGTACCGTGGGCCCCATACACGGACCATGAGCCGGTTGAAGTGTGTGGTCGGCTTGACGTGGAGTGGGCTCGTGTGGCCACTGTTGACGAGGCCCGCGAACCTGTTCCCAATTACGGTGCCATGGCGGGGTCTTCTGGTCTTGCCAAGCGGGCCAGGAGCGACTTCGAAAAATTGATCACCGAGCGCCTCCTAGGCTGTGCATCTCCGCCCGTGTGGCGGGACGTCTGTCGGATTGTGAAGGAAGTCGCGTTGGAAGTGTTGGGTGTGCGGGTCAAAAGGCACCAGATCCCGTGGCTTCAGGGCCATGAGGACACAAAGCGCCGACTCGACGAGGCTGTGTCCAAGGCCGAGACAGCTTGGAAAATGGCGTCAGAGGATACCAAAGCCGCCGCTTTAGAGGCGCGGCGGTTGGCGCGGCGGGATCGTCGCCGGTCCTTGCGTCAGTTGGAGAACGCGTACTGGCGAGACATTGGCACTCAGGCTTCCGCTGCGGCCCGTAGCGGGGACCAGGGCGAGCTGTTTAGGCTCTTTCGAGACCTCCGGCTTCGGCGCGGGGACAGATGCGACTCCGGTCGCTGGAGCGCCGGGGACGTCGCCGGGGAGCGGGAGAAGTGGAAGAAGCACTTTGCTGCCATCTCCCGGGACGTGGGGGTCGTTGCTGAGCATGTGTGGCAGCACGTGCCACAGACGGCGGTGGTCGCGGAGTGGCTTGCCGCTCCTCCCACCGACCCTGAGTTGGCGGCCTGTGTCAAGAAAATGCAAACAGGGCGACAACCCGGAGAAGACGGGTTCGTAGCTGAGGCCTTAAAGTATGGCGGGGATACCCTTCGCACACGAGTGTTTGAAATCGTGCGAGAGATGTGGGGCCGTGCGGCCCGGGCAGAGGACGACGGCGAGGCTGAAGATTGGCCCGATGAATGGAAGGTGGGTTTGGTGGTGCCGCTCTGGAAGCAGAAAGGCAACAGGTCTGACAAAAACACGTGGCGCGGCATCACGCTGTTGTCGGTGGGCTCTAAGTTAGTGGCTCGGGTCGTGGCCTCTCGGCTCGCTCAGTGGTCTGAGGGCTTTATGGCCGAGGAACAGTCTGGGTTCCGACGAGGCCGGGGCACGGATGACGCCCTGCAGGTCGCGCGGCGCATTATTGAAGAGGCTCGTGCTCTTACCAATGGTAACGCGGTGGTCATCTCGTTCTACGACATTGAAAAGGCGTACCCGCGAGTGTGCCGCCCTGCGCTGTGGCGTCTATTAGAACGACGAGGCTGCCCCTTGGAGTTCATCCGCGTGTGCAAGGCGCTGCACGAGCACACGGGCTACAAAGTACGTGTGCTACAGGGCTTGTCGTCTCAATGGTACCCTCTCCGCGGCCTCCGGGAGGGGTGCCCGTCCAGCCCTCCACTTTTTAACGTGTTTCATGATGCAGTGCTCCGAGACTTCCGCCTGCGGCGGAAACGTCGGGCTGATGCGGCTGGACACTCCCCCGGTCTCGCTTGGGACTACCAGATCGATGGCAAACTGAATAAGCGTGCCCGGACACGTACTCACATCTCTGGAGAAAAGGGGTTCGCTAGTACGGTCCGTTCCACCGTAATTGGCGATTTGGGATTCGCGGATGACACGGCCGTGGGCCGTGGTTGGCATGGCTGATGAAATGCGGGTGGCCGACCCTTTGTTCGAGGCCACGATGGCTGACTGGGACGAGAAACTCAATCGGGGCAAAACGGAGCGCCTTCGTGTCTGTGGAGTGCCCCCTGCGCCGTACGACGTTCTTACGGAGTTCGAGGTGGTGCAGGTCAAACACATCGGGGGGATTCACTGCCGTAGTGGGGCTCTTACCGCGGACACGACCAAACGTGTGGCGGCGGGCAACGCGCTCGTTAAATCCTTGGCCAAGGGCTGGGCTGTGGGGACGGCGCACGGCCGTGGACGTACGAGCGGAGTTGACATCTGCACCAGACTCCACATTGTGCACGCGTGCGTGATTGGGCTCCTGACGTCCGCCTCGCGGTCTCGGGGATGGACGCAGCACGATCTGCGCAGAATTCAGCGCGTGGCAAATTATGGGGTCCGCCGAGCGTTCGGTATGGATGTGCTGATTATGCGTGATCTGGAGGTGTCGGACTCTATGATGTATCGAGCAGCCCAATGGCGTTCGATGGAGGATTTAACGGCGCGTTTGGCGCTGCAGTGGCTGGGTCACGTGGCTCGAATGCCGGTGTGGCGCGTTCCGAAGCAAGTGTTGTTCGGGTGGCTGTCAGCAAGGGGGGGCACCCCTACGGTGGGCCGCATCTGGCAGTATCAGTGGCTCAGGAAGTGTGTCAGGAAGCTCTCAGTGGCCGAGATTGATTGGTTCAGACGCGCACAGCACCGCCGTGGCTGGAGACGTGCAATCGATGCGAGCTTCCCGGGTGAGCCGCTTACGACCGAGCAGCGGGCAGCGATCAATGCGTGGCGTCCCGGGGCTCCTTTGCCGTCGTCGGGGGCGGGTTCGTCGTTGTCGTCGTCGGTCGTCCCTCCTCCTCCTCCTCCTCCTCCTCCTCCTCCTCCTCCTCCTCCCCCCTCCCCCCCCGACGACGACGAGGAGGGGGGCCAGGAGACTGCGTATTCTTGCCCCGTGTGTTCCAAGACTTTCGGTACGGGTAACCAGCTTCAGTACCACTACGATGCGGCGCACTCAGTTCGGGACCCTATGCTCGTCACCAGTCTGAGTCACCAGTGCCCTGACTGCAAACAGTATATGGGTAGGGATGTCAAATACCACAAGGCCACGTGTCCCGCGAGGCTCGAATTGCGAGATGCCCTGCAGGTTGAGTTCGGAAAATGGGAGCCTGTTCTCCACGGGCCACACGCCGCACCACCTCTAGGATGGTGGGTTGCCACGGACGGGTCGGGGCTAGATGGGGAGGCGGGTTGGGGCGCTGTTATTTTTCGTTATGAAGGGCCGGGCAGCCCGGGGGTGGTGCCCGACTATGTTTTGCACGCTCCGGTGGTGTGTCGTGCCTGGGATCACAGGTGGATGGGCGCCAGGACCCAGACGAATAATACAGCTGAGCTTTCGGCCATAGGGGAAACCATGCATTGGCTTCTGAATGAGGCGCCTGACGGCGGAGATGTGCCCGTGCACATCCGCTATGATTCGGAGTACGCCGCCAACACTGCCCGTGGGCTCTGGGAGGTGAAATCAAATGAGGAATTGGCAGAGACTGTACGAGGGCTTACGGAGCAGGTCATGGCTCGGCGCCAGGTGACGTGGGAACACGTTTATGGGCACACCGGCGTGCATGACAACGAACTAGCGGATCGCGCGGCGGATTTGGGCCGCCAGGGCATGGTTTCGGAGCAGTCTTTGCGGTGGCTCGCGCCCCCTCCCCAGGTCGCCGCCCTCTGTTGGCAAGATGTAGACTTCTGCAAAAAATGCGGCATTCAGGTCCTGTCCAAGGACATTAAGTGGCATTTCCGTCGGTGTACGGCCGTCGGTTTCGCCATCACACCGGGGATGGCCAAGTGTCGTAAATGTCATGTGGAGGTCAAAGAGGGGTGCAGACACGCGCACGAGAATAAGTGTCGTGGGAGTGAGCTCCTTAATAGAACGTGTGCCAAATGTGGTAAGGTGTTTGAGCCCACTGATCCACCTGGTATGCTTTCTCGCCCTTGTGGCGTACATGAGAAATGGTGTCGCGGCGTGCGCGTGCCGGCCCCCCCGGATCCTTTGGCGCCCGCGGCAGTGGCCCCTGTGGCTGCCCCAGTCGCGCCAAAAGCGAAACCGAAAGCCAAGGGCGGAGCCAAGGTGATGGCCGCCGGGCGCGGGAGGGGCGCGGCAGCCAAAGCCCGGGGTCGCGCTCCAGGTCGTGGGCATCCTGGCCCGGGAGCTAACTTGAGGCTCGCGCTGCGGCGCCCCGCGGGCCACGGTTAAGGCCATCCCTCGAGGCCGCGTTTTTGCCGGGCGTTACATCGAAAGCTGGCGGTGGCCCCCCGGGGGCCTTCCCTCGACGCCGCGTCTCTTTGCCGGGTGTTGGATCGAAAGCTGGCGGTGTTCCTCCTCCTTCCCTCGGGTGGTCAACGGTTTCCCGCAGCAGTCTGTGTTTCGTGTGGCTGCACCCATTGTGCCAGGCGGCGATCCTACGTGACGTCGCGGGGGCGGCAAGACGGTTCTACTGTTCCGTCATGTGCCAGACCTGCGCCTACTGACGCAGGTCACGCCGCCCCCACGCCCTCGCAGCCGGGGCAGTTGCATGGTGTGAGTTTGTGATATGCGGAAGCCGTGGTGGTGTGTGGGTGTGTTATTCTCCTGTGTCCTCCCTCGTGTACCCCTCGGTGGTGGTGGTCGGTACTCCTGCTTTGCCCGCTCTGTCTCCCGCCCGCTCCCCTCCCCCTCCCCTCCCCCTCTCCTCCCCCCCTCCCCCTCCCCTCCCCCTCTCCTCCTTGCTCCCCCCCCGGCCCTGCCCCTCCCATTGCCGACCGCCATACACATTGTGTGCGCACGTGTCTGTCCATGATGCGAAATCGTTGTCCCATTGCCTCATTGCTCTGCTCGTCGCCGCAGCCTCAAAGACAACAGGCGCGCTTGCCCTCCCCCGGCCTGCCATCGCGATGGCTGCCGCTCGCAGGGTCCAGGTCGACCAGGCGCTCGCGTCTCACGAGGAGCGCTTGGACCGCCTTGAGCGGGCGTCGGCGCGTCACGAGTCCAGCCTCAAGGTTGTCCTCCGCTCGACTGTGCTGGTCTGTGAAGGTTTCACGGTGGCCGACCAGTTCTATATGAACAAGCATGGTCAGCAGCTTTGGAGGGAGCTTCGCGAGGGCTGGCCTGAGGCGGTGTGCTCTGAGGCCGCGCGTCACCTCGGGGTTGCGTGGCCGTTGGATGAGCCCATGAGCGGCGTTGTGGAGAGCGAGAGCGCCAGCGCCCTGCGCAGCCTCTGGCGCGTCCTTGCCACGCCCGGCCTAGTGACGGGGGTCTGGGATCAGAGCAAGTGGAGCGAGGACGGGGCCAACTGGGAGAGAATCCCTGGCACGTTCGTCACCACGATGGCCTTCGGCACCGAGTCTTTGCTGGTGGAGAGTGCCTTGCGGCCACTCGACGCCCTGATGCGTCGGGCGTCAGGGCTGGTTGTGCGGGGCCAGCAGACCCGGAGCCCAGATGAGCCCGAGCGCCCCAGGGTGCTGCTCTACCTCGAGCGCCCGGAGAACAAGGGGAAGGGCGGCACGGGCGGCAAGGGAGGCGATGGCGGCAAGAGCGGCGGCAAAGGCAAGAGCAAGGGCAAGGGCTCGAAGGGCTCCTCCAAAGGCAAGAAGGGCGGCAAGGGCGGCAAGGGCGCCGCGGGCGGCCGGGGTGGAGTGGTGCAGGCGGCGGCGCTGAGTCGGCCCAGGCCGTCCGGCCGCGTGCTGGCGCGCCCCGCTGCGGCCGAAGGTGGTGGTGCGGACGATGGCCCGGCGGCCGCGCCGCCTGGCCCGGCGGGTGGGGCGGAGGCGCCGGGCGCAGCAGCGGCGGCCGCGCCTGGCCGCTGAGCGCCTCAGAGGCTGGAGAACTGCATGAGAATTCAATACTGCATGTGGACTCCTTGCATGATCTGAGAATCCATAGGATGCAGTGGCTTCGTGAGAGTTGTACGAACTGCATGAGATTCCCAAGGATTTGTACTGCATGAGAATTCAAAATGGCAGTGGAGTCGTGAGACTTGTACGAACTGCTGGAGATTTGTATCAGATGCACGTGGCTGGCTACGCGGCCGACTTGTATGACTTGTATGACGTAGTTTACTGCGCCGTGGGAGCTTGGTGGTGTGAAATTGTGTCACCTACACCCCTTCCGCACGGACGATCTCTCCCGTCGCCGTCGTTTGCCGGACGTGGCTCGTTTATGCTGGTTCTCTTGCGTGCGTTTTTGGTCTTGTGTGGTGGTTGGTGTGTCCCCCTGGTATGGTGCCTTCCCCCTTCTCCCCTCTCCCTCCCTCCCCCCCGCCCTCATCATCGCCTTCTACTTGATCCTAGGAGGCGCCCGAGCTCTCCCTGAAGGCCCGGCCGCCGTTCGCGGCGTACAAGCCGGAGGCGGAGGCGGAGGCGGAGGCGTTGGCGTTGGAGCTGGCGTAAACGCCGGCGCTGGTGCTGGCGTAGGGGCTGACCTCAACGCTGCTGTATGCGCTGGCGTTGGTGCCGGCGGGAGCGAAGGCGTTGATGCTGGAGTTGGTTCTGGCGAAGCCGCCAGGGATGGTGCCTTTCGAGACGCCGCGCGCATCCCTCGGGGACGGCGGCGCCCTCCCGCCGCGCCAGCAGCAAAGCCCTGCGGACGTCGCCCCAGCCCCGGTGTAGAAGCAGCGCAGCTGCGCGGAGGCCCATGCGCTGCAGGGCGGGCAAGTAGTCGCAACCTGACGATGACAACCGCCAGCCTCCCAACTGCTAGGGCTGATGCAGGTGCTGGCGTTAGTGCCGGCGCTGGCGGCGGCCGTGGCAGTCCGGGGGCCCATCCGCCCAAACTTGGCGCCATGGTAGCTGTGATGGCGGTGGCGCTGTATATGATGAAATCTTACGTGGGGGCAGGATTTCCCCGCCGTTTCTCGTCCGTCGGCAATGTTGGTGCTGGTGCTTGCGCGGCTTTGGCGCCGGCGTTTGTGCTGGCGTCAGTTCTGTCGTGCGCGCTGGCGTCGGTGCCGACGTAGGCGCTGACGTTGGTGCTGGAGTCGGTGATGACGTCGGCGCTGGTGTAGGCTAGGCGCTGGCGTTGGTGCAGGATTCGTAGGCCCACGCGCTGATGCTGGCGATGGTGTTGGCATCGGAACTGTCGAATGTGCCAGGGTGGGGCTGGAGCTGGTGTTTGCTTCAGCAGCGGTGCAGGCGCTGGAGTTGGTGGCGTGTGGAGGTTGGTGGGTGGAGGTGGCGGTAAGTTAGATGGGCGGGGCGGCGGATGGCGGATGGGCTGGCGCGCCGGAAAACTTGCAATGCCCCAGTGTCGGGAATTCAACGGGGACAGCGCCTCGGGAATTCAAGGGGGCACAGCGCCTCGGGAATGCAAGGGGGCACCGCGCCTCGGGAATCCCAGGGGGCGCAGCGCCTCGCACTGTAGTTGGCGCCTGAGCTCAACCTGAGATGCTGGTGTAGGCGCCGAGGTTGGTGCTGGCGTCGGTGCTGACGTCGGCGCTGTTGGTGCCAGTGCTTGCGCGGCTTTGGCGCTGGCGTTTGACCTGGCGTCCGTGCCGGCGCACGCGCGGGAGTCGATGTGCTGGTCGGTGCGGGGGCCGCCACGCTGGTCGGAGCGGGAGTCGGTGAGCTGGTCGGCGTGGGAATCGGCGAGCAATTCGGCTCGGACGTCGCCAGCTGGTCGGCGCGGGAGTCCAGCCATCCCCAAAAGTGGCGCAACGACATTAACATCGCGGATACGCCGGTGCACCCAAAATTTTGGTCAGCCATTGGGCTGGTGAGCTGGTCGGCGCGGGAATGTGCGAGCTGGCCGGTGAGCTGGCCGGCGCGGGAGTCGGTGCCCTGGGCAGAATGGGAGACGGCGGGCTGGTCGGCGCGGAGTCGAGAGATCCCCCGCAGTGGCACAACGACGCGGATAGACCGGTACACCCAAAATATTGGTCAGCGATGGGGTCGGTGTTGCGGGCTGCTGCAGGCACCTGCGTGGGTAGCTGCGGGTAGCCGTGGGTCGCTGCGGGTCAACAGTGGCACGGCTGCAGTTCGAGTTTGTCGCGCGGGACGTTTGCTGCGGGTCTCCTTTAGGCCGGTTGAGATTGGGGTTTGTTGTGTGGAGATTGGTTGCAGTGGGTCTGATGTGGGTCGGCCATTGTTCGAATTTGTTGCTGGCTCTGTTGTTGCAAGTCTGTAGCGGACGTGATGGAATGGGGGCGGGCATAGGGTAATGGGAGCGGTAGCGGGACATGGTGCCCGCGGCAGCGGGCGGGGGGCGCTCGAGACCCAGCGTCGGGCAAGGACGCGGGTGGAGGGGCCGTGGCCACGGACGCCTTCACGCACCCATTGTCGCATTGCGTCGAACAGGGCTTCTGTCGGTAGGGGGCTCTGGGCGCGTCGTTGGTAATCGGCGCACCTGTGCGTCGCATAGACCAGAAGGGGGATCCTCGCGAAGGTTTCCTTGGTGTTGGCCAAAGGGTTCACCAGCAGAAAGGAATCGAGGTTAACGAACAAGTGCGGGTCCAGGTACAGGAACGGCGCAGCATGTCGTTTCACCAGAAGACACTTCGCGTAATGCTCAATCGAATCCTGGGTGTGCGATGCTCCGCAGAGGAGGCGCTCTCCGCGCTGTTGAAAGCGACGAGCTGTGGCTCGTTGCACCCTTGGAGCCACCGGCGTGCGCAACTGTCGAAGGTGATGAAGAGCTGCCTGCCCGTGCCAATGCCCCGTGCGCTGCCGAACGGGAAATAAGCTAGCGATGTGGGCGTGGTCGGGTGCGTTGAGGCACCGACGTCCGCATTCGCGCCGCGCGCGGAATTCGGCTGGCGGCGCGCGCGTCTGCAACGGTCGAGCAGACACGGCGGATTGGAAACGGGTGCGTATGTGGCAGCAATCTTTCGCGGTGTAGGGGGTGGGGCGCGTCGGTGCCACGGAGCGGCATAGCGCGACGGGCATCCGCATTGCCGTCATGGTCGAGAAAGTTGCGTCCAGCTGGAGGTGGTAAGAATGGTGAAACTACCGGTCCCAACTAGTTCGGTCGCGCAAGCGGTCAGAACTCCCCAGAAGTGTTCGGAGGAACCGGGTGCGCCCGTTGAAGGCGCAGCTGGAGGTGGCGTTGTTGGGGAGGTGAGGTGGAGGGTCAGCAAGGAGTCGGGGGGCGCGCTTGGTCGCTCGGGAGGTGGAAATCCAAGTGGGCGCCTGGGTCAGCAGGGTGGTCGCCGCAGGCGGTGTCCCACAACCATAGATCATGCGGAATTGCCCCAACACCGGGGCCGGGGGCGGCTCGTCGCAGACACTGTAGGTCCGCGTTGAGGACGTCCCCCGTCGGCTCGCTAAGTCGCGCCACGAAACTTACTAGCAAAATCGCGAACGTGCTGTGCGCAAGTGCTGAGCAATGCAGTCCCAGCGGGTGGCCTGCCCACAAAGAGACGCGCCGCTGGAATTTCGCCTCTGGGTCCTTCCACAGCAAGCCCCGGCTGCCCGTTCCCACGTGGAAGCCCAAGTATTTTCCTGCAAGCGCCAGTTGCCTGGTAGATCATCTTGGGATCAGCGCGTCGAGGCCGTCGGCAGCGGGAGCGTGAATAATAGTATGACGATCGTCTTCTGCCAATTGAGCCGTTCCCTGCGAAATCGCCGAAAGGGGCCGCCAGTGCGGGCCCGCCCTCCCAAAGAGCACTAGAAACAGCCGCGGTGTCATCCGCATATGCGCGCGCCAGGATGCCCGGGCAGGTTGCCTGGATTTTGTCCAACAACACCTCCGCGCACATGGCGTGCTGTAGAGGGGGCAAGAGGCATCCTTGCTGGGCGCCTGCTGTCAAGGGAAGGCCTGGGCGCGTCTCTCCCTGACACGCAATATGGCACCTGCTGTTGTCGCGCAAATGCTTCGCAAAGCGCCGGGCCGACACTGGTTGCTCGAGGTGGCGCAGCCAGTCGTGCAAGTACTCCTGGGGGGGCGAGGGGAACGCGGGCGCAAAACCGAAGAGGAAGATGCCACCCGAATCGGATTGGGGCGCGGCGGCCATGCCGGCAAAATCGACGTCGAGCACGTTCTTCAATAAAGATCGGTGCCGCTAGCCCTGTCGCGGAGGGCCCGCCAACGCATCGATAATCGGTTCCCAACGTCCCCGGGCAGCGTTGGCTATGATCCTGTTGTCGGTGTTAACTCTGGATAACGGGCGCGTGCTGTCTGCCGTGTAGACGCCCCCATAGGTCGGGCCACGCGTCAACATCTTTCCCACGCAGACGAGTGTTCCCATATTGGAATCGCGGGCGTCGGGGTCGTCGTCGTCGCTCAGCTCGTGGAGGCATGTCTCCCCAGAGGTGCTCTGGAAAGCGTCGGCGGCTTCCCAAAGGGCCCCGATGGCGATCTGGCCGCTTCGCCGCCGAGCGACGCATGGGGCCCCGCCCGGGCCTGGCGCGCCGTTGCTCGAGCGCTTGATCGCGGATTCCACGGCTGCCCCTCGCAGTGCCCCCTTGTCCGGGGATGCGTCGAGGGGCGGTCGGGCGCGGTGGCGGCGCGGACGGCAGGGGCGCGGGGGGGGATCGGAAAAGGGGGGCCGCGAGGGCGGCCGTCGTCGGGGGAGTGGCGCGGGATGTGAGAGAAGGGGCTGCAGCGCCAGCGCGGGTCTGCGCGGCGACCCCCGTCCGCCCCCGGTCGGGGGTCGGGGTGAACTCTGGGAGGGGCGCGATCCAGCGCTTAAGAATCTGAGGGTTGGCTGTCGTATGAAGACTCGGCTCCAGTGTTCCCAATCTCCTGTGCGATGTCGTGGGGCGCGTGTGCAAGGTCGCCGTCTGGGGCTCGGACGGCGCCGATGGCGGTGTTGCAGCCTGGTTGCAGACGGCGGAGCTTCGTGTGGATGCGCGCTTCTCGTTGTGGGTAGCCCCCGGAATTGACGTCGGCCTCCTGCGTTGCAAGGCGACGAGGTCCGCCGTGATCGCGGTGTGGGCGAGGTCCATCGCGCGTTGCCGGACGGACTGCCGCCGCGGCGAGAGACGAGCATTCGGGTCGGCAGCGGGGGCGATCGTAGCAAGATGGGGGTAGGCGGCCACGCATCTCTCCATCGCTGGGACGGATATGCGCTCTGCTGCCCGGATGCACGCCATTGTCCAGCCTGAGTTGTCGTGTGGGTCGTCTGAGGGGGCGTCGAGTCCTTGTCGGTGCATCTTGGTCGCAGACCGAGGCGCGCGTCTTTTCAGCGCCCGCAATCGGCGGAGAGTGTTCTGGGGGTTGTGGTCCTCATGCAGCGCTTCGGTGTAAGCGCGGGTTGATCATCGGCGCCCAGTGGGGAAGTTGCCTCTGGCACCAGGGGGGCGTTGTTTGGCGAGGCGGGAAATGGATGGAGGTCTACGCTGTGAGAGGGGTGTGAGGGGAAGGGCTGTTGCGGAGTAGCGTCGGTCCAGCTGGTCGGAAGAATGGTGTTTGGAGTGAGCGCGGTCGATGCAGGATAGATCGCGCCCCGACTCGCGCGTTGGAAATGGTTGGCGTAGCTCGTGGAATCCGTCTCGGCGTGCTAGATGTCGGTGCCAATATCCTGCCTCTCTGTGGTCCGCGGCGCCTGTCCATTGCCCAGATTGTGTGCACCAGCGGTCATCCGCCTCAGACACGAAGTTCCAATCGCCCATCAGGACGATGAGCGCCATGTCCGCGTCGGCAATCTGGTGCGCAAATTCCTGGATGAGCTGTCGTCGAGCCCCTGCTTCGCCGTGTCCAGCGGGGAGATGCGCCGCGAAAGTGTCCAGCGCACCGTTGGGCCCGTGCAAAGATAATGTCGTCACGCAACCTCGGGAGGGTTCCACCCAGTCCTCGTCCCGAACCGCGTTGCACTGGCTAACGGAGCGGTCCGTCAGGAGGGGGCAGTTCCCGCGGTCCGTCGGGGGTGACTGGGAGATCAAAGGCACGTGTATGCGCTGGTAGCGTGGCCGCTGCCACGTGGCCGAGCGGGCTGCGAGTCTCGCCCAATCCAGCGACGTCGCGTTCATGCAACAGCTCCCATGCGTGACGTTGTTTGTCCTGCTGATCGCGGGGGTCGGCTGCGAAGAGGGCCTGGGCATTCCAACGAGCGCCTCTGCATGCGTCTGCGCGTGGGAAGTCGGCCGGCGGGGGAGCTGGATGGGGGAGGCGCGGGGGGGGGGGATCTGGGGGTGCGTGGGTTCGCGGTCGTTTCGTAGAGCGTGTCTGACTCGTATTGGCGATGGGGGGCCGGCATTGTCTTCTGGTCGGGTTGTGGCGTGCTGGGTTGGCGCTGGAGCCGTCGGTCGGTTGGTCAGCTAGCGTAGCGCGGTGCATCGGGCCCTCGGCGGTCTGGTCGGTCGGCTCAGGGGCAGCTGTCAGGGGGTTGCGTGAGCATGCTGGAGACGAAGTCGTTTCCCAGAATGTTGGGGCGTCGTCTGGTGCACTGGGGTGCTGCAAGGTCGGCGCCGGGATGTCCTGCGTTGGCGGGCGCGGGGGGTGTGTCTGGGCAGGTTGCCCTTTGTGCGGGCGGTAGACGGCGCGTGGGATCTGACTTCGCTTGATGCCGTGCCAGGTCGCGCGTGGATGCCTCTCGGGGGATCGGGGAGTGGTAGAGGATCAGCCGGTGGAGTCAGGAGGGGGGGGCTGTAGTGCGGAGAATGCGGGACGCGATGCTGGCAATCTGGGGGGTGGTCGGAGCGTGGTCTCTGATGTCGCTGGAGGTCGCGCCGGGCTGAGCGGGGGCTTCCACGAGGAGGGCCAGCGGGCGGGAGAGGCCCCAGCGACGGCGTCAGGGGAGAAGGAGTGTGGTGGGGAGGATGGGGGATAGCAGAGTCGCGGTGAGTAAGGCGGGAAGGGTCACGCGAGTGTCGCGGTGCCGCGCTGGACCGCGAGGCGGCGCTCGTTCTCGCTGCGCCACCGGCGTGTAGGAGAGGCCCCCTCTCTTGCCGCATCTGCCAGGGCGCGCCGGCGAGCGTGGAGATCTGCGCCACGAGGCGGCCTGGGGGGGAGTCGGAGCGGCCCGAGGGGGGGTCGGAGAAAAGCATGGCAGTGGACAGAGGGGGGCGGCGCGCCTCTGAAAGCGCGGCGGGCGCGGGGGGTGCTCGCGCCACTGCTCGTCGCCGGGTTGCGGGGGGGGCCCGCGATTTCGCCCGCGCGCGGCCGCCCAAGATCGAGGGGCGGCGCCGTGCCCGTGTGACAATAAGCTGGTCGGACAATTCACGGGTCCAGTGCTCTGCTGACCGCGCGGTCCTGATCAAGGCCCGGCGCGCCGAGACGAGCGCCACTTCGTTCGTCCTTGCTGCCGAGGCTGCGCCGCGGGCCGTCCCAGTGAACCGAGCCAGGAAGAGTCAGCTTCTTGAGTGCGCCGTGGATGCTGATCTCCTCCGTGCCGTAGAGGTCCACGACGATTGCCTGACTGGAGCAGTCTTCCAGCAGGGTCGGCCGCCGATTGAAAGCGACTGGATGCGAAGTGATACCGCGAGTCGACAGACCAAAGACCGCGATAGCCTTCACATGATGAAGCGTTCCGGACTGCCCAAGGAAGACGCGCATGACCGGTTGGCGTAAGTATTCAACGCAAGATAAGATCGATTTCCATTCCGTCTCCATCAAGCCATGGCCGCATAAGTCCTGGAGCTCGGGGCCAGCAGGCGCAGAGTTGTCATGTTGACCACTGTGGTAGCATTTTGTTTGAATGCGCGGGCAAGTCGCGTCATGGTCCCCTCATCCTTTGGTGCCCACATGTAGAGGCGTTTGCCGCTCATGTCCTGTAGGGCCCCGTGGATGGTCGCAGCGTTTTGGGTGAGTGCCTCGTAGTGCTGCCGACCGACGAGTGGTGGACATGCTAAGTGATATATCTGTGTAACATCGATTTCCTGTAGGTTGGACGTGTGGAGGATGAGAATGGCGGGTCGCTCCGCGGTGGTCGCGCGGTCATGCAAGTACTTGGGTAGAGAGGTGCCGCCCTCGAGCCAGCGCGGGCTCCGGGCCGTTGTCAATTTGCGTGTCCCTCTGAGGATGCGTGGGAGACCGTCATTGCAGCGCTTGCCTGCGGCGTCGAATCGGTCCAGGAAGTGTTTCGTGTCCGTTGATTCTTGAAGTCGGCGCCCTGGGTGCTGGCCGACCGGTGTCAGGGCATGGGCGAGAGCCACTCCTCGCGTGATCATTTCTGTCGTGGGGGGTCGCCCTTCGCACTTTGATGTGCCACCGAGCGCCCATGGATCCGCAGCAGCGGGGTCGTGCGCGCCCGGTGCCAGGGCGCCGAACTATGGGCGCGCATTGCGCTGACAAGAACGGGGCCCCGTGAGCAATGTTGCTGGTCCGCCACCGCGAAGGCGGAGCACCAAGTGCATCGTGGCGTACTTCTGGATGTTGTAGTCTCTGAACGCGCGGCTGTCCTCCAGCTGTTTACTGCAGTGACGTTGTTGGTCAGTCGAGATGTCCTCGGAATCCTGGATGCTCGCTTTAACGTCCTCGATCGCGTAGCTGGCCGCCACGTTTGGCGCGATGGTATTCCCCGCCAGCGTCTTCGCAAAGATCAGCGCCCCCCCGGGGGGCTTCCTTGTGGTCGGGTTGGTGCGGCGGGCAGTTGTCGCACATCTTGTGGTGACGTTGCCGTCGGAGCTGGCATCCGCGCTGCGTCTCTGAATGGCGTCCGCGCCGTCGGTCGCGTCGTCTGTCGCCAGGCCGTCGAGCGCAATGGTCTTCCCAATTGACGTCCTCACGAAAATCTGTAAACTGGTCGCGGCAGCGCTGCTAAGCGCAGCCGGGGTGATGGAATCGATGCCGTCGCACTTGTTGTGCAAGTTGCAGTCGTTGTAGCACGGCGTGAACTCTTCAGGGTCCTGATCTTGCCGAAGCTGCGAGATGCGAATATCGAGCCCCGCAGGCGTGGTTGAACATTCGGGCAATGGCCCCAGGCTCGAGCCTGCAGAGCGATGGAAGCGGCACATGCACGGGTAGGCGTCCGCGCAGGCGTCGGTGGTGGCGTCGATGTCTGCAGCAAGGCCATCAGGGGGACTCTCGGCGCGGTCGAGGGCGGTCACTTAGATGATGCTGGCAACAACTGTTGCGTGGGAGCCAGCGTGAGTGATGCCGGCGTCGGTGATGTTCGCCACCTTCGTCGCGACGGCGTTCAGATCCGTGCTCGAAATGTCCGAAACTGGCGTCGCGGTTTCCGCCGGTCTCGGCGCCTCGTGTCTCGCGAGTATGTTTGGAAATCCAGGCAATGGCCCCGGAGTCATGCCCAGTGGCAGCTGGCATTGGCAGCTGCGCGGGTGCTCGTCCGCGCTGGCGCGGGCGATGCCGCTGGCGTCGGCGTCCGAGTTGGTGCCGGCCTCGGAGCTGGCATCGATGCTGCCGCCATCGGTGCCAGAGTCAGCGCCTGCGTCGATGGTGCTGGCGTCGGTGCCCGAGTCGGCGCCGGCGTCGGCGTCGATGCTGCTCGCGTCCGTGCCAAAGTCGACGCTGGCGTCGATGCTGTTGGCGTTGGTGCCGGCGTCAATGCCGGCGTCGCTGGTGCTGGTCACGATGCTGGAGCCCGTGCTGCCGTCGATGCTGCTAGCGTCGGTGTCGGAGTCGGCGCCGGCGTCGACGCCGCTGGCGTCGGCGGTCGCCTGTGCTTGTGGCCCTGCAGGAGGAGCTCCAGCAGCTCCTGGCGGATCCAGTCCAAGGTTGTCGAAGCTCAGGTTGCCGACGCCCTTGGCCGGGCCGCTGCCGCCGTCGCGCAGAGCACGGGCGGTCCCAGCGCAACCGCCCCCTGGAGCAGGTAGCCTTGGTGGCAGCGGCCGCCTGGCAGCCGCGGCAGCGGCCGCGTCGGAGGTAGCCGCGTCAGCAGCAGCTGGGGCAGCCATGGCTGTGTTCGCGAGGCCAGGAACCGGAAATACCTCGGTCCACCCGTCGACGCGAACACGAAGCCGCACGGGGCGCGCGCGCAAGCCGCACGGGGCGATCACTTGAGCCAGCTTGAGCCAAGGCCAAGGTATGGCAACCCAGGTTAAGGGTAACGCTCAAGTGTGTCTTAAAAATCAATGTACGCTGAAATGCATTAAACTATGTTAACGTAGGTTGCAATTGTATATCAGAACCATCGCGATGTTGGAGGGGGATGGGGCCAGGAGGAGGGGGTCAGATGCGCATGGGGAGGAGGAGGGGCCGCCGCTGCAGCGGCAACCCGTCCATGCATGGGGCTGCACCTCCATTTCCTAGGCGCGGCTGCAGCCGGCGCCAAGGCGTCGGCAATCGTCCAGACGCTGGCGCTGTGGCTGCTGCCGCGAAAGGCCCGCCGCTCCACCGGCGCCGCGTGGAACGGCTGCGTTATCCGCGGGGGGCGCGCGATGGCAACCAGCTGCCGCGCCATGCCCATCGCGCAGCCGCTCCCCGCGCCCCACAGCGCCGCGGCGTCGCCCACGCACGCGCGGTCGCACGCGTTCAGGCGAGCGTGTTTGGCGACCCTGAACTGCAGGCCAGGGAAGGTGAACACCGCGGCCAGCTCGCTCGCCAGTCGCCTGGGCGAGGGCAAAAAAAGAACAGTAACAACAACAAGCAACAACAAACAACGACAACAACAATCATTTTAAGACTGTTCGCCCTTATATGCTCGAGTGTCCAAAAATGCTGATTTCCCAAACCCTCGATGGCCGCCCTCTTCGTCTTCGATCGAACCCCTTTCGGGGGGTATGCCTTTCTCCCCTGCAGGCAGGGCCCCCGCAAGCGGCGGGGCGGCCGCGGGCCGTCGGCCTGGCCAGCGGTGGCGCTGATCGGCAGGGCGGCCGCGGACCGTCGACCCGACCCCAAGAAGGGCGGACAGGGGACCGACCACGACGACGACGACGACGACGACGACGACGACGACGTCGAAGACGACGGCGACGACGACGACGACGACGGCGACGACGAGCGAAAACGAAAGCGAGAGAGAACGACAGCAGGGCCACGAAGGGCACGAAGTAGGCCACGAAGGGCGACAGCGGGGACACGAAGGGAATGCGCATGGGGCCACGAAGAGCGGGAACGATCGGGGGCCACGAAGTGCATATAATTCGGGGCCACAGAAGGCAACTATGGGGCCACAGAGGGTAGCAACTGGGCCACGTAGGACAGCGAGGGCGACGCAACTGGCGACAGCGGGGCCACGAAGGGCACGCACATGGGGCCACAACGGGCGCGACTCCTGGGTGCCTGGGTGTCGGGAGCGCGGCGCTTGAAAAAAAATTCAAAAAATCCAACGCAAGGCTATTCTTAATAAGTTGCAAGCAAACCTGCAACGAGAGCGCGACTCCAGAGCGCCGGGAGAGCGATTCCTGAATAAATTGTAAGGAAGCCCCAAGCGGGAGCGCGATCCCCGAATAAAATGCGAGGAAGTCTCGGGCGGGAGCGGGGCCCCTGGCTAAAGTGTAAAGAGGTCTTAGGCGGGAGCCGTTTTTGCTGTAACCCGGAGGCCGCGGGCCCAGCTTGAGCAGGAAAACTTTCCCTGTCAAAAAACAGGGTGCGAGCGTCGAGGGGCGCACTTTGATTGAGCAAAAAACAGTATGCACCTGTGGGGGGGATCAACAATAATTAGTTTTCAGAAATGAGAACTCAACAACAACTGCAAAACACCAGTCGCCTGGACGCGAGCTTGCTCGGCTGCAAGAGCCCCGCGCCCTTGGCGAACTCGTCGCCCGCGACGCCATGCACCCGCTTGCGCGCGACGCCCCTCAAGATCGACCTGCCCCGCCCGCCATGTGTTCTGAGCGGCGCTGCGAGACAGGTCGGTCACGAACTGCTTCGCCGTCTTGCGCCTTCGCTCCAGGGGCCAACGCGCGGGCAGCGGCCCGGACTTCGCGATCAGCGCGGGCGCGCGCATGAAATCCGCGCCCGCCCGTGCGCCGTGCGAACGCGCGGGCGGGGGGCGGCTGCAGCCGCGGCGGGGCCCGCTCCCGCCGACCCCCGCAATCGTTGTCGCGCCCCGCCGTCGACGTCGCCAGATGCCCGCCCCCGTCGCAACCCTGGCCCCCCTTCCCCTTCGAGTCGAGCTCGCCCCCCCCCCCGCCCCCCCCTCCGCCCGCCCTCGTCGTCGATGTCCTCGTCCGCGCGCCGCCCGCTCGCGTCGGGCGCCGTTCCGATTGTCGCGCGGCTCGGGTCGCCGCGACGGCGCGCGTATAATATAACGATACGTATGCGTATGTGAGTGTAAACGTACGAATAAACAAATACTTGGCATTCGCCAGAGCTGCAGCACGGCGACGCGGGAACGGGCGGGAGAGCGGGCGGCGCGATTGCATAATGAAACTTCGGCGCCATTGGGCGCTCGCCGCGCAGGCGCTTGTACTCGCCCAAGTAGGCGCCCGCTGCGCGCTGCGCCGCCGCGTCGACTGGCGCGCGGCGGGCCCCGACGACGGCCTCGACGACGTCGACCACCTGGCCGAAACACCGCGCGCGCACTGCAAAGTCGGGCGCCCCACGTGCCGACGGCGCTGCGTCAAAGAAATGCTTGGGCCAGGGGGCCAGGGAGAGGCTCTCGGACGCCGTCGCCTTGAAGGCCACGACGTTCTCCCATTGGCTCTCGGCGTGCTTCGGCGCAAATGCGCACGCCGTCCTTCCATCGCCTGTCTTTAACCCATTGCGCCCGTTGGCGAGCCGCTGGAAGGTCTGCGCGGCCGCGTCCAGGGCCTTGCATGTGATGCCGTAGCCTTTCGCCGCCGTCATCAGCTGGCCGATGTGGATACCGAAGACGCTGTTGGAGAAAATGGCGTGCATCACGTCTTACATGCACGTCTCCATGGGGTGGAGCTTGTGGAGCGCGCGCGCAATCCCGAGCAGGCCGTTAGTCGCGGCGTGGGTCCAACCCAGCGCGGTTTATAAGTCCTCCAGCTTGCCTTTGCTGTTGGGCACCAATTTCAATGCCTGCAGCTGCCGCAAGTTGGACGTCGCGACGGGGGCGGGGACAGGGGCGAACTTGGTGCTGTCAGCACAGGTGTGAGGGGCGGCAGTCCCTAACCAGTCGTGAAGGTGGACCTCGCAGGCGCTTTTAGCGTCGTAAGCATGAACACATGAGACATGGTTTCCGTCCACTGGATCCCTAGCACCCACATATTGCATGGATGCCGCCCTCGTCGGCTAATATACACCCTGGCCTTAAAAGAAAGTGCATCGGGTCCCCGGGGCGGCCGGCGGTGACGCCCGCAAGATCCACGTCGTGGCTACCGCCGAACAGGCCGACGATGGCGCTGGCCAGCCCCGGCGCGCCGCTACGCGCGACGGCAACTTCCATCCGCGCGTCCAGCAGCGGGCGCAAGCCGTGGGGCGCTGGATTGGCTGCAGCCTCGAGTTTGGAGGTTTGGGGGGGGCCGGGCTCTGTGGCTGATTAGAATGGGCTGTGGCCCCAGAGTTTGCGTCGCCCGAGTCGCGTCCTCGTTGCTGAGGGTCGCTGGGCCGAGCTCGAGGATGCCCCAGCGCCAGCCCCGGCGCTTCCCGCGCAAGGTCTGGGCGAGAGCGCTGCCAGGAAGGATCTCGTCCGAAATAGGGGGCGATGGTCCACGGGGCCGCCGGCGCGGGCGCCCGCGCGTGGAAGGCGCCCTCCACGCGCGCGGCGGATGAGCTGCAGGAGCTGACCATGTAGTCCAGCATAGCCTGTGGCGACTGGACCTCGAGGTCATTGCGCCCATCGGGGTCGTTGCTAGGCGCCTTTAGATCCCTGTGGATCGGGCCGTAGGCAGTGCGGTGAGCGCGCGATTCGTCTCGCGCCACCCGCGCGCGGTTGCGGCTGCCTGTCGGCGCCTCCTCGCGGCCAGCCACCTGCGGGGGCGCGCCCGGCGCTGCCTGGCTGCAGAACGGCAGGGGGGCATGCAGCCTGCGCGTATCAAATTCGCGGCCTGGCGTCGCAACGCGCGGTCCGAGGGGGCCGCGGCCGCGGGCGCATCGGCGCGCGCGCAACCGCGGCCGCAGCGCCGCCATGCCGATGGGGGCGCCGCGGGCGGCGCGCGAGCGCGTCGGGGGGGCGCGCCCCCGCGTTGCTCCCTCAGCGCGGCGGCGGGCGCATCGGCACCGCTTCCCGTCGCGAATCGCTTCCTCGCCCGTCGCTAGATGCCGCGAACGGCGGCTGCAGCCGACCTCGTCGCCCCCGCCGCCGCCGACGTCATCGCGCGGTGGCGGCTGCAGCCGCCGTCGTCGTCATCGCGCGGCGGCGGTTGCTGCGCCCCCGCGCGCTCGGGCGCAGCGGCGGCGGCAGCCGCGCTCGGCCGCAGCGGATGCTGCAGCGCCGCTTTAGTGCGTCGCCGTCGCTGCCGTCGCCGCCGTCGCCGTCGCCCCCGCCAACGTCCGCGCCTTATAAATGGCATTATCCGACTGCAGCGGGCCCTCGGCCCAGCTGGAGCAAGTCCCCGCCCGGGCCCATCGCGCGAATCTCCCGCGGGGCGTCGGCGCGCAGCTCGCGGGCAAGGCGGGTTCGACCGCCGCGCCGCTGAAGCGGCGCCTCGCAAGTGCACGCGAAGCGGCGGCCTCCGTGATGCGCTATAGACCGATCCTCCAAGATCGGCCTATCATCGCGGCCGTAGGAATCGCGCCCGACACCCGCGAGACTGAAGATCCACGCGCCGTCCAACCACCTGGGCAGTGACGACGCGCGACGCCGCCCCCGCGCTGGTGTATCCTGCCCACCTGCGGACGACCATGCCTTTGCCGACCGCGCGGGTCATCGCCCGCCAATGCGCGGTCTTCAACTGGCGGGGGGGGGGCGGCTGGCATGTGAATGGCGACGCTGCGGTCCAGCTCCCCGCCCTGCCCAATCGGTCCAGCGCGGGCTGCAGCGCGTGCGCCCCCGTAATTTCACGCCGCTCGGGTCGCCGCTGCACGCCGCCAGCGGAGGGCCGAGGCGCTGGCGTGGCCCGCCCGTGCGCGGGCGTCCGGGGGGCGCGGGAGACGGGGGGGGGGCCGCCGAAACATCGCGGCGCTGGCTCAGGCGGGCGCGGGCGGGCGGGGCGGGGCGGGGAGGGGGGGGTCGCCGACTGATGCGACGCGGTTGCAGCTGCGGCGCCGCGGTCGCGACTGACGTCCGTCGTCGCGCTGGCGCGTGCCACCAGATCCGCCATCGTCGTCGCGACGGAACTACAGCTCCGCGGGGCGAGGAGGGATGGGGGCGTTAATGATCACGTGGCGCGCGCGGCGCGCGCCCTGGTCGACCCCGCCCCGCAGTTGCGCCCCCGCGGCGGGCAGGCGCGGCCACTTGAAGGGCGCGGTGCTGAGGCCCGCTCTAATCGGCGTGATCTCGCGAAGCCGATCGACGAAATGCCAGTTCAGGAACGCCTCGACGGGCGGGGGCGAGGGCCATGCAGCCGCTGGGCCAGGGCCGATGGTGGAGCACGACGCCGAAGCGACGGGGATATAATAATGAGGAATGCGATGGCGACGACGGTGGTGACGTGGGGCTGCATCTCCAGGGGTATCCGCCTTTGGCTTCTTCGCGGAAGTACTTGGTGAGCTTCTGCTGGGCCGCATTCTTGGGCGTGGCCTTCTTCGCCGCGAAGAAATTGGCGAGCTCCTGCCGCGTGAGCGCGATCCTCTTGCGTTCGCAGAAGGGGATCGCGACGCGGTCGAGGTTTGAGAGCCTGCTGCGCCAAGTAACACACGCGCACGCTGACGCGGCGCCTGCTGCGGCAGGTGGCGGAGAGAACGCCTGCTGCAGCAGGTGGAGCAGAGCGCTTGCTGCAAGCGCTGCCGCACAAGAGCTCGCCCGCGCCCATGGGCCTCCGCGCCGCCCCCAGGCGCGCCACCCACTGGCCCCCGCACTTGAGGCTCGTGGCATTGTCATGCCTTTTGCCGCGCCAGGTAAAACAAATGCCGACAGCGCTACAACGCGGTCGGCGTTCTATGCGCACTTTGAACAACGAATGAAGGGCACGCGCGGCGTGTGATCCAGTCCAGCTCCCGCCTCGCCGCCGCGTCGCCCGCCCCGGGCGACGTCGCGGCGCCCGTCCAGCATGGGCGGGCCATCGCGGGGGCGCGGCGGGCGGCGGCGGCGGCGCAGCTCTAGCGGGGGCTGGGGCGGGGGGGCCGCTGATGCTCGAGCCCTCGCAGCTGCAGCTGCACTGGTTGGGGCGACAACCCCGCTGGCATTGCCGATGAGGCTTCAGCTGCAGCGGGGGCCGTGATCGGCGGGGTTGGGTTGGGCCAGGAGTTGCGGTCGATGCTCGGTCAACATCGACAAGTACATCCGCCCAAATAAGCGCAGGCTCGGGCCCGGCCGAGTCCTCAGCATCATCCTCGCCCTCCTCCTCGCGCCCCTACATCGGGCGGCAGTCCGTCGGGGCGCCGCAGATCCTGCGACGCCGCTAGCGGCGTCGCCGCGCCATTGAATCGGCAATCGCAGCGACCGGCGCGCGCGCTACCGCTGCAGCGGCAGCCGCAACAACGGCAATTGCCGATGCAATGGCAAACGCGTGGGTTGGCACACGCGCGGTCATTTGAAGGGGTTGAGCAACCCGTGCGTCGAACGCACAAGCATCTTGCCTGCCGCCACCCCCAAGCCGAACATGGGCGCCGACGCGCGCAGCTCCAGCGGGGGCTGGAAAGGTGGAGCCGCTGAAGCTCGAGCCGTCGCAGCTGCAGCTTCACTGGTTGAGGCTACAGTCCCGCTGGCAATCAGTGAAGCCTGAGCCGCAGCGGGGAATGCACGTGGTGGACTGGGTTGGGCCAGGAGGTTCGGTTCTCGGGGTCGCACCAACGCGTGGCTTGAAAATGCGCTCGGCTCGGACGTGACCGAGTCGGCAGGCTGGTCGGGCGCGCGCGATCGGCTCGGGGCCCCTGCCCGCCGCGTCGATCCTGCGCCGCAGCGGCTGCCCGCCGCCGCTGTCGCATCGAGTCGACGCCCGCAGCGTCGCCGACCCGACGAAATCCACGGCGACCGCCGACTGGCGCGAGCGGTGGCGCTTGCCCCAGCGGCTCCGCCCGCGCGAAGGCGCAGGGGGCCCCGCGGTCACCGCGGTCGCCGCCGCGGGCGAAGGCCCGGGTTCACCATCCGCCCTTGGCCTTCGCCACCTTCGGCGCGGCGGCGCCGCCGGCGGGGGGGGGCGCCCCCCCCCCCGCCGATGCAGCGGCGGGCTTCTTGTTTGCTGAAGCGGCGGCGGGCCTCTTGCCCGCCGAAGCCCCGCGCCCCGCGGCCGCGGCGGGGCGCTTCAACGCCGCCTGCGCCGCAGCCTTTGCCTCCGTCTTGATCTTGCTTTTGGAGGCGGCGGCATCTGCCGCTGCCGCGGCGTCCGCGGCGCCGTCGCCGCCGTCGCCCGCTGCCTGATCTTCGCCAGCAGCGTCGCCCTCGTCTCGAGGCGGCAGTGGGGTCGGGCGCGCGGCGGCGCTGCCGGTCCCGACTGCAGCCGCGGCCTTCGCCAGTGCGCCGCCCCGCTTCGGCTTCATTGGCGGGGCTGCCACTGCGGCCGCTTGGTCCGCCGCGCGGCTGTCCTCGATGGCGATGCCCCCCCCCCCCCCCCCCGCATTGGGCGACTGCCCCGCCGAGGCCATCCCGCCGTAGTTGGACATGAGCCTCGCGTTTGCCTGATGCGTTCATGGTATGTCATGGCATGATTGTCATGTTATTGTTGTTACACGTTTTACGTGATTGTATTGTGCTGGGGGGATGCCTCATCAATCCCCGTGCCCTGCGAGGAGCGCGTGGCGGGCAGGCAGCTGCGCGTGCTGCGCATGGGCATATTGCTTGGCATGGCCATCGGACCCACGATGTGCTTCTGCGCGGGCGGGCCCTCGTCCGCGCGCGCGGCGGCGCGCGCGGCGGGCGGGGTGGCGTAGTTGGGCGCGCGCGCGATTCTCGACCGCGCGCCGCGGCGCTGGGGGCGCGGCGCAACGCGTCAAATTTATCATAGTGCACGCCACCTCCAGCACGCGACACCATCGCACCATCCCCATCCACGCCGCCATCCGCCGGGCCCACCCTCCCGTCGGGATGGGCGATGGATGCATCGCGGCGCTCGTCACGAGCGCGCCGCAGCACGCTGCGTGGGCCGACGGGCAGGGCGACGCCTCCATGCGCGCCTGCCGGGAGCGCGCGGCGGCGGTGCCCTTGCGCTGACCACGCAGCGCGGACCTCCTTGACCGCGGGCCTGAACTGGACAGGCTCCTGCAAGCCCGGCGGCGCGCTCACAATGGCGCAGATGGGGCGCAAGGCGGCGCCCGAAGTGATAGTCAGCCCGAGCGCCTGCGCGCCGACATGCGTGGAGCTGCGGCCCCGTCTTAGCGGACAGGGAGCTTCGTCGCACAATTCCACGGGCATGGGACTGCAGCTCGCGCGTCAAAAATCTAGCGGCGCCGCATGTTTTAACGGCACGGGGCGCACGACGTCCGCGCTAAAGCTCGGAAGCCCAACGCGGAGCTGCAGCTCCGAAAGTACACGTGGCGCAACCGATGCGTTTAGCACGCGGATAACCGATGCTCCCGCGCAGGGGAGCTTAAGAGCGCGTCGGCGCACTACGCGCCGGCCCGCTCTAAGACCGCCTCAGTGCAGAATTCCAAAAACTCTGTCGTCTGGGCGGCTTTCACCTGGGCGCCACCGACGTGGGCGATGCTGGGCAGACCCCTGACCTGCATCAGGAAGATCGGGCACCTGTCCTCGAGCTCGCCCTTCTTGACGCCCAATGCGCCGAGGGCCCGCGTCGTCGTGGCCCAGAGCTATTGGGTGCTCGACCTGCCGACGAAGGTCGAGTACCAGCCGTTGATATTGCGCAGGACCAACAGCGCACGGCCGTCGGTGGATGGCATCCTCATCAGCGTGTCGTGGCTGATCGGCGTCAGGATGCTGCGGGCCCATGCGCCGCTGAAGGCGCCGAACTCCAGTCATGACGCGGCGGGCCATGTCGCTGCTGAAGGCGCGGGCCGTTTTGGCGGCGTCAGCGTGGTAGCCAACGCACTTGCGGCCGCGGCCCGCCTACGTGATGTCGGCATGCGCCGCGGGCCGACGCTGGCGCGGCAAGCACGAGCCGATGTGGGCAAGGTGGGGGCGCCACCGACCTAGAGCATCGTAGCGGCGATGCAGCGTCCTATCGCTCCTCCAATCGGCATCTGTCCCACTGTGCCTCATATCTCCTCATCTCCATATCGCTCCCTCCTCTCTACATATCATCCCTCCGTATCTTCCTCCTCCCCTCCTCTCCTTCGGTCCGCCCCCGTGCCATCAGGATGCCTCTTGCGAGTCGACGTTGGCCGACGCTAGTCGACGCTGATCGACGCTAACCGGCGCTAAATCCACGCGAATCGACGCTAGATCGGCGCTGATCGATACTACGTCGGCGTTTTCTCATCGATTGCCACTAGAACGACGCGCGCGCGCTTCGCGCGCGCGCTCAAGTTCTAGTTGCGTTCGAGGATCTATCATCGCAGATTGCCGCTGGGAGCTGCCAGGCGGACTCGGGGTATCCTTTCAACATGGTTGTGGGACCTGCCGCCATTTGATATGGTAGCCCAACAATCCGGCAAGGGGAACTTTGAGGGCTTCTACCAGGCGCCAGCTGGGGCTGAAGTAGATCAAAGGAGGACTGAGGTGCCCGAGTCTGGCTTCGCATTGCACGTCGCTGGACCCGCGTCGTGGTGCGTCGGGACCGTTGTGCGCGCTTCGCGCGGGCTCACTCAAGTTCTACCCAACCACCTCACACTGGCGCATGCTGTTCTACGCCAACTGAACATGGAGATCCTCTCTGACTCTGGCTCTGATTCCTATTGTTCCTCTTCCTCCCCCTCCCCTCCCTTATTGTCTTTTCCATATCGTCCTTGCTCCGCCCCCTCCTCCTCCTCCTCCTCCTCCTCCTCCTCTGCCTTCGGTGGTGTTGTTGGCCTCGATCGTCGATGCCCCTCCTGCCTGGATCCTCGTCTCATCCGCGATCATGTTTCCGATGGCCTCCAAGATGGCCCCAAGAGAGGCCTGAAAGCTCCGAAGCAAGGGCCCCAAAGGCCCCCGAGGGATCTCCAAGTGGCGCCCGTGGCGCCCAAACACTACAAACACCATAAGGAAATCACAGATGTTGGCCTTCTCGCCGATTCGCTTTCGGCGAGCTTCCCGGGTTTGAAGATGGCTCCAAGATGGGCCTAGAGAGGGCCAAGCGGGCGCCCCCCCCCCCCCCCCGGGCCTGCAGGAGCCCACTCGCGAGGTCTCGGAGGGCCCTTGCTGCCTGATGATGGCGCCAAGTGGAGCCCATATGTCCCAAGATGGCCTCTTACGTCGCACAAGAGAGCCAAATATTTACACGCGCACCCCTAAGTTGAGAGCCGGGCTTGATCCTATAGGAACTCGGAGCGCCCCCCAAAACAGGTGCATCGATTTATCTCTTCCCCTGGGGGGCAGGCGGGGGTAGAGCGACAACCTTAAACAATCAGAGAGACAAAGATCGAATATCCGACGCATCAGCAATAGGTGAGAGCACTGCTGCGAGCCAGCTCGAGAGGAGGGGTCACCCTCCGAAAGATATTTGTCACGCAGCCGCGGCGGCCCACAGAAGGCACGAGGGTTGCGAGCATCACGAGGCACCTGGCCGCACCGTGGACTCCGCCTCGGGCCCTGAGAGCTAGGGCTGCGCCCCCGATACCACTTAAGCCCCAGGGGGGGCAGGGGGGGAGCCGAAACTTTACGCCAAGAGAGCAGAAGGCGAGCAGGAAAAGACGGGTGGCAAACGATAGTTATGCTACCACGAAATGGTATTCACGCTGCAAGGGGGGATTTTGGGATCCCCCCTCTGGCCTGAAATCAATTATGGGCAGATGTCTGAACCGCGAAATATAACCTGCTGCTGCAATATGCTCCTGAATTACACTGTGAGGCGGCTATCTATACTCTTTAATGGGTTGTGTAAACGTGTGATTAAAAACGCGTATTTACACATGCACCCCTAAGTTGAGAGCCGGGCTTGATCCTATAGGAACTCGAAGCGCGCCCCAAAACAGGTGCATCGATTTATCTCTTCTCCTGGGGGGCAGGCGGGGGTAGAGCGACAACCCTAAACAATCAGAGAGACAAAGATCGAATATCCGACACATCAGCAGTAGGTGAGAGCACTGCTGCGAGCCAGCTCGAGAGGAGGGGTCACCCTCCGAAAGATATTTGTCACGCAGCCGCGGCGGCCCACAGAGGGCCCGAGGGTTGCGAGCATCACGAGGCACCTGGCCGTGCCGTTGACTCCGCCTCGGGCCCTGAGAGCTAGGGCTGCACCCCCAGTCCCGTCGTGAATAGACTGGCACTCGTGCCTCTTGTACTTCCAACCCCAAACGGCCAGAAACAGGCACTCAATCGGGAGGGGGGGGGGTGAAGAATTGGTGTCGCTCAATACCCCTTTGAAAAACCTGCCTTGTTATGTATGCCCCAAACATGTTATTGCGAGGAGGACGAGTGGGGGAAAAGGGGCGACGCGCCCAACTCGCGACTGCTCCAGCTATACTAAAAGATATGACGGGCCAAGCAGGGCCAGCTGGGCAGCACGCCGACAGGTCAAGGCTCACCTTCTCCTAGCCTTGCTCCTGCCCGCTGTGGAGGCCCAGCTGGGCGGCCCCGGCGCCCCGCTCGCCGTGCTGTCCAAAGGCGGCAGCTCCACCAGCTCGCCCTTGGCCCTCTCGAGCTCCTTCAGCAAGCTCTGGGCGAGGGGGGTCAACGCCGCGTCCGAGCGGTAGATGGCCTCCGACAGCAGCTCTGCCGGCCTGCGCCAGACGGCTCGCCCTCGCTCCAGCTGCGCAGAGGTGAGCTTGCTCTTCTGCTCGATCAGCACGTGCACCTTCGTGTAGCGCTGGAGGGCCGAGGTGGTCTGCCAGCGGCCCTTTCGGCGAGCCGCCTCCAAGGGCCCTCCTGCAGCGATGTTGGCCGCCGCGCCCGCATGCCTCAGCGAGTGTGGCGGCCCGAAGTCTGGCAGCCCAGCCCTGCTGAAAGCTTGGCGCCAGGCCCTCCTGTACTTGTCCTGCGAGATGGGGAAGAGCAGGTCGAGCGGTTCGGCGCCCATGCCCACGGCGCGCAGCACGGCCTTGGTCACCTGCCACTACGCCCTGGTTGGCCCCCGTCTTGACCTTCTCGCCCTTCTCCCTGCGGCCCAGGGTGAGCCCCGCCTCGCCGTCCACTTTCTCCGCCACGTCGGTCTTGCGGAGAATGCCCCAGTCCCGCCCCCTCAGCCAGCCATCCAGCTGGAGCAGCACCGCGGGCCCCTCGTGCAGCTGCCCGTGCTCGAATAGGTCGTAGATCACCATGCCCACGGCTTCGAGCGGCACCGGCGCCCCTTCTTTCTGGAAGCCCATCCTGGTCCACAACTTCATCACTCTCGCCGCCACGGGGAGCCGAGTGCGGTGATCCTCGAAGATGTGCATAAAACCATTGAACAGCGCTGGCGCTCTGCTGAAAGGCAACTGCATCACATAGCACATGTCCGAGATGTAGTTCGCCAGGGCCTCGCCCCGCTGCTCGTAGGTGGCGAAGGGGATGCCGTGCCGCTTCACGCCCACGAGAAAGATTCGCACTTCTTTCTCGTAGAGCTGATTTGTGGCGTCATCCACCGCGTGCACCACCAGCCTCATATTGCGGTGCAGCTTGTCCTGCGGCGCCTGCACCCACGCTTGAGGTCCTCTCTTCGTCAGCGGCGGCGGTCTTGCCGAGGTCGCCGTCGTGGCGCCCCTCTTGCACGGCGTCGCGTCACCCTTCCCGAAGCAGCTCAGCATCGTCACAAGTGCGACCCCCCAGGCTGCGCGAGGCGCGCCCGTTCTTGCAGCCGTCGAAGTAGCTCCCTCGGCGCCCCTCGGCCAACGTGCACGGCCTTCGCGTCGCCCGCCGCGCCGATGCCTGGCCCCCTCGAGGGCCCGTCCGCCAGGTTGAGCTCGCTGGGGACCCACCTGAAGTACCCGCGGACCCTGCAGACCATCTGGATGATGCCTCCGATCCTCGCCAAGTGCAGCAGGTCCCTTGCCGAGGAGCGTCCCTTCCTCATGGCCCCTAGGCTCACCAGCGAGTCGGTGAAGAAAAGAATGCGGTGGCCCCAGCTCTGCGACGTGCGACTGAGGTGCCTCAGAACCGCCACCAGTGTCCTGAGCTCCAGCACGTTGTTGTGCTCCTCGCGCGACCACTTCCCCTGAAACAGGACGTGCCACTTCTTCTCGAGCCAGTGTCCCAGCAGCGGCATCGCCGGACCCGTCGCCTTCACTGCTCTCCCACGAGCTCCGCGTAGCCGAACCCGAGCTCCAGCTGGCATCGACTCCCAATGTGGCTCGAGCTCCCGCAGCGCGAGGGCGTGCGACTCGCACAGCTCCAGTGGATATGCGCAGGCCACCTGAGCCCACCTCAACCCGCACGGCGATCGTCCACGAATCTCGCGATGGGGCCCGCCTGCACGGCTGCAGCCGCCCAGCGAGCCCCCACGCCTCCGCTCCAGCTCCATCGTCCTCCTGACGTTGGTGATGAACGAGGTAGGCTTCCTCCACTCTTCGCCGTACATGCAGTAGTCCACCTCCCAGCGGTACACCTCCTCCAGCTTCAGGATGTCCCTCAGCGGCGGAAAGTCCCAGATCATGCTGCCCCTGGGGTTCTCCAGGGCGAGGCCGATCCCGAGGCGGAGGCAGATCTTGATGACCTCTACGGCGATCAAATCCAGCGCGTTCCCCTCGTCGATCTTGGCCTGGTCCACATCCTTGCTGTCCGGAAGCCCCCAGAGGTACTCGTTCGACCTGAGAGGTGGTTGCCGAGCTCTCGAGAAGGTAACACACGGCGGAGCCACGTGCACCCACCAGAACCAGCCCGTCCTCAATCTTCGAAGCAAGAGCTCCAGGTTCTCCGTCACCAGCACATCGAACTCCACGCCCTTCTCGATGTCCCACGCCTCGCCCCACGAGTTGGTCAGCTCTCTGATCGCCTCGAGCAGCCGCGAGCTCCCCGAGAAGAGCTCCAGCACCCCTGGGCGCCCTGAAGCAGGTGTAGCCGGTAGGTCCTCCTCCTCGCCGATCGCCCCCTGCCCTCGCTCGATCTCCGTGGGTCTGCTCGGCTAGGGGCCCCCGGCATCCACCGTCTCCCCGTCCTGCTTCGCGTCTGACATCCTCCTCCGAGCAGTCGCAGGCCAGAGCACCAGACCCCTCGTTGGACGCGTCCGTCATGTAGGCTCGCGGCCACCAGCCCATCTCCAAGTTCGACTCCATGTGCACCGACAGCGACGCCACGGCCCTCAGCTCGCTCCTCACCACTTCGGGCAAGCGATGGGACACCGCGCTCTCCTCCTCGTCGAATTCCCTCAGCCACCTGCACGTCTCGTCCAGGATCGCGAACGATGGGCGAAACACCATCATCGTCCAGGTCCAGTGCCCCGCCAGAGCTGCCACCGCCGCAGGCCGCAGGCGTGTCTCCAAGACCGCCGCCTCTGTAGCCAAGACCACCTGCTTCAGCTTCTCCGGCTGCATCCTCAACGTGTAGGGCCTCGTCGGAGCAATGCGCAGGCCCAATCCATTCTCCATGTCTTCCCCCCAGGCCTCCTTGTGCACCGCCGGGCTCTTGCCATTCAGGATCTCCTTGACCATCTCCTTGTCCTCCAGGATCGTCGCCTCCCCGTCCTAGTTCGTGAGGGTGAAGCCGATGTAGTCGTCGATGTACAGCATCAGCACGAACTTGATTGCTTCCTCCTCCGAGAGGCCGACGGACGGAGTAGGCTTGCCATACGCAAAGCTCGGAGCCCGCAGTGACTCGAAACTCGCCCCCAGGCAGCTGTGAGCCAGGAACACCGCCCAGGCTGAGGCCATGACCAAGCTGGCTGCTCCAATCCCCACATGCTCCTCTCGAGGCAGGGGCAACTGCATACCCTGCTCCAAGCCGAACTGGTACAGCTCCTGCGGCGAAACACCCTCCACCACAAAGTACTCCGCCCAATCCGACCCCCAGTGCAGCCGATAAAACCAATCCGGCACGTCGCCCTGGAAGGAGAACAGTCGCCGCCCACGCAAGACAGCCTCGTCCAGCTCCAGCAGTGCGAGCCCCGCGGGGCTCCCCAGCGGCACCCACGGCGGATCCACGAAGAGCAGGTTGACTCTCCGGCAGTCCCAGATCAGCCGAGACTTCAAAACAGCTCCAGTCTGCGGGTCGAAGTTCTTCGCCACCGTGAATAGCCCGGCATGTTCGCGCACCCTCGTCACATACGTCACCATGCCAGCCTGCGCCATCCGCGGGGCAAATGCCAAGCGCTCCTTCTTGCTCCGCAGCGCCAGGTCCGAGTAGCCCTTCGTCCCCTCGTACTTCTCCCCGTCGACCTCGCCCGAGCCCTTTATCATCAGCTGGTCGGCGCCCAAGAGGTGCCTCCCCGCCAGGCTCGATATCTCGGCGACCTTCAGGCTCTTGGTCCCTGGAGCTGGCAGCGACACCTGCTCCGCCTTCAGGGGGCGCAGGTGCCCCTTACGCAGCGTCGATGACGCTCTGGAGGTAGCCGTCACCGATGCCGCCGATCCCTTGGCAAAATACTCCGTCGCACTCCCTCCGCCAGGCGGCTCAACGCCGCCCTGCCGTCGTTGATGGTTCCCCACATCGCCCTCGCGGCGTGGAGGTCCCAGGCCTCCGTCACCAGTCGCTTCTGCAGCGGCGCGCTGGAGTTCCAGTCCGCCTGGCACGCGGCCTTCTCCATGAGCGCCGCTGGATGGATCCAGCCACTCGAACAACCCGTTGCCGTGCTCCTGATCGCTGCGATCGATCTCGACGTCCGATGCCACGTTATCCCCAACTCCTTCTCCGATGGGCCCGAGCTCGATCTCCTCGACTGGGGGGGGGGGGGGGGGCGGAAGCCCAGGCAGACACTTCAAGGGATCCCTCTCTCTCGCCTCCTTCTCCCCAGTAGTCACCTGGAACCGCCGAGCGTCCTGCGCTCCGACGCGCGGGAAAGTCAGCTCGCCAGAACGTAGCACTGGGCCCCAAGTACAGGAAGGGCCCAGCGATGTCAGACTGCCCGTGGAAGACCCCGCAGGCAATGCCCAGGCTGGCCACCAGCCCGATGTAGCACCACCGCCCCGCTGGCGTGTCCAGCAGGAAGCTCGGCACGAAGACGGCTCGCCGCCGCGGCCGTGGTAGAGGGGTATGTCCCCTCAGGCCTTGGCCAGAGCACGCCACGATAGCTCCGGCCGCAACCTATTCGTCGTCTCCCCCAGGCGGTCCTCCGCCCATCTCGCCCAGATGCTTGTTGAGGATCGCCCGTCGCTTGAGCTTCTCCAGGACCTCGTCGTCGGCGCTCCTGCTCTCGCTGCTGGGGTCGCCGTCCACGCGCAGGTACGGAAGCCCAGGCAGACTCTTCAAGGGATCCCTCTCTCTCGCCTCCTTCTCCCCAGTAGTCACCTGGAACCGCCGAGCGTCCTGCGCTCCGACGCGCGGGAAAGTCAGCTCGCCAGAACGTAGCACTGGGCCCCAAGTACAGGAAGGGCCCAGCGATGTCAGACTGCCCGTGGAAGACCCCGCAGGCAATGCCCAGGCTGGCCACCAGCCCGATGTAGCACCACCGCCCCGCTGGCGTGTCCAGCAGGAAGCTCGGCACGAAGACGGCTCGCCGCCGCGGCCGTGGTAGAGGGGTATGTCCCCTCAGGCCTTGGCCAGAGCACGCCACGATAGCTCCGGCCGCAACCTATTCGTCGTCTCCCCCAGGCGGTCCTCCGCCCATCTCGCCCAGATGCTTGTTGAGGATCGCCCGTCGCTTGAGCTTCTCCAGGACCTCGTCGTCGGCGCTCCTGCTCTCGCTGCTGGGGTCGCCGTCCACGCGCAGGTACTCCTCCGCCAGGCTCCAGTCGACCTTCGACTTCCACTTGCCCCCGTGCTGCGACTTCGGCCTCTGCCAGTCAGCCTTGCACTGGGCGCGCTCGTAGGCCTTCCAGATCGAGTAGAGCCGCAAGCACGTGAGTTCGGCGGCCTGGGAGTTGATCAGGTCGTCGCGCTGCCTCTGACTCATCATCCTATCCAGGACCATCGCCAGCATGCTCACCTCCTGAGCGACCCCCGCGCCCTGTAGCTCCTTGGAGCGGAGCCACTCCTGCGTCTCGACGCGGGCGCTGCGCCCGCCCTAGTACAACTTCGCCAGCACCGTGGGCGCCACGCGTGTCCTGACCCCGCCCACCGGACTGCCCTTCACCTGGCGGTACCTCTCCAGCGTCGCCAGCAGCATGTCCTTCGGGTTGCCGGCCTCCTCCTTCAGCTGCGCGATCTGGTCCTTCAGCGGGTCGTCCAGCTCGCTCAGGTCACCGACCTTCTCCGCGAGGCTGCGCTCGAACTGGGTGCGGGGGGGCCCGCCTGTGCCCGTGTGCTCGAAGCCGCGTCGCGCCTGGCCACCTCCTCGTGCTCCTCGAGCTTCTTGATGAACGAGTCGACCTCCGCCAATGTGGGCCCCATCGCCCTCGCAGGCGGCGGCTCGGCAGGGGGGGGGCGGCGGCGGGCCCGCGCCGCCAGGCGTAGGGCCACTTCCCTCGGGGCTCCCCGTGGTGTCCGCCCCTCCCTGCTCCAGCCTCGACTGCAGCATCCCCACCGCGCTGGCAAGGTCCGACTGACCACGGGCTAGCTCGGCAAACAGCGTCTTGGCGTCCGTCTCCTCGTCGCTCGCCCCGCTCACGTCGCCCCCCGCGCGCGCGCTGCCCGCGCCCGAGTCCGACCCCGAGTCGCTCTACGAGCCGCCGTCGGAGGACGACGGGAACCAATAGCTCCACAAAGCATAGACACCAATCACCGCGCAGCCCGCATACCCCGCGAAGATCCCAAGGTCCCCGCTCGCGCACAGCTCCCAGGCGAAGTCGCGGAAGTTCTCGAGGCCCCCCACCGCCTGGAGGGCGGCCGCCACGGCGTGGTAGCAGGAGGCGAAGACCGAACCCAGCGCTTCGGCCAGCGCCAGACCCGCCACGACAGGAAGAGGATGGCAGCGGCCCCTCCCCACGTTCGATGGGCCCAGAAAGCGCGGGCCGCTGAGATGAGGCCCCTGTCGAACCATGCCGCCGTCTTCGTCCTGCGGCTCTCCTACTTCGCCGTCTGCTTGGTGGTGTTCGCCTTCGCGCCCTCAGCGCCCGCCTGTCCCAGCTCGTACCTCGCGATCAGCCTCTCCGCGGCGATGATCGCCTGCTCCCTCTGCTTCTCCGACAACCCTGGGTGCTCCGTGCACGTCGCCCCCTTCTTCGGGCGCGCGTGCATGTGCGCCTTGTCCCGTAGATGGATGATTATCTGGACCCGCTGCGCCGGGTCCACCGCCGTCCACGCCAAGGAGTTGCTCGGGCCGATGCGCGAGACCAGGAGCATGACGGCGCCCGTGGACCGCCCCTTGGCCTGCGCGTATACGCGGTTCCACCGGCTCCACGGCGCCATCGAACCTGCTGGGCTCCCGTGAGAGCGGGCCTCCTCGCCGCTGGCGCCCGGCGGCTCGATGGGGACCTCCTCCTCCTCGGCAGGGCTCACGCCTAGGAACTCCCCGAGCTCTCCGAGTTCGCTGAGGGCCAGCGCGCCTAGCAGCGCCCAGCCAAGGCGACCTATGGCAGGTGCCGTGATGCTGCCCCCCGAGCCCTGGGCTCGGGCGCGGGGCTGGAAGCTTGCCCAGGGCTCAAAGAATCCGAGGGCCTGGCCCGAGACTCCTTCTGAGCCGAAACTTTACGCCAAGGGAGCAGAAGGCGAGCAGGAAAAGACGGGTGGCAAACGATAGTTATGCTACCACGAAATTGCATTCACGCTGCAAGGGGGGATTTGGGGACCCCCCCTCTGGCCTGAAGTCAATTTTGGGCAGATTTCTGCACCACGAAATATAACCTGCTGCTGCAATATGCTCCTGAATTGCAGTGTGAGGCGGCTATATATACTCTTTAAGGGGTTTATAAAAAATGTGTTTTAAAGACGCGTGCGGCTGAATATTTACTTTGACATGCCTCCAAAAGGATCCACGAGCGCTCGAATAGGGGGGTCCATATGGGCACAAAACCTCCGAAGGAAACCTCCAAGAAACAACAATCCGTGTAAAACCGAAGGCAAGTCGTAAATCTGTGCATTCCTGCCTTTTCGCTTCAGAGGGGGTTCTTCGGCCTCTCGATGGCTCTAAGATGGCCCACGAGGGGGCGAAGACGGCCTCCAGAACGTCCAAGAGCGTCCCAAGAAGGCCCCGCGAGGCGATCTCGAGGTCCCCGAAGGGGGGGGGGTGAATGGAGCTCACCCACTTGTTCCTGCTCGACGGCTTCCAAGATGGCCCCAAGAGGGCCTCGAAGGCTCCGAAAGGAGTTCCAAGAAGCCTCCAAGAGAGCCTCCAAGAGCCGCCGACGATGCCAACCATCATTCGAACATCGAAATCAAGTGCGTCGCTGTCGCTGTTGTCGTGGGCGTCGTGGTCGTGGTCGAGGTCGTGGTAGTGGTCGTGGTCGTGGACGTGAACGTGGTCGTGCTCGTCATCGTCGTCATCGTCGTCGTCGTCATCGTCATCAACGTCGTCTTGGTCGTGTGCGCCTTCGCCGTCGTTGTCGAAGCCTTCGTCGTCGTCGTGGTTCCGTCGTCGTCGTCGTCGTCGTCGTCGTCGTTGTCGTCGTCGTCGTCGTCGTCGTTCAAGTCGTCGTCGTCGTCGTCGTCGTCGTCGTCGTCGTCGTCGTCGTCGTCGTCGTCGTCGTCGTCGTCGTCGTCTTCCTCTGATGCTCGTCATGCTGCGACACATGCCTGAGATTGGCCTTCGGACCATCCCGCTACGGTGCCTGAGCTGCGTCAGAGGCCTCTTAAGTGTTCGTTGGTACCTCGTGAGAAGGCTCTCGGCAACCTCGTCGAGGGAGGCTGCAAAACATCTTGGGGGCCTCTTTCGGGCCTCGTGGGGGGCTCGTCGGGGCCTCTTTGGGCCTCCTGGGGGCCTGGGGGGGCGGAAGACTGGAATCGTGGGTTCGTGTTCCCCTCTTGGGGCCCTGTTGGGCCGCTCTGGGGTCCCTCTTGGGCCGTCTTGGGGAGCCTCTTGGGCCGTCCTAGGGTCCTCTCGAGTCATCTTCGGGCTTCCGAGAGGTCTCTGACGCAGTCTTGGGGCTTTCTTGGGGCCCTCTTGGGCCATCTCGGGGCGGTCTTGGGCGTCTCTTGAGCCGTCTAGAAAAGTTTGAAGCCCGAAGCGGTAAGAACGCCCAAATCCTCACAGGGAACATCTATAATTGTGGCCTCTTGGGGCGCTCGTTGGGATCCTCTTGGAGCCTTCTTGGGTCGTCTTGGCGGCCACTTGGTCCGTTTGGAAAGCTTCTTGGGTCGTCTGAGACCCCTTGAGGCCGTCTTCGGGGTGGCTCGGGGCCGTCTTGGGCCGCCGGGACGACTGTCTGATCGCTCTGGGGTCCATCATGTGGCCCCCCAACAGCGGGCCGGGCCCCGAAGCGCCCCGAAAAAGGTCGCCCCCCCTCCTCCGGGCCTACAAACGGGACTGGGGGGGGGAATCTTGAAAAAATGTGCCGCCCCTGGGATCGGGGTCCGGGTCCCCGTGACATATAGACGCTCGCGCACGCTAGCGCACTCCAGAGCAGGAGTTTCGAGGACATACAAGGCTCCCATGAGTTGCTACCGAAAGAATGCTTCAAACCAGCCGTTTCGCGGGAACGCGTAGTCGGCGGAAGACCACTCGGAGTCGGACTTCGGGGGACAGTTGTAAGACTCCCAGTTTCGAACCAATTGCGTTTCAGTGCTGTGCGGCATCGATAAAGAGCCCGCTGGCGCAAAGCGGAGCGAGGAGGAAGGCGCGGGGAGATGTGGGGCGAAGGGGGGGAAGGGCTACATGGGGAGGGGGGGGGGGCGGGGGAGCGGAGGAAGGGGGATGGCGGGGAAGGGAAGGAAGGGGGAGAAAGGGGGGGCAGGAAGGAGAGGGGGAGAAATGGGAGGAGAAGGAAAGGGGGAGAGGGGAAGGAAAAGGGCATGGACGGCTAAGACAGCCCTGGAAGTGCCGACCCCATCGCCAGGACTTGCTATCCGTCCCACGACTCGTGGGACGGCCCTTGGCAGGAAGGATGGGGGGGGCGGCTGGGGAGGATGGGCAGGAAGGGGCGGAAAGAGTGGAAGGAGGGGGGGGAAGGGAAGAGGGGAGAGACAAACGGAAGATGCAGGAGTGGGTCGGGGAAGGGGAGGGGAGAGTAGAGGGCAGGACAGGGAGGAAGTAGGGGAGGAACGGGGGATGCCGAAAAATGGAAGGCATGAAGGGGCACGAGACGACAAAACGGGCTGAGGGGGCGCGCGGAAGCGCTGCAGCTGGCGGCAGCGGAATCCTCCTTGAAAGGGAACGTCTTCATCTCGTCCTCCCGCGAAGAGGGGGGCGCCGCGGAGAACGTGCGCCCTCCCGAAGAGAAGGAAGCAAACACAACACGATAGAGGACATACGCAAAACCTTTGGAACAGACCTTGAGAGGATCGCCCTCGATACTAACGACGAACGACGTCCGCCACCGTGCCCCCTGGCACGTCCAGGCGTGGAAGAATGTAACGTGTTGTCTGGTACGGCTTCTGTGATCTTTTAAAGGCCCTCCCCTTTACCAGCATGGCCCGCCGCCTTCTTGGGGCTGTCCAGAAAAAATGCCCAAGAGGCATCCAAGAAAGCCCGACAGCGCTCCACAACGACCACGATGGCCCCAAGACGGCCCAAGAGGCACCCAAGACGCCCCACAAGGGCTCCAAGAGGGCCCGCTAAAACCACTGATTTTCCTTAGGCTGTTGAAGGGTGTTCGTGTCGCCTTTTCTGGCTTTTGACGCTCTAGGACGGCCCCAAAGGCCCCAAATATCGCCATAAAGACAGCCCAAGGGGCCTCCAAGAGCGCGCTTAGATGGTCCACGATGGCCCCACGACGACCCAACAGGACCCCAAAACGGCCCAACAGAGCTCCAAGAGGGGCCACAGCGAGGCCCCAGAAGGGGAACACAAATCTGCATTTCGACCCCTCCGCCCCAAGATGGCCCGACACCCCAAAACCGAATCCGAGAGGCTCCCCAATGGCCTCACAAGAGATCCCCGACGTCATCCCAAAGACCTCTGACCTACAACCGAGGCGTGATGGCGGGATGGGCCGAAGGCCACTGGATCTGCCGCCCCCCTGTGGCTTGCCACAAGGGTGCACGACGTGCCAGACATCTGAAGAACTCCCTCCGGGGCTTCGGCCCCACCGGCCAGCTATCCAGAGAGCGTGTAGATTCCCCCCAAACCCCCAAGACGGCCAAGATGGCCTCCAAGACGGGCCAAGATGGTCTTCAAAGGTCTGTAAGACGGCCCAGACGGCCCCAAGAGAGTCCAAGATAGCCCCAAGATTCCTCCAAAACCTCTAAGATGGCCCAGGAGAGCCCAAGACGGCCCAAGAAGCGCCCAAGAGGCTCCCTAAGACAGCCCAAGAGGCCCCCTGGAGATCCTTCAGGAAGGCCCGAAGAAGACTGCCCCAGAGGCCCCCAAGATCGCCCAAAAGGCCTCCAAGATGGCCCTAGGACGGCCCAAGAGGATCACAAGACGGCCCCCAAAGGGCCCCAAGGCGGCCCAATAGGCCTCCAAGGCGCCCAATATGACCTCCAAGGCGACCATGAAACACTTCAAAAGGGCGCCAAGACGGCCCAAAGAAGCTCCCACAGGCGGCTTCCGACGGGCCAGGGACGCCGTAAGACAGCCAAGGAGGCCCCGAAAAAGCCCCCTAAGGCCTCCATGAGGCACAATGATGAACCCAAGAAGCCCCCAGGAAGTTCCCAGGAGGCCCCAAGAATAACCCAAGAGGCTCCAAAGAGGTTTCCTTATCCTTCTCCTCCTCCTCCTCCTTGTCCTCCTCCTCCTCCTTCTTTTTCCTCCCTCTCCTCACTCTCCTCTTGCTCCCCCACGTGTTCCCCGAAGGGCTTCCACAACTGCTGGGGGAGCGCCTGGTCCAATAGATTGTCACAAATGTTGTCCAAACGATTGGCCACAGAAGCGTATCTTAAAAGGCAGGTGGTGGCGGTGATTCGCCGTCGGAGGTTGGGGGGTGAGATCGAAGTGGAACGGAGAGCCCCCCTACCGGGAAATCGATTTCGGTTTCGTGTTCGTGCGTGCCGTGCGGGCGAGGCGAAGCTGCGTGGGCGGGCGAGAGAAAGTCTCCTGTGGCTGAGGCGCGGCCGGACCAAATGACTCCCTTCCGGGCGGCTGGGGCCCCGCGGTGTCCCGCCGGTGTCCCGCTGGTGTCCCGTGTGGCTGAGGCGCGGCCGGACCAAATGATTCCCTTCCGGGCGGCCGGGGCCCCGCGGGTGTCCCGCGGTGTCCCGCGGTGTCCCGCGGTGTCGCGCCCGCCGGTGTCCGAGATGATGATGATGATGATGATGATGATGATGATGATGATGATGATGATGATGATGATGATGATGATGATGATGATGATGATGATGATGATGCCCGATGAAGATGATGATGATGTTGATGATGGTGTCGATGATGATGATGGTGATGATGAGGATGATGATGCTCATGATGATTATGTTGATGATGATGACGATGATGGTGTCCCGATGATGATGATGATGATGATGATGATGATGATGATGATGATGATGATGATGATGATGATGATGATGATTATGGTGTCCTGATGATGATGCTGATGATGATGGTGATGATGATGATGGTGATGCTGATGGTGTCCCGATGATGATAATAATGATAATGACGATGTTGATGATGATGTTGGTGATGATGATGGTGCCCCAAAGATGATGATGTTGTTGATGATGATGTCGATGATGATGATGCGATGATCATGATGATGATGGTGTCCCGAGGATGATGACGATGTTGATGATAATGTTGATGATGAGAACGATGGTGATCAAGGTGGTGTCCCGATTATGACGATGATTATGATGATGCTGCTGATGATGATGACGATGACTGTGTCCCGATGATGATGATGATGTTGATGATGAGATGATGATGGTAATGATGATTATGATTATGATGATGATGATGCTGATGATGATGATGATGATGATGATGATGATGATGATGTTGTCCCGATGATGATGCTGACGTTGATGATGATGTTTATGATGATGATGACGGTGCCCTCATGATGATGACGATGTTGGTGATGATATTGATGTTGATGATGTTGATAATGATGATGATGATGATGATGACGTTGATTGTGAGAGCGATTGTGATATCGATCGTGAGATCGATATTGAGACCGAATGTGAGATCGATTGTGTGATCGATTGTGAGATCGATTGTGAGATCAATTGTGAGATCGATCGAATGAGATAGATCGAGTGAGATCGATTGTGAGATCGATCGAGTGAGATCGATCGAGCGAGACCGATAGTGAGATCGATACTGAGATCGATAATGAGACCGATCGAATGAGACGTTGGTTCCCTCCCCCCCGAACCTCCTTATCACCCGAAGGGTGGTCGTATAGGTAAGCCTCTTCGATATATGAATTCTCGCATTCTCACCTTTTCGACACAGGAAGCCTCCAAGATGGCCTCAAGACGGCTGCCCTCGAGGCATCCAGAAGGCCCAAGAGTGTTCTAAGATGCCCCAAAAGCGGTCCAAGAGGAGCCCAAGTGGGCCCAAGGGGGCCCCCAGACGTCCCTCAAGGTCCTAAGACGGCTCCAAGACCCAGAGAGCCACCCAAGACGGACTCCGAAAGCTCTCAGGCGGCCCAAGATCGCCCTCAAACGGCCCAAGGAGCCCCCGAGAGCCTCCGAGACGCCCCCAAGACGCTGCCAAGATGCCCCGATAAGGCATCCAACAAGCCCCCAACGCCTTCAAAAGGCTCGAGGTGACCGCCAATAGACGAGTCGGGACGAACACCTGGTCCTGGGGATGGGGTCGAGAACCCTGGAGGTCTACGTCACGAAGATGCGACGTCGGAGGAGAGCGCTTTGTTAGCCTGTCGATCCCAGAGCGTCCATGGACGAGGCCAGATCGAGAGTCGACAAGCCCGGACATCGGCGCACCTTAGACAACGACAGCCGTATATCGAAACATCACCCCATTCTCCGATTTCTCCAGCTGGGAATTGTAAAAGTCCTGGTTTTGCAGCGTCCTCCTGGTGCCCTGAGGACGACTCTCGCGACCTCTGGAGACCTCTGGGGACAGCCAGAGAAGATCCTCGTCGTCGTCGTCGTCGAGATAATCGACGTCGTCGTCGAGATAATCGACGTCGGGATCGTCGTAATTGTCGTCGAGATCCTCGCCGGAGAAGGGGGGTGAGGAGGTTTCCTCGTCCTCCGTCTCCTTCTCTCTCCATTCTTTCCACTTGCACTCCTCCTTCTACGGCGACGACGCCGACGATGTCGAGAAGCCCCCCGCCGCCCCCCTCGACCCACCCCCTTGCGCGCGCCTGCTCACTGTCACCAGTGCCTGAGGTTGGGCCTTCTGAAGGGTTCTTCCTCTCCCTCCCGCTCCTTCTTCTCCCCCTCCTCCTCCTCCTCCTCCTCCTCCTCCTCCTCGTCCTCCTCGTCTGGGCTGTAGTTTCCATGACGGACAGGGAATATTATGCCATCCTCTCGGGGCAAGTAGGCGAACATTTCCCTCAAGGCTCAGGGCTGGCCGAGATGCTCGCGATAGTGGCAGCCTGCACCATCTCCCAGCTTGCACTGAAGGTCCACACGGACTATCTCGGCGCGCTGCAGCATTACAGCCGACCTGGATATCCCAGGAAGAATGCACATGCAGGGTTCAATGTCTTGATGGGCAAAGCTGTCTTGTCGCCTGTGTGTCGTTTCGTCTAAGTCAAGGCCCATCAAGACCTCACCCAAGATTTTTGAAGACCAAGAAGCTCTGGACCATGCCAAGGGTAACGATGCTGCTGAGCACGTACCCCACCGATGGGAGCAGTCTCCGCTGCATATCCCTGGGACCCAAGGGCCGTTCCCCCTCCCCCGAGGCCTCCTCCTCTGCCTCCTCTTGTCCCTGGGGACGCAGGCGAACGCCATCGGTGGGAGCATGTTAATGGCCGCCACATCTGCACGCTGTGCCGAACTGGGGCCACGAGCGACGCCCAGCATCATCGTCGAGCGTTGCCCTGGTTTCTGTGTTGGCCTTGCGTCGTTAGCGCAAAAACCCAGGGGCCACTGCCTTTTCATCTTCGAGTACCTGCTCAACTCGAGCACGGTTATCATGTGTTTCGATTGTGGTTCGTACCCCGAAACAGGCGCCAGGGGCCTGCTGTTTAAGGAGTGCCACAAGGAGCCTCAGCCGACTACTGCCAGCGACAAGCTGGCCAGAGCGCAGCTGCTGGCCCACCCTCGCATTGGCCCGAGGTCGCGCCAAGTTTTCTGCCCTCCAGTTCCTCTCATACTTTTCTGCCGCCAGGCGCTGGCGGCAGCCGAGCTCCCAGCCCGTCGCCTGAGGACTAAAGACCCCCCAGCGGGGCCGCGCGGATTTCAGATCGGCAAGTCACCTGATGTCTCGGCGCGGGGCGCGCCGTGCACCCGAACTCATCCAGCCGTGCGATGGTCCTCCGCCTCCTCCTCCTCGGGTTTGGCGGCGAGCAGCGCGCCGACGCTGCCAAACACGACCGCGCCCCCCCCCGCCATCGGGAGCCCGTCCCGTCCTCGTCCTCCCCGCACATCTTCGACGCCGCCCGGGCCGCGAACTGGCAGCGGAGTGCGGGGGGGACACGGCCGTCGAAGAGGGAGGGAACGCGAGGGAGGAGGGAGGATGGGGGGGGAGGGGAATGGGGGAGCCAGGAAGGAGCGTGGGGGAGGAGGGAGGAGAGGGAAGATGGAGGGAGGATGGGGGTGGCGATGATGGGGGAATGAGGAGGAAGAAAGGGAGGGGGAATCACGGAAAAGGGAGGAAGAGGATGGCAAAGGGGTGGCTCGGAGCGGGAGACCGGAAGGTATCAATTCGTGCAAAATTATCCTAAGAAACTCCATGATGGCGTCATATAACCGAAGTCCGCCTCCACGACGACGGAACATGGCCAATCCACCAACCTTGCCGCGGCGTGTAAGGGGAACGGTGGTCGTCACGGTGTTTGTCCTGGGAGACGCTTATCCATTCAAGGCACTCCCCCTCATCGTTGCTCCTGGCTACCTGGGACCATCCAAGCTCGCCAGGTTAACCTGAGGTGTATCGACCGGGGTCGCAATCGAGTCGAAAGAAAAACCCCTTCCCTTTGATCCCTTTCCCGCCAGGGGGGAAGTCCAGGGATGACGGTCGCGGGGGACGGTGCGTGGGGCTATGGGGGTGTCCCCAAAGGGGGGTCCCAGAAAGGGGTCCCGAGGGGTCTCAAAAGGAAGAGGGGGGGGAGGGGGCGTCGCGCCCCCGCGCCCACTCCTCCTTGAAGTGGCTTGGGCCATCTCAAGGCCAATTTGGCAAGACTTGGGCCGCCCAGGCCCGCCTCGGATGCCCGAAACCAGCTGCGCCCATCAAGTTTTCGCTGGCTGTTAACATGGTCGCCATCACCGGTCACGAGAGCATCCAAGACGGCCCAACAACACGCAATACCAACCCAAGACAACCCAGGAAACACGCAGTATGCCCCCAGGGCGACCCCAAGCGTGGCACAAGAAGCGCGATGCCGCCACGCCGCTGAAACCACCCCTTCCAACATGATGTCTCTCCCCAACACAATCTCAATACCCCCAAGAGGTCTCCAGGAGGCCCCGAACAGGGGCCCAAAGAGGTCCCCTAAGAGGCCACAGGACGCACCCAGGTGGGCCACGCAGGCCGAAGAGGCAGCCACGACGCCCCAAAAGGCTTCGAAGAAGGTTCCCAGGAGGGGCCCGCGAATCCCAACTCCTGGATGTCCTGATCTGTCTTGAAGGATTTGAGCGTTGTCGTCCAATTCGCTTCCCGACGATCCAAAACGGCCCAAGAAGCTCCCGAAAGTGCCCCCAAACGGCCCGCGAAGCCTCCGATACCGCCCCGCGACAGCCGCAGAGGGCCCCAAGGCGGCCTAAGAGGTGCCCAAGACGGCCCCAGAAGCGCCCGAGACGGCCCCGGGAGGGGCCCAAGAGAGGGACCACGAACTGACAAATCGAGCCCCCCGTCCGGAGGGCCCCCCAGGAGGAGGCCCCAAGAGGCCCCGAAGAGGCTCCAAGAGGCCCCAAGAGTCCCACGAGAGGCCCAACCGATGCCACAGGAGGTCCCTAAACGGTCCTACTAAGTCCCAAAACTGCCTCCCAGAAGACCCCGACCTGCCACGATATCCCCCAAAAAACACTCAAGAGCCCGTACTTGGTTTGGTAGATACCACTTGATGCTCGCTATTGCCTGGGCCTACGCGTGGCTAGGCCGCTTGAGATATACAGACGATATGGCTCAAATGGTACAACCGAAAGCCACCGTGCGACTGAAACGGCACTTGCCCGGCGCAGCGTGAATCATGCGTCGTTGTCGTCGTCGCCCTCGTCTCTTTCTTCTCTAATCTGTTCCATTCGTCGTCCACCGCTCTCGATCCGCCCGCCCCCCGCCTCCTTCTCCTCGAACTCCCGAGGAAAAGGGCGCGGTAGCGGGGAAGGGGATGCTGCGTCTCACTCGCGGTGTAGCGTTTGCCCTGCGGTGGGCATGGCGGCAATGATGCTGACGCATGTGAGGATGACCACGACGGCGTTTTTTTTTTTTTTTTTTTTTTTTTTTGTTTTTTTTTTTTTTTCCAAACTTCACTCAATGACCTCTGTTATGCAGTATTATTGCAACGTCTATCTCATTTGTGATTAGTTGTTTTCAATATACTTGCTGAGCAAGGATTCGCAACGCAATGAGATCGCCCACTCGCTCTTGTCATGCGTTGATTGCGCAGCAAAACCACTGCAATAGGGGACCGACGAATTTGAAGAGAAGAAGGATGTCTTGCACATCTGCTGAGCAGGCATTTGACATCACAACCAATCTTGCCTTCATGATATTCGCGCGCTGAGCGCTGTGGGCATTTGCAATCGCAACCCGTCTTGCCTTCTATCAATTCGCGCGCTGAGCGAAGAAACGTGCGACTACGCACACAGCGACCCTTGCAGCTCATGTCCGGGCGACCGCTGCGGCGAGCGATGTGTTGCTTTTGTCCGCCGTCAGGCACTCGCAACATTTGCGCGCGCCCTTCTTCGCCCGTAAATCTGCGACGCCCTTCTACGCCGCCTTCCCGCGCATGCGACCGTCGGCGCCCTCGGTAACGCAGGTAACGTACTAGCACTTCTCGCGCAGGGAAGATTCTACCTCAGCTAGTGACTTCGGCATCCGTTTCGGAAGCAGCGGGGCTACGCGGCCTTTGCATACCTTCTTCTTCTTATTCTTCTTGCAATGCGCAATCCAGCAAGCCGCGCGCGTCTTGCAACAGGGCGCCGCGCACTGCGGGTGGCAGCGACCAACTCATCTCAACCGGCGACCTGGCCGAGTGCCATTCTTGATCTGATCTCGCGGAGAAGCCTCATTCGTCATCGGCTACTCGCAGAGCGAACACGTCAGCTTCTCGCATGTCTCGCACGGGAAGGATTCGACGTCCGCCAACGACAGCGGCATGTGCTTCGAACTCAGCTCCGAGACCGGCTCTTTGCAATTTGGCCCGTCAGTGCACTCCAAATTCTTGCAGGCTTTGCACGTCTTGTGAAAGTTATATTAGCAAGGAAGTGAGTTATAGGATGATGTTTAGGATTACCTATGTTATTGCTCTCGCTCGCTCATGCTTGCACTCTCTTGTTCACTATTGCCATTTGTGGCCTGGGCCCGCCCAGCTGAGGCGGGAGGGTGCACGCGCCTATCGAACGCTGAGCTTCCTCTTGCATCAAGAGGTTGCGGGCGGAGAGATTTGGATCAATATTTACACTGGTAGCGCGAGCTGAATCAGTCCACGGTGCGAAGATTCCATGCAGAGTGGCCGTGCAGACATATATGCGTGTGCAGGCGGGGGTTAGAGCGGTAGCTCATAAGGGATAAAATGGGGGCCACAACATGCAATGATCACTCACACTGGGCGCTGCCCCTTCTTACTCCCTCTATTCGTTGGCCAAAGCTGTTGACAGAGCTTCGAGTGCCTCGAGACAAAGGACCCAGCATGTGCGAGCCACAGGGCCCACCCCGAGGCCACGGCAGAATTCACACCTCGAGTGCGCCACCGTCGCGCAACGACCGGGGTCAGAACGCCGCCCCAAGAGGGCCTCGAGGGGGAGCAGACTCGCACCACGCTGTGCCCAGAAGCCCGAGAAGAAGAAGCGAAGCTCTCGCGAGACGTTGAACGGGCAAGAGCGGCCAGACAGAGAAGGAGCCTGGGCGGCATGGCACAGGGCGGACTGCGGGCGGGCCACAAAGGCTGCCATGCATTCTGATGCGGCCAACGTTCGCTCATTACCCCTCCGCCCACACATTGACCGTAAACGTGTTAATGTGTGCAGGCGGGGGTTAGAGCGGTAGCTCATAGGGAATAAAGGGGAGCCACAACATGTAATGATCACTCACACTGGGCGTTGCCCCTTCTTACTCCCTCTATTCGTTGGCCAAAGCTGTTGGCAGAGCTTCGAGTGCCTCGAGACAACGGCACCAGCATGTGCGAGCCACAGGGCTCACCCCGAGGCCACGGCAGAATTCACACCTCGAGTGTACCACCGTCGCGCAACGACCGGGGAGGGCCTCGAGGGGGAGCAGACTCGCACCACGCTGTGCCCAGAAGCCCGAGAAGAAGAAGCTCTCCACTCTAAGAACACCCAAAAGCTCTCCAATGTGTTCCGAAATATGGCCGAAGGCCGCCCGCAACATTCTTCGGAGTCGCACCTGGCCTGGACTTGAGGTTACTTGCAACAGTGCTCCCGAGCGCAGGCAATCAAGGTCCTGAGAAGGACTGGAGCGAGGAACGGGTGGCGGCAGAAAACGCACGTCGGCCAAAAATCGTGGCCCCACCTGAATGTAAATCTTGCTGGCTGTATGAGCTCCAATGACCTCGGAGCACACTTTAGGCGAGTCGCCTGTCAGCAAGCATTCATGCGTAGCACCGCCTCTGCGCATATACAGACTAGGCCGAGATGCGCGCACCCGATTCTCGCAGGCCAGTGCGAACAAGCAAATGAAAGCCACGAGGAGACGAGGGCCATGAACGCCCGTCACGCTGCAGCTGCATACGGATGACCGTTCCCTCAAGCGGGTCATCTAGTGTCATCGTCTCTCGTGCTCCCCTTTTGACAGGCTGTCCTTGTCTATGGCAACGACATTATGCTCTGCCGCAAGGCTAGAGCTGAAATCATGCGCGCCAGAGTACTGCTGGCGCGTCCTCAACAGGTGCTGCACCAAACTCAGTGTAACGTTAGCTTGGCTCCCGGTGGCACCCTCAGCCCACAGCAAGGTAAACTTGCAATGTGACATCCGCGTCTTCCCATTGAACGGCAACGGCAGATTCATGGCGTTAAGATTTCCGACAAACTGCTGGCTGCTCGACGGAATCTAGCAAGAGCGGCAACGCCGATCTGGGCATCTTGCAGCTTCCCCAGGCCAGCTCTGGCCGTGCGCCTGTCGGCGGGGCTAGACGGCTTCCCCTTCCTTCAGGCGCGACGGCGCGTCCGCGGGGTTACGAGCAGATGAGGTGAACCCGAATGCTGCCCGCGCGCCCATCGCCAGCTCCCAGGCCGAGAAGCTGCGCACAACCTTGTTGAGCTGACTGCTGCTTGAGCGGTGCTTTGAGAGCGCACCGATGTTGACCATGCTGTCGAGGAGGTGCAAGAGGACTCGCTGCTGTCGGCCCAACGATCGAGCACGCCATCGAATCATCATCAGCGCGCCCTGGCACTCCAGTACATTGATATGTTCAGGAACATCCCACACCAGCTGTCGTGCCTTACGCCATTGCCAAAGACCTGCATCAATCTCTTGCCGAGGGATAACTTTGCTGAGCTCCTCAGAGCTCCCGTCACCACGAAGGTCCACACCATTGCTGCGGCACGCCATCACAAGGCCCATCACCAGCCTACGCGAGACATCCGCATCACGCCAGGACGTAGCATCGCGTTTGGCCAGCTCTGCAAGCAGCACATCTGCATGACATGCTTCGGACTGACTGCAGTGGCAGACCAGTTTGGCACCGCGCAGGTCCTCCAGGCGGCGAAGCAGCTCGGGCTGCTTGCGCAGCCATCCAGCAAACAGCGCCACCGCGTCCACGCGGGAGCAGCTCGGGCCCACTGCGAACGGGTTGCCGAAACGCGACGGGGCGAGGCCCCAGCGCCGTGAGCCGCGGCCGACGTAGACGAGCCTGTTGGCCGCCGCCGGCGCCGCTGCAGCGGGTTCCTCGCCCGCCTGCTGCCGCTCGGCCGGTGCGGCTGCGCTGCAGGCCATCAGCTCGCCGCGGACATCCGCGCCGACCTCCGCGCGGCTGCGTCGCAGCGAGGTGACGTCGCCAGCCCGCAGCTTCCGCCCGCCAGCCCAGGCCCGAGCGCTCTCGTGCAGCTCGGAGAAGGGCGGCACCGCCGCCAGCAGCCCAGCCGCAACAGCCCAGTGCGCCAGCAGCCATGCCACCACCTCGCACTGGAACGAGTTGCCGATCAGCGAACGCCTCAGCCCCTCGTACTTGCTGGGCTCGGCCTTCGCCGCGCTGCTGGTCATGCAGGGCACGGTGTGGCCTTCGGCGAAGCCCATCAGCTTCTCCCTCATCACCGCGTCAGGAGGCGCGATCCGTCCGTCAGGCAAGTGAATGCACCACCTGTCGCGGAACTGGCATGGCGGCGCCGCAAAGGCCGCCTCCTCCCAGCGCGTCAGCTCAGCAGCCGTGCGCTCCCCGATGCCCGCGGGCCTGGGGCGCGGCTGCGAGCGCGGCGTCCAGCGAACGAACGCAGGGAGGGGCTCGCCACCCTCCGCTCCAGGGCAGCGCGCGCCAGCCGGCAGCCACTCCTCGAGCGGCGGGCGCTCCACCTGCGGCGACACGCGGCACAGGCGGCGAGAGGCGCCGTCCTTGGTCAGTACCATCACGGTCTTGGCCTCGTGCGACGGCAGCAGGTCCCAGGACGGCCAGTAGAGACGAGGACGCCTCACCCAGCCAATGTCCCCAGCCTCAACTTCCAAGGGGATCCGCTCGAACAGCCCGCTGCGGTGAAGGACGTCGGACTCTGCCATTGATGCCACATTTTCCCCGAGGAAGTCAGGCCTCGGATGACCCTCGCCATGTGATCGACAAGCGAGGCGCGCGAGTCCGACGAGCCCTTGCGGTCGACGTTCAAGCTCGTGTAGATCTGGCATGGGAAGCCGCCGATGACCACCACGCGGGTGATGCGGCCACGGGCCCGCAGCAGACCAGCCAGGGCAGCAGGGTCAGCAGATGTAACATCTCCGAGGTGCTGCGTGCCAGGGTAAGCGCGCCGCGCGACGCGAACCGCCTGCGGGTCCACCTCGAACGACAGGTGCACCGCTCGTACCAGGCCCAGTATCTCGAAGGCTCGGCGTCCGCCACCGATACCATCAAAGACGGTGATCAGGGCGGTCTCCTCCTCGCAGGCGGCGTTGGCGGGCCGCTGGCGCCTGCCCGCAACGACGCGGCCGCGCTCGGTAAGCGCCGTGCTGTACACCGCGGCTCCAGCGGCCTCCGACGCGTCCGACGCCGTCACCAGGTGATCGACCTCGAGCCTCATGTCGGCCACGCAGAGCCCCGACAGGGCTAGGCACATCAGCAAGTCCTCGATCACGCTCACGCTGAAGCGGCCGACACACCGCGGGTCGTTGAGCCACTTCCAGGCATAAGCAAAGCTCGCGGCCAGCGGGCGGCGGAAGCAGTGCACGCGAACCCAGCGCCCAAGAAGAATACGTATCAATCGCATGCTGGCTCGCCTCTTGCCCAGAACCCAGAGCGTGAGGCTGGCCATCTCAGTAATGTATCCTGCAGGTGGCCGACGGACACCCTCAACACCGTCAACAAGCTCGCCCAGAGTTGTGGCGCGCACCACGCGGTGCAGGTCCTTGCCCGGGGAGCCAGGTGACCCTGCTGCCTCGTAGCAGACTCGAGCGTCAGTCAGCAGCTCGGGGACCGTCCCGCGTAACTTGTCGGCCTCAGATTTGTCGACGATCTCGGCGATCTCTAAGTTGTCGATGTACACCATACAAGCAGGCGGGCAGGGCTTCTCTGCACCGAGCGGCAGGCGGCGGCGCCGGGTAATCTCGCAGCTGGGGCTCAGGCCGCGAGGCACCGCACCGCTGCGGCGCAGCATGTTACGATGAAGGTGAGTCGCGACCCCCGCCGCGCTGATCCAGCCCATGCCGATTACCCGCAGGCAGATGTGGGTAGCGCCGCCGTCCTTGAGGCCCAGTAGGCGCGACGGCACGGGCGGCCCGATCACCATGTGCGGCCACCGCGGCGGCGGTGCACGGAAGACGTAGAAGAAGGCCTTCCTGTCGGCACCGCTCCGCAGCAAGTCCTCGGACTCCGTCAAGACCAGGCCGTTCAGCTGGCTCATCGTCGGCATCTCGGGCGTGTCGCCAACGATGCATTCCTGGCAGGCGTTCGACGGGATCAGATTGGTGATGAGCCTGAGCACGGGCCTCAGCATCCCGTCCTGGCACTTGACAGGGGCGTCGTGGGCCTTCGGAACGCCCAACTCCGTTCAGCAGCGGCGACCCATCCCGGCACGCGATGTCAGGCGCGGGGATCGGGCCGACAATCCCGCGTTCATGAATGGCCTCAACGATGCGATGCCACTCGCCTTCCGAGGCCCAAACCCGCGCCGAAGTCGGCGCCGCACGGCGTAGCGCAGGCGGCAGCAGCACCAGCCCAGGATCCAGCAACGCGTCCCGCACGAAGCCCGTCGCGACGTCGGCCGCCTCAATCGAGGCCGCAACACCAGGCGGCGGTAAGCCGTCCAGCACCTGCTCCAAGGTCAGCTTGTGAGGCGCGGTGATCTCGGCGCCACCGTAGCCGATCTTGCGGTCCTTCAGGCGGTCCTCCCAGTTGAGCTCCGCAGGCAGGCTGGTCTCGATGCGCGTCGCCGGGTACAGGCGGCGGCCCAGGGCCGCCAAGGCTGCCCGCTGAGCAGCGTTCGGGCGCCTGCGGCAATGGCGCGCGAACTTCAGCGAGCGGAAGCCAGCCTCCCAGTTGAGCGCCAGCACCGTGACAACCAGCCTGCAGTGGAGTGCCTCCCAGTTCAGGTCGCTAAAGTCGTCGCCGTCGCGCACGACGTCGGTCTTCACGATGGTAGGGTACGGTAACAGCAACAAGTCACGTTGCAGCCGACCTCCCATGGTGGCCATATGCTCGCGCAGCTGAGGTTTGAGGGAGTCGCGGACGTAGCGACCGAACGAACCGGGGGAGTCCCTGACGAGGTTGAGCAAGATCGGGCCCACGTCATAGGGCTCACGGAGCAAATCGCCAGCAACGCCAGCAAGTTCTCTCCAGTCCTCCAGAGGATCGTGTCGAGAAAAATTATCATCAGCAGTGGGAGATGGCGATCCCAGAGGGGCAGCAGCGCAGTGGTCAGGTAGCGAACGAGACGGCGAGGCCCCAGGCGGTCCGCGCGGCGCAGCAGCCTGCAAAGGAGCGGCCGCTGCAGCCCGGGCGTCATCAGCAGGGGCATCGTCACCATGCGCCCTCACTGCGCCGCCGCCGGGGGGCCAGCCCTGCGGCCGCCAGGCGGGCGGGGCCGCGATCCGTTGGCTCTCACTGCGTTGCGTCCCCTGCCGCCGCGGCGTCTCGGGCGACCGCGCCCTGCTTCCTGGGGCGCCGCCGCCGCCGCTGCTGGCTCGTCCTGCCTGAAGGCGTGGCGCTCGGGGCCCCCCGCCAGCACAGCTCGGCGCGGGTGAGGGCTGTCCCCTCGGGGGGCCCGCTCCGCCTGAGGGGGCGGAGTCCGCGCGCGGGGGCCTGAGGGCGCCGCGGCGGGCCCCTCGTCGGCCCGAGGCGCTGCGGCTGGCGACCCTGGAGCGCGAGCGGGGCTGCCCCCTTCGGAGCGGGAAGTAGCGGAACCGTCCGCGGCCTGGACCCTTGCCCTTCCCGCGCGAGAGTTCCCGCGCTGGCTGAGGCGCGGGTCGGGAGGGGGAGCCGGGGGAGCGCGGCCGCTGGCCCTCCCGCGCCCCCCCTCGGGTCACCCGCGCCCCCGGCCGCGGCCGAACGCCCCGAAGGCTCCGCGGCTCTTGGCATCCTCCAGGCGCCTCCGCAGCAGCGCCGAGCGCCGCGCCAGATCCTGCTCGCCCATCGACGCCAGCGGCGGCCTCACGTCTGGGACAATCTCGAGCTCGCTCGCAACCTGCCAGCCCGCGTCCGACAGAGAGAGCTCTAGCGCCTTGAACCTCTGCATCAGCACGTCGCTCAACTGCGGCAGAGCGCCGCTCTCCAACTGGTCCAGCGCTGTCGCCAAGGTCTGGAGCTCGCGCACCGTGTTGATCCGCAGCTGGGACACGGGGTGGTGGCCGAACACGATGGCCTGCAAATAGCCGACCACCTTCGGCCTCGTCTCGGAACCGTCCGCCCCCTCCCGCAGGCCCATGACGCGGGCGATCTCCTGCGTCGCCTCGTCGTAGAGCGCGCCAGGCTGTCTCTCCGCCAGCAGCCGTACGCTGCCGCCGCGAGAGGGGGCATCTCGAAAACGCGGCTCGCCTTTGCCGTCGCTGCGGCTGCCGGACTCGCTGCGAGCCCGTCGCCTGCCGCGGCCAGCCACGCCGCGGCCGCCACCGCCTCCGACCGCAAGCGCGCGGGCAGCTGCTGCGGCCGCCAGGCGGTCGGCGGCGGGTCCGCCAGGGACGGGAGCGGGACCGCCTCGACCAGCTCCACCACCACGGCCGCCGAAGGCGCTCGGCCGCGCCCAAGGCTCCACCAGGCCGTGCGTCGAGCGCAGCCGAAGCCACTCCACGTGCAGGACGGCGCGCCCTGCCTGCGCAGGCTCGCCACACCGCGCAGGCCCCTGCGCGCAGAGGTGCAGCAGCCCAGCAGGACCGCCGCCGCGCGGAGGGAAGGCGCCGTCAACGCGCATCGCCTCAGCAGGCAGGGGCGCGCCTCTGAACTGCGCGCTCAGATACTGGCCTCCAGCACCGGGCACGCCGACCTCGTCGATCTCGAACAGTGCGGTCCCACTGATCGCCCCCGCCACGTCGTGGGTCGGCAGCTCGACGGCCAGGCCCTGGCGCCAGTTGGCCCCGACGAGGGCGGCTGCCTGCGCCCAGGCCCCGTCGACGAGCCCGCCAAGCTGCACTCCTGCAGCTGGGGCGACCGCGCCTCCCAACACGCCGAGGGCAGCGCCCAGTCCTGCGGGCCCCGCGCCAGGCGGCGCGCCCGCGCCTCCAGCTCCGCCAGCGCCAGCAGCGGCCAGCGCGCCAACCAGCGCCGCTCCGACGCCGCCACCGCCGCCGCCAGCGCCGTCGCCAAGCGCCCCGAGGGCAGGGGGGGGCGCGCCCGCGGCGCCCGCGCCAAGGGCTCCAGGCAAGCCAGGGAAGCCGCCGAGCCCTGGCACCACCGGCGCACCAGCCGCGCCGCCTCCAGCGCCTCCGCCAGCTGCACCTCCAGCCGCGGGCGCGAGGCCGCCTCCGAGGCCGACGGGCGCACCTGCCGCTCCAGCAGCCGCGCCTGCGCGCCCGCGACCGCGCCGTCCTCCGCCATGTCCAGCGCCTCGGCCGCGGGCGGCAGCGGGAAGCACAGGAAGAGCCTTCGCCTTGGCCATGGCCTTGGCCTTGGCTTTGGCCATAGGCGGCATCGGGCGACAAGGTCGACAGAGCCGTAATCTGCGCCGCCAACAGCCGCGCCTGCTCAACGAGCAGCGCACGCTCCTGCGCGAGGAGGTAGCACAACTCGCACACCTCCAGGAGCGCGCCGCCCTCTGCGAGGGCCAGACTCTCGCCCTCGGCGAGGCGCCCGGTGCACCAGCCGCAGATCCGAGGCTGCTGGGCCCGCGGGGCAGCGAAGCGCGCGGTGGCGCAAGCAGGGAGCACCCCAGGCCCTCAAGGCCCTGAACCACAAAGGCTGCCATGCATTCTGATGCGGCCAACGTTCGCTCATTACCCCTCCGCCCACGCATTGACCGTAAACGTGTTCATGCTGGCGCTCACTTACTTCCTCGCGGTGCTTAACCACTGCGCTCAACAACAGATCACGGTGACCGACAAAACGCTCAAAATCATTACCTACAACAGCTTGGACGAGGATCGTCGCATCAACAGCATCCCGGGCGAGCAGCATAACTACAGCAGCAACGATCTAGGCAGCTACTACATTGGAGATAATCTCAGTAGCATCACAGTCATCAAGATGACGTCCAGGCAGCAGCAGCAGTTCAATGACGGCCCCCTCTTCGTTGACAAGGAGGGCGTGGTACACTACAACGGCGACCCATCCTACGGCGAGGAGTTCGAGGAGCGCGCAATACTCGGCTACCACGCGAGCGAGGAGAAAATCAAGAAACTCTACGCGATCAAGCTCAAGAACTCTCTGAGTGGACGAGCGTGGACACTCACACGAAAGAAGGCTGAGATCAGTACGGAGGAGGCCGTGTTGGACGAAGCAGATCATGACCCACTTGCTGCAGTCAAACTGGTGGTAACTACAGTACGACAAGCGTGTGAAAGGATCGCACCACTACAGAAGCAGCAAGCGTTCGAGGAGTATTTCTTCCGAGGTTTTCGCAATCGAACAGAGTCTGTGCAGGACTACATATCGAGGCGAGAGACAGAGTACGAGCGGCGCAAGTCACTTTCAACGAACACGACAGTCAGCGAGGACCTACGGACATACTTTCTATTGAAACTAGCGAACATCAGCATGCAAGAGCACAAGGCAATCCTTAACAAATGCAACCACGAATACATCTGGGACGACGTGACGGCAGCCATGCTGGTACAGCTGGACAGCACAGGCCAAGATGATCGTGGACATGGACGATGCGGAGCCTACCCGGTGGGTGGACTACGACGACGAAGAGGAAGAAACTGTACTCGGAGATGAATGTGCACCGTGCGATGAAAACGCTTTCCCGAGTGATGAGGGCTACGACGCACTTGCAGCGGACATCGACGAGTTCGAGGGGGTGATTGATGACGTAGACCCGGACGAGATCAGCCAGGAGGAGTGCGACACCCTGGCGACGGAGGCTCAACGTCTTGGCTGGAAAGCTGGACGGCGCAACCACAAGCCCAACTACAAGCAGGCCCGGGAGCGGCTTGCTCAGAGCAAGTCGAATAGAGGCTGGAAAGCCAACATCAACAAGCAGGGCTCTATCAAGATGGACAGCAAAGAGGCTAATGAGAAGCTGAAGCAGATCAAGGCGCGCACGAAGTGCAACGCGTGCCGCAAGAAGGGCCACTGGAAGGGTGACCCCGAGTGCGAAAAGACGAAGTCACCAGCGAGTGGATCCAGTGCGCTACAACGTGGAGGACGAGGAGGCGGACGTGGAGGACGAGGCTTTCACGGACGACCTGGAGGTTTTCTACGACGAGCTGGGTTCGCAATGGCGACCGCGGTCAAGCTGCGCGCAGAGCAGATCGCAGCGCTGTGGGAAAGCTGCGAGAACATGGAAGCGGCCTACAGGGACTATATGGATTTCTGTTTGGACTGGGCCCTACATCGCTTCCAGCAGCTCATGCGCATCACCATGGAGATGGCACCGAACGGTCTCAGGAATATGGCCTACGAAATATGCCCAGCAGCCTGGGACAGGACCTCGGAGCTTCGTGACATCGTAAGGAGTACCTGCGAGCGCCTACCGATTGGAGTACGACCGACATGGTTGTGGACGCAAAGCCGAGCTGGAACCAACTACGCTCCAGAGGGAGTTGGGCGGCAGCAACCTTGCGAGGAGCTGGAAGAAATTGAAGCCTACGCAGTACGAAAAGGACATATTCCAGATGGACATGCTGCACTGGGCACTGCGTGCCTACGTGGATGTGGAGGTTCAATATCACTGGACGGCTACACAGAGGACGGCAGAATCACCACACGGATGAGGGGATCATCCATGCGCTTCCGAGGCGTGAATGATAGCGTCCCGGTCATGGCAGAAGGAGAACAAGAGGTGACGGCTGGACTTGCTGGAGCCGGCGTGAACCTACGCTTCCAGAGGTTGCCGAGGTCAAAGACGTCAATACTGCTGAGCATCCACCAGCTGGAGGAGCTCGACACAGTGATATACATCAAGGATCAGAAGGCGGACTTCAAGGCGATCAACAAGTACGGAGTGCCTCTCAACAAGACGGAGAAGGGACACCTGACGATCTCGCTCAAGGAGTGGCCGAAGAAGGAAACGACAAAGATGAGCCATCAGTCACGTCCGACGAGATCGACATCTGGAATGCGGAGGTCCAGGAGATCGATAAGGGCATCCTGCGACGGAAGCAGAGGAAGCATATCGAGATGTGGGAGAAGGAGATTCAGGACAAGCTGGACCAGTGCCAGCAGATCGTGGACACGCTGAAGGCGGACCCTGAAGAGAAGCGGCCCATCATCTGCGAGCTCTACGCAGGTGGCATGGCAGCCACACCAGAAGCTCAGCAGCGGCGGCATCCAGTGACGAGGCCGAGGGACATCCTGATCGGGGACGACCTGCTGGACGCGAAGTCGCAGAAGACCGTCCTGAAGCAGCTGAACGAGGATAACCCCTACATGACCATTGTGGGTTTCCCCTGCGACCCGTTCACGAACATATCCCACATGTTCCCGAAGGACACGAAGATGCGCAAGTTGGCGATCGGCATGAAGCACCTGCAGCTTGTCAAGAAGATCTGGCTCAACTGCAAGCGCCGAGGAGCTCATATGCTACTGGAAAACCCACTGACGTCAAGAGTCTGGCAGCTTATGCCATGGCTGGGCTCAGAGTTCCTGAGCGCGATGATGCACGAGTGCGCCGAGGGCAGCAACCTGGTGGACTTCATGGGCGATCCAGTCAAGAAGCCGACGAGGTTCCTGACGACGGCCATCATGCTCGGCAAGAAGCTCAACAGCATCAGGTGTGATGAGCAGCATGTACACACGAGCGTGATCAATAGGCCGAAGGGAACAACATCGAGCCTTGGGAACTGGACCAAGGAGCTGGCCAAGGCGATCTTGGACGGCATCGAAGATCAGAGGGACCTCGAGAAGCAGCATGGTGGCTACGCCCGGTACGCCAACAATTTCGACGACATCGACTGTGACGAATTTGAGGCCAACCCTGCGGAGACGGAGGTGCCGATGCACGCTAGCGCGGCGGTGATCTTCAGCAAGCATGGCGAGAACATCGAGATGTCGGAATGGGCGGCGGTGCCACCACTCATGCGAGCAGCTATCAAGAATATACACGAGAGCCATTCACATGGACCCTACAAGGAGTCATTGGTACGGTATATACAGCATGGTGGAGCTAGCCGACGAGCGGCACAAGCAGCACGTCTCTTCAGATGCACGACCTGTGAAGGGCAGGCTCGGACGGCAGCGAGACCTACGGCAGCTCAGCCTAAGGGTAAGGACTTTAACGAAGCCATCAACATGGACTTCATGATCATACCCGACCTGGACAAGAACATGCACGTGGTGCTTGTTATCGCGGACGCGGCCTCGGACTTCACCGCGGCGATCTACGCGTGTCCCGGATCGAGACCTACGGCAGAGTTAGCAAAGAAGGCTTTCGAACTCGGATGGCTTATCTGGGCCGGGCCACCGCGCATTGTGGAGCAGGACCAGGACTCTACCTTTATTGGCGAGTTCGAGACGCTGCGCAACGACCTGGGCATTGTGATCAACAACGCGGCTCAACAGGCTCACTGGCAAATAGGCAAAGTCGAGAGGAAGATGCGATACCTGAACGAGATGGCGACAAGTGTCTTCAACGCTGGGGAAGTTCGTGGTCAAGATCCGGTTGCAGCAGCAGTACGTGGTCTGGCCAACGCGTGCAACCAACTTGTCAGCACGGCGGGCTTCTCACCACAGCACTGGGTACTTGGAGCTGGACTCCGACTGCCTGCAAGTTCGGCGAATCCCGACAACGACCCAGCAGTGGTTTCACGAGTGGCCGAGAATACGTCATTCTGGAACCGACTACACCTCCAACATATCTGTTCGGAATCATTGTTTCAAGGCAGCAAACTCATCTGCATTGAGACGGACAGTTCTGGCGAGGACGAGGCCCCAGCCAGGGCCATTTCAGCAAGGTGATTTATTGATGTTTTGGCGATCTGATAACCTAAAGCGCAACCTGCATGCACGATGGCATGGACCTGCCCGGTGCCTGGGCAAGGATGAGCACGGTTACTGGCTGATCCATAACAGGATCCCGATCCTAAGTTCACCCAGTCTCCTTTGAAGGGCGACTGAGCACGAGGTGACCGACATGCACTTTACCGACCTGTTTTCAGATGGTGGACCTGCACGTGGACGAGCTGGCCAGCGTGGTTTTCTGGACCTTCGAGGTCAACAGTATAACCCAGCACGAGATGATCAACAGCCAGACCAGCAGCCAGATCAACGGCCAGATCAGCAGCCATATCAACATCAAGATCACCGAGATCCAGGACATCAGCAGCATCCTGGACAAGGCGACGTTCCGCCACAGCCAGCAGGAGGACAAGGTGATGCACCATCGAGTGCACCGACGACGGCACCAGCAGCACCTGCTCAGGGCAACGCGGAGCTGACGAAGCCAGCGGACAGCAGGAAGCGAAGATCGGAAGTGGTACATGATAACGACGTGATGCCAATGCGTCAGAGGCTGGACGACGAGTACAAGACAGTACCAGCTGATTAAGATCAAGCGGAAGAAGACCTCCGAGCACGACTTGATCGAGCGCACCAAGCTTGGGACACCATCTTGGGAGCAGTGGCGGCCAGCAGCCAGGGCAAGACCGACCTGAGGCAGCTGGACAATGTCAGGAACGCCCCTCTTCTACCTGACCCGACACCTGGGTGCAAGATTGAGAGGAGGCGGCTTTTCAACTTGGACACGCGCGACCTGGTTCAAGATATCTCGAGAGTGGATTGGACAGCCAACCCTCAGATCATCGACGATGTGGCATCGCAAGACCCCATCACGATCATCGAGGAGATCACTCTGGGAAAGGAAGAGGAAGCTGGAGATGGACCAGGAGGTGGCCAACAGCCTGCGGCAGCCCCGCAGGAGCCTACCAATGCTGACGAAACCATGGAGGAACCTAAGGAGGTGAAGCGCGGAGGCAAGAAGCACACCAATAAAGACCTGAAGCTCAAGCAGACCAAGCGGGACGACGCTCAGGAAGATCGAGCTCAGCTTCGAGTGCCTGCCAGGATCCAGAGGCACATGGGGGAACGCCAGAAGGCGGATGAAACGGCAGCAGTGCCAACAGAGGTACCGCAGGATCAGCCGGCTACATCATCGTCAAGTACGCGACAGCCTACGCAGGGCAAGTGCCAGGAACACCCAGACACGAGCAAGGAGTTCATGCTGGGCGATGTGCTGACCAGCATCAAACGAGCCCGGGCACAAACTGGGCCAGTCAAGCAGCTGGCAGATACACCGCTGCTCGTCGAGGCGTTCGTGGCCGAGCGGATGCGCAGCCAACCGACGAGAGCCAATAAGCATCAGGAGATCAACTTGAAGACGCTGGGCGATGACAAGCTCAAGTGGAAGAAGATGCAGCAGGCGGTGGAGAAGGAGTGGAACACGTGGTGCAAGTGCGATGCAGCAACCCACATATCAGGAGCAACCGTCGACAAGGTCGACCCGGACAAGATACTGAGCTCCAAGGTGGTCTGGACCGATAAGGACCCCGCGGCCTTCGAGCCAAAGGCCAGGATCTGTGGGAGAGGCTACGAGGAGGAGTTTGACGACAAGCTACGACGGGATTCACCTACAGTCTCAGCACAGATGACGTTACTCCTGCGCAGCATCGTATCAAGCCTCAACTTGGACCTAGTCATCGCAGATGTGAAGGGAGCCTTTCTGCAAGGCAAAGCAATCACACGCGAGCTCTACTTCCGCATCCCGACGAACCTCGGGAAGTGCAACATCCCGGGAGTAAAGGCAGGCGACCTGCTGAAGTTAAACAAAAGCATCTACGGGACCAACGATGCAGCTCGTGCGTGGTCTGTGGCACTACGCGAGACGCTCGTGGAGCTTGGATGGGAAGGCCTGAGCTTCGAGCCCGCGACCTTCATCAAGCGCAATGCGGAGGGCACGATCATCGGGATCATGTGCCTGCACGTGGACGACTTCCTCATGGGCACCAAACAGGACGACCCGGAGGGCGCCAAGATCATGAAGGACCTGCAGAAGGAGATCGACTTTGGCGAGGTCGAGTACGCAAAAAAGAGCAGGCGACGTTCTGTGGCCGGGCCTGCAAGCAGGACAAGGACGGCAGCATCAACGTCACCATGGAGGCCTACGTGAAGTCGATGCAGACTGTACGTATCTCCAGAGAGCGCAGCAAGGCACCAGAGAGCGCCTTGACACATGCAGAGCATCGTGGACTACGAATGGTAGTTGGACAACTGCAATTGGCTGTGCGAGTGATATGCTTCGAGGAAGCCTTCGAGGCACCCCGACTGGCATCTACGCTGGGAGCTCCGACGGTGAAGGACCTTCAGAACGGCAGCGCGGCCGTCAGGAGGATCCAGAAGCGGACCGACTTGCTGATTAGGTTCTCAGCAGGCCTGAACCTGTGGAAGACCATGGCGATCAATGTCACCGACAGTGCTTTCGACACTCTGCCGAAGCACAGATCACAACGCGGACACTTCATCATGCTGGGTGACCAGAAGATCAACGAGGACCACAGTAACAAGTACAAGGTCCACTGCATTGGGTGGCCGTCTTCCAAGATTCAACGAGTGGTGCGATCTACTCTATCTGCGGAGGCCTACTCATGTGCGGATTCAGTGGACATGCTGATATGGGCGAAGTCGACCCTGGCGGAGATCCTGCACCCGGAGATGGACATGCCCGAGATTGTGCACGACACCTGCCCGGTGAAATGCATTCGGTGACCGACTGCAAGAGCCTATACGACGCGATCACAAAGGAGAAGATTTCTATGACGGACAGGAGGCTTTCTTTGGAAGCGGCTATATTGCGGCAGTCACTCAAAGAGGTCAGCATCAAGTGGGTCAAGAGTGAGCAGATGCTAGCGGACTGTTTGACAAAAGTACTTCTAGGAGGCTACGCGAGGAAGATAGTTACCTCAAACCTGTGGACTCTTGGGCCTGATGACAGGGCACCATCAACACGCGGACGAAAGCTTGTTGGACCAGACAAGGTGGCAGCCAACAGGGAGGTGGACGAGCTCAACGCGAAGATGGCCAAGTACGTCAAGCAGGATCTATACGATGACACCGGGAAGGACGACGAAGAGATCTCTACGTGGCCGGTGGAGACGTACAACTACGTGGACGAGTGCTTCTACGACGACAAGGACGAGGTTCAAGACGAGGACTACGTCGAGGCATTCTACACGGAAGAGCTAACGGACAACTACCCAATGGAGAGGAGTGGCGCGCAGAGAACCATCCAGATACCTGACCAAGTTGCAGTTCTGTTTCAACTTTGTGCACTTGCAGTGTATGGAGTTTGTCTTTCGATGTATCCTACGGTGGTGACAGTAGTCTCTATCATCGCGGGTATCATCATATTCACTTGCGTAATGCAGCCTACGCAGAACGATGACGAGGACATGATTGATCCGATGGAGGTGGATGGTTCAAGCAGCGACAACCTGTTCAAGCCGGAGTTGCCCGAGAAGCCGGTCAAGGTCAAATCCAGGACAGCGAAGGCTACACCAAAAACTACGTTGACAACACTCGCAGTACGAGCCGATCCAGATACCTACGATGATGAGATCCTGAGAGATGGACCAATTATGCTGGGAGATAGTGCTCTACTGAGGCAGTGGCTGGAGACCATGGGACCGACGATAATCAGGAGTAAATACGAGGGCGACAGCTATGAGACGATCTATACGAAGGACAGGCACTACGCAAATTGCCTAGGACGGTGTTTCAAACTGGACGCAGACGAGAGCAGGAGTTATAATCTCGACCCGAGTATCAAGGTTTACATTGCATACAGCATCATCAAGTCAGCAGTGCGTGTGCGCTGATCATCATTACTACATATGTGACGATATCTTGGAGCCAGCCGAGGCAGTGGCTCAGATGTGAATGGTGGTGAGGATGATGAGTGATTTGGGTTACCATTTTCAAATGATGGGTGATGTTTGGTCACCATCTGCAGATGAAGAGTGAAAGCACCCCCTCAAGAGCTCAGGTAAAGATTTTATATATTGATATCTGTTGCTCGGTGCGCAGACCTCAGGTACAGATTTCCTATATGTTGCTCAACGCGTGGGTTTCTTCTATCTTAATATATGTTGCTCGATGCGTTGGTTCCTTTTATATTGATATCTATTGTTTGATACACGGACGGTAGTTTGACCGTTCGAGCTGAGAATATTGGATTTCTTTTCTTTGATATCTGTTGCTTGGTGCACGGACGATAGTTTGATCGTTCGAGCCGGTAATATTATTGAATATTCTAGAAGCTAGCTGCAGAATTTGCCGAGGCAGTCTTTAGCAACGTTTCCTTTTTTCCTGTGTGAAAGTTATATTAGCAAGGAAGTGGGTTATAGGATGATGTTTAGAATTATCAATGTTATTGCTCTCGCTCGCTCATGCTTGCACTCTCTTGTTCACTATTGCCATTTGTGGCTTGGACCCGCCCAGCTGAGGCGGGAGGGTGGACGCACCTATCGCACGTTGAGTTTGATTCGGTATAAGATATCCTATCATCTGCCTGTTTCTTCTTGCATCAAGAGGTTGTGGGTGGAGAGATGTGGATCAATATTTACAGTCTGGCAGCTCGGCTCTGCGCACTGTGGTTGGCAGCAGTTGAAGCATCTGAGAATGCAGCCCGCGTCGTTCCTGCGATTCCACTGCTGTTGCGGAAAGTATGCCTCCGTCTCCACCTCCTTGTACAGGGCGCGGTGCGGCGCTTGCGTCGCCAAAGACTTGGACACATCCTTGTCGTCTGTTTTCTTGTCGCTGCACGTCTCGCACAGAAAAAGTCGACGTCCGCCAACAACTTCGGGATATGTCTAGAATTCAGCGGCGAAATCGGTGCCTTGCAGTTCGCGCCCTTCGTGCACTGCGGGTGTCTGCACTTTTTGCATGTCTGGCACCTTGACTCCTTGCACTGCAGGTGCCAGCAGTCGAAGCACCTGAGCATGCGATCGCGCCTGCTGCGTTCAGCCCAGTTCTCGGGCGGGAATTCCGACTTCGGCTTGCCAGTCTGGCAAATCTTGCACAAATGCTGCTGCTCCAGCGCTCCTTCGCATTCAGAGCAACGCGGAAGCCGGCGTCGCCAGTGAAGCCACATGGACTCGGAGAGCTCGGTCGGGGCCCCCAAGCCCTCCGCGCATCTTGTCGCGTGATTGTTTCGGGCCCAAGAGCGCCCCGAAACAAGCCGGGAGGGCCAGAAAACGCCCTCAAGACGGCTGTCCTGGAACGATCGCTCCAATACGCAAGCGATGACCTCCAGACGGCCACAGAGGCCGGCAAGCTGGCCCCAGAGGCCTCCAGGAGGAGCCTTCCGCCCCAAGATGCCTCCTGGAAGCCCCTTCGGGCCTCCGAGGCCTCCGAGAAGCCTCGAAGAGGCCTCCAGGAGGCCCCAAGAGATCTCGAACAAACCCAAAAGAGACCCAGAGCAAGCCCACAACAGCCCCCAAGACGCCTCACACCTGAACGAACGCTCCAAAGCCCTCGTTCCCACAACCCAAGCACAGTGGCGGATGGGCCGAAAACCACTAGATCCGCCGCCCCCTGTCGATTCATCGCAAGGGTGCCTGGCGTGCCAAATTATTTCGGTATTGGTTTTGGTTCGTTTTCCAAAAGAACTCCCCCTGGGGCTTCGGCCCGTCCCGCCGGCCACCGGAAGACCTGGTTGCAAACGGTTTTCCTGCCCCAGACGGCCCCAAAATGGCCCCAATATGGCTTCCAAGACGGCTAAAATGGCCCCAATATGCCTCCAAAACGGCCCAAGATGCACCCAAGACGGCCTAAGATAGCCTCAAGATGGCCTAAGACGGCCCATGAGGCCCCCAAGAGGCCTCTCAGACGCTCCAAGAGCTCCTCCAGGAGGGCCCGAAGAGGCCAAAATCAGTGATTTCCCTCGAATTTTTGAAGGAGTTTGGCATTTGCGTCTTTTCGGGATTCCGACGGCTGAAGACGGCCCAAAAGGCCCCCAAGATCGCCCAAAGGGCCCGGAATTCTCCTAAAAGCTCTCCCAAAACGGCTCAATATGGTTTTCAAAACCGCCCTGATGGCCTTAGATGGCCTCCAAGATGCCTCCAAGACGGCCAAGATGATCTCAAGATCGCCCAAAATGGTCCATGATGACCTCCCAGACGGCCCAAGAGGGTCCAAGATACCTTCAAGTTCGCCCAAGCAGCCCCCAAGACGGCCCAAGAGACCTCCAAGAGGTTTTCCAGGAGGGCCTGAAAAGGCCAAAATCATTGATTTGCCTTACGTTTTTGAAGGAGTTTGCGTCGTTTCGGGATTCCGACAGCTGAAGACGGCCCAAGAGGCCCCCAAGATCGCCCCAAGATGCTTCACGAGGACGCCAAGACGGCCCAAGAGGCTCCCAAGACGGCCCCAAGAGGGTTCCAAGACGGCTCAAGATGCCTCCAAGACGCCCAAGATGGTCTCCAAGACGGCCCCGAAGCGCCCCACGAAGGCCCCAAGTCGGTTCAGAGAGGCCCCCAAGACGACTCCCGACGGCGTCAGACGGGCCAGGAGCCCACCAAGATGGCCGAAGTTGGCTCTAAGCTGGCCCAAGACGGCCTAAGAGACCTCCAAGAGGGCCTCCAGGAAGGCCAGAAAAGGCTCCAAACACATATTTTCCTTCGGTTTTCGCATTTGCTTCGTTTCGGCCTTCCCACGGCCCCATACGGCCCAAGAGCCCCTAAAGATCGCCCAAGGATCGCCCAAGAGGCCTCCAAGATGGCCCCAGAACGGTCCAAGAGGCCCCCAAGACGGCCCCAAGAGGCGCCCAAGACGGCCCAGGAGGCTTTTAAGAAGCCCAAGATGGCCTCCAAGACGGCCCTGGAGCATTCCAAGAGGGCCCCAAGTCGGCCCAGAGAGGCTCCCCAAACGGCTTCCGACGGCGTCAGACGGGCCAGGGGCCCACCAAGACGGCCGAAGATGACACTAAGATGGCACAAGACGGCCCAAGAGGCCTCCAAGAGGGCCTCCAGGACGGCCCGAAAAGGCCAAACACCTATATTTTCAATAGGTTTCCGAAGAATTTTGACATTTGCATCTTTTCTGTCTTCCGACGGCCCGAGACGGCCCAAGTGCCCCCAAAGATCGCCCAAGAGGCCCAAGACGGCCCCAAGAGGCCCCCAAGACGGCCGAAGAGGCCTCCGCTCAATATGGCCTCGAAGGCGGCCCAAGAGCCCTCCAAGACGTCCTCCAAGAAGGCCCGAAAGGGTCAAAATGGCCTCCAGGCGGCCAAGATGACCTTCAAGATGCCCACGTGTTCTCCGAAGGCTTTCCAAACCGACTCTGTGAACACATGGTCCGACAGCTTGGCAGGTCTGGCCTTAACGTTCGGCGTGCCTGGCGTGCTGAACCCTGTCGGTTTTGGTTCTGCTTCTTTTTCCAAAAGAACTCCTCCTGGGGCTGCGGCGCGTCCCGCCGGGGTCCGGGGACGATCTTCAAGGAGCTCAATTCCATTTTTTTCGCTCAAGATGGCCCAAGATGGCCTCCAAGATGGAACAAGATAATCCAAGCTGGCCTCCAAGACGGCCCAGGAAGGGAGGAGATGCCTCCAAGTCCGCCCAAGAGATCTCCAAGACGGCCCAAGAGGTGCCCAAGAGGCCTCCAAGACGGCCCAAGAGGCCTCCGAGAGGTCCTCCACGAGGGCCCGAAGAGGCTAAAACAATTGATTTCCTTAGGTTTTGAACGGTTTTTCGTATTTGCTCCTTTTCGGCTTTCCGACGACCTAAAACGGCCCAATAGGCACCCAAGATCGCCCCCGCAGCGCCCAAGAGGACTTCAACTCAGGACTGCCCAAGAGGCCCCCAAGACGGCCCCAGGAGGGCACAAAGACAACCCAAGAGGACTCCAAGACGCCCAAGATGGACTCCAAGACGGCCCTGGAGCATTCCAAGAGGGCCCAAAGGCGGCCCAGAGAGGCCCCCCAAACGGCTTCCAACGGCGTCGGACGGGCCAGGAGCCCACCAAAACAGCCGAAAATGGCCCTGAGGTGGCCCAAGACGGCCTCCAAGAGGGCCTCCAGGAAGGCCCGAAAAGGCCTTCCGACGACCCAAGACGGCCCCGAGAGGCCCCCAAGAACGCCCCCAGAGCGCCCAAGAGGCCTCCAAGATGGCCTCAGGACTGCCCAAGAGGCCCCCAAGACGGCCGCAAGAGGGCCCAAAGACTGCCCAAGAGGCCTCTAAGACGCCCAATGAAGCCTCCAAGACTGCCCTGGAGCACCCCAAGAAGACCCCAAGTCGGCCCAGAGAGGCCCCCAAGATGGCTTTAAGATGGCCTAAGACGCCTCCCAGAGAGCCCCCCAGGAAGGCCCGAAGAGCCTCAAATCATGGTTTTTCCTTTGGCTTTTGAGCGATGTTGGCATTTGCTTCTTTACGGCCTTCCGGCGGCCCGAGCCGGCCCAAGAGCCCCCAAAGATCGCCCAAGAGGCCTCCAAGATGGCAACAGAACGGCCCAAGAGGCCCCCAAGACGGCCCCAAGAGGGCCCAACGCCGGCCCAAGAGGCCTGCCTCCAAAACGCCCAAGACAGTTTCCAAGACGGCCCTAGAGCATGTCAAGAGGGCCCCAAATCGGCCCAGAGAGGCCCCCAAGACGGCTTCCGACAGTGTCAGACGGACCAGGAGCCGACCAAGACGGCCGGAAATGGCCCTAAGATGGCCCAAGACGGCCCAAGAGGCCTCCAAGAGAGCCCCCAGGAAAGCCCGAAGAGGCCCAAATTATTGATGCTCCTTAGGGGTTTGAAAGATTTTGGCATTTGCTTCTCTTCAGCCTTCCGACGGCCCGAGACGGCCCAAGAGCCCCCCAAGATCGCCCCAAGATCGCCCAAGAGGCCTCCAGGATGGCCCCAGAGCAGCCCAAGAGGCCTCCAAGACGGGCCCAAGAGGCCTCCAAGACGCCCAAGATGGCCTCCAAGACGGCCCTGGAGCAACCAAGAGGGCCCCAAGTCGGCTCAGAGAGGCCCCCAACGCGGTCAGACGGGCTAGGAGCCCACCAAGATGGCCAAAGAGGCCCCCGAGAAGCCCCCGAAGGCCCCCAAGAGGCTTCCAAGAGGGCCCCCAACATGCCTCTAAGAGGCTCCCAGGAAGCTCCCAGGAGGCTCCAAGAGTGTTCCCAGAGGATCCCAAGATGCCCCCTCCTCCTCCTTCTCCTCCTCCTCCTTCTCCTCCACCTCCTCATCCTCCTCTACCTCCTCCTCCGCCTCCTCCTGATCTTCCCCGCCATCCTCCCCACGTGTTCCCCGAAGGGTTTCCACAACGGCTGGGGGAACACATGGTCCGATAGCTTGGAAGAGCTCTTGCCACAACGCTCGGCCACATGAGCGATTCTAGAAGGCTGGGGGCGGCGGTGATTCGCCGTAGGCGTCTTCGATCCGCCGCCCCCCGTTGATTCATCACAGGGGTACCTGGCGTGCTAGATCCTTTCGGTTTTGGTTTTTGCTCTTTTTCCCAAAGAACTCCCCCTGGGGCTTCGGCCCGCCCCGCCGGCCACCCGAAGGGCGCATAATTCTCCCAAAAACTCTCCCAAGACGGCTCAGGATGGCTTTCAAAACCGCCCTGATGGCTCCAAGATGCCCCAACGACGGCCAAGACGGCCGAGATGGTTCCAAGATGCACTCACGACGGCCACAGATGGCCTCAAGATGGTCTAAGACGGCCCAAAAGGCCCGCAAGAGGCCTCCAAGACGGCCCAAGAGCGCTCCACGACGTCATCCAGGAAGGCCCGCAAGGGACAAATCATTGATTTGCCTCAGGCTTTTTTGTCATTTGCGCCTTTTCAGCTCTCCGACGGCCCCACACGGCCCAAGAGGCCCCCAACATCGCCCCAAGAGCGTCCAAGAGGCCTCGAAGATGGCCCCATGACAGCCCAAGAGGCCCCCAAGAGGGCCCGAAGAAGGCCCCAAGACGGCCCAAGATGGCCCCGAAGACGCCGAAGATGGCCTCCAAGACGGCCAAGATGACCTCCAAGATGCCTCCAAGACGGCCATGAAGGCCTCCAAGATAGCGAAGATGGTCTCAAGATGAACACAAGACGGCCCAAGATGGTCTGAGGATGGCCTTGGACTGCCCAAACGGCCCGCAAGAAGCCTCCAAGACGGCCCAAGACCCCTCCACGACGTCTTCCAGGAAGGCCCGAAAGCTCGGAAACTACCTGGTCCGATAGCTCGCCCGACTCCGTGTTCCCCGAAGGCTTTCGAAACCCACTCGGGGAACGCGTGGCCCGATACATTGGCCAAGCTCAAACCCAACCTTCGGCCACGCAGGCGCTTCCAAATTGGCAGGGGGCGGCGGTGATTCGCCGTAGGCGTCTTCGATCCGCCGCCCCCTGTTGGCTTGCCACAGGGGTGCCTGGCGTGCTAGATCCTTTCGATCGAAGACGCCTACGGCGAGTCACCGCCGCACCCTGCCCTGTTGGAAACGCTTAGGTGGCCGAACGTTGAGGCCAGAGCCCTGCCAAGCTGTCGGACTATGTGTTCCCCGAATCGGTTTGGACAGCATTCGCCATCTTGGGCCGTCTTGCGTGCATCTTGGGGCCATCTTCGCTGTCTTGGAGGCCTTCTTGGTCGTCTTGGGTGCATCCTGGAGGCCATCTTAGCCGTCTTGGAGGCCATCTTCGGCGTCTTCGGGGCCATCTTGGGCCGTCTTGGGCTCTCCTTGGGGCCCTCTTGGGGGCCTCTTGGGCTGTCATGGGGCCATCTTGGAGCCTCTTGGGCACTCTTGGGGCGATGTTGGGGGCCTCTTGGGCCGTCTTGGGCCGTCGGAGAGCTGATACGAAGAAAATGCAAACATCATTCAAACACCTACGGAACCTTAATGATTGTTGCTCTTTCGGGCCTTCCTGGAGGACGTCTTGGAGGCCTCTTGGGGGCCTCTTGGCCAGTCTGAGGCCATCTTGGAGCCATCTTGGGCCGTCTTGGATGCTTCTTTGACGAACTTGAAGGAATCTTGGACTCTCTCGGGCCGTCTTGGAAGCCATCTTGAACCATCTTTGGCAACTTGGAGGCCATCTTGGAAGCCATCTTGGGCCAACGTGACCATCTTAGAGGCCATTTTGAGCCGTCTTGGAGAATGTGTTTTGGACGTTGGGGTGGTTTATGCTGCCTTGTGGGGCCTTTCGGGTGGCCGGCGGGACGGGCTGACGCCCCAAATACTTTTTCTAAAAAAGCTGAAATCGAAAGGATCTAGCACGCCAGGCACCCCTGTGGCAAGCCAACAGGGGGCGGCGGATTTGGGCTCTTTTAGAACAACTCCCTGGGGCTTCGGCCTGTCTCGCCGGCCACCCACAAGGCCGCACAAGGCAGCATACACCACCCCAATGTCCACAAACAATTCTCCAAGACGGCTCAAGATGGCCTCTAAGATGGTCACGGTGGCCCAAGATGGCCTCCAAGATGGAACAAGATGGTCCAAGCTGACCTCCATGACGGCCCAACAGGGTCCAAGAAGCCTCCAAGTTCGCACAAGAAACCTTTAAGACGGCCCAAGACGGCCCAAGAGGTCTCCAAGAGGTCTCCAAGACGGCCCAAGAGGCCTCCAAGAGGTCGTCCACGAGGGCCCGACGAGGCCAAAATCAATGGTTTTCCTTCGGTTGTTGACAGATTTTGATATGTGATTCTTTTGGCCATTCCGACAGCCAAAGACGGCCCAAGAGGCCCCCAAGATCGCTCCAAGATGGTCCCAAAGGCCTCCTAGATGGCCTCAGAGCAGCCCAAGACGGCCCCCAAGAGGGCACAACGACGACCACAGATGACCTCTAAGACGGCCCTGGGGCACCCCAAGAGGGCCCCAAGTCGGCCCAGAGAGGCCCCCAAGACGGCCTTAGAGGCCTCCAAGAGAGCCTCCAGGACGGCAAGAAGAGGCCCAAAACATTGATTTTCCGCAAGTTTTGAGGATTTTGACATATGCGTCTTTTCGGCCTTCCGACGGTCCGAGACGGCCCAAGAGCCCCCGAAGATCGCCCCAACATCGCCCAAGAGGCCTCCAAGACGGCCCCAGAGGCCCCCAAGACGGCCGGCCCCAAGAGGCCCCCAAGACAGGCTTCTACGACGCCCAAGATGGCCTCCAAGACGGCCCTGGACCCAAGAGGGGGGCTACAAGACTGCCCAAAGAGGCCCCCAAGACGGCTTCCGACGGCGTCAGACGGCCAGGAGCCCACCAAGACGGCCAACGAGGCCCCTGAGAAGCCCCCAACGGTCCAAGAGTCTCCCAGGAAGCTCCCAGGAGGCCCCAAGAGTGTCCCCAGAGGCTCCCAAGATGCCCCCTCCTCCTCCTCCTCCTCCTCCTCCTCCGCCTCCTCCTCCTCCTCCTCCTCCTCCTCCTCCTCTTCCACCTCCTTCTCCGCTTCCTCCTGATCTTCCCCGCCATCCTCCCCCAAGTGTTCCCCGAAGGGTTTCCACAATGGTTGGGGGAACACATGGCCCGATACCTTGGCAGAGCTTTTGCCACAACGCGCAGCCACATGGGTGATTCTAGAAGGCGGGGGGCGTCGGTGATTCGCCACAATCGTCTTCGATCCGCCGCCCCCTGTTGATTCATCACCGGGGTGCCTGGCGTGCTGGATTTCTTGCGATATGCTTTTGGTTCTTTGCCAAAAGAACTCTCCCCCGGGGCTTCGCCCGGTCCCACCGGCCACCCGAAAGGGGGCGCAATCGTGCACAACGTCCGGAAAAGGTCTTCCATGACGGCCCAAGACGGCCTCCAAGATGGCCACGTTGGCCCAAGATGGTCTGCAAGATGCCTCCAAGACGGCTAAGATGGCCTCCAAAACAGCTTAGATGGTCCCAAGATGCCTCCCAGACTGCCCAAGATGCACCCAAGACGGCCTCAGATAGCCTCAGGATGGCCCAAAAGGCCCCCAGGAGGCCTCCAAGACGGCCCCGGAGGCCTCCAAGAGGTCCTCCAGAAAGGCTCGAAAACGCTGAAATAATAGATTTTCCCTAGGTGTTTGACGGATGTTGTCATTTGCGCCTTTTCGGTCTTCAGACGGCCCTATAGGCCCCAAATGTCGCCCCAAGATCCCTAAGAGGCCTCCAAGATGGCTCCATGACGGCCCAAGAGGCTGCCAAGACGGCCCCAAGACGGCCCGAGAGGCCTCCAAAACGCCCACGATGGTCTCCAAAACGGCCCTGAAACGCCCGAAAAGAACCCCAAATCAGTTCAGAGAGGCACCCAAGACGGCTTCCGACGGCGTCGGACGAGTCAGGAACACCCTAAGACGGCCAAAGAGGCCCCCAAAGAGGCCCCCAAAGATACCCAGGGAGGATCTCAAGGGGCCTCCCAAAGGCTCCCGGGAGCTCCGCAGAGGACTCCCAAGAGGCCTCCAAGAGGCCTCACAAGAGGTTCCCAAAGAAGTCTCCTCCTCCTACTCCTCCTCTTCCTCTTCCTCTTCCTCCTCCTCCTCCTCCTTCTCCTCCTCCTCCTAAGCGTTCCCCGAAGGCTTTTCAAACCGACTCGGGGAACAACTGGCCCGATAGCTTGGCCAAGCTCTAGCCCAGGTGTCGGCCACATAGGCGCTTCAAAAAGGGCAGGGGGCGGCGGTGATGCGCCGTGGGCGTCTTCGGTAAAGAGGGAGAAGGGCGAAAGGGGGTAGAGGAGGAAGAGGGATCAAAACGACAGGGAGAAGGCAACGCAGGGTGAGAGGAGGAGAGGGAAGACATCACATAACGAATGGTGTGGAAACAAAGACGAGGCGATGCGACGCGCAGGCCTCGACGTCCGACGTCGAGGCAAAGCACGATGCTGTGAAAGGTTCACGACTGGAGCTCCCGACTCCGACTTGCTGCGGGATCTCTCGACCCGCATCAACCCACGAGGATCCCGGGGCCGGAAGGTAGTCGTGAACGCCCAGAGAAACAAGAACGCCTTGCATCCTAAAGGACACTGGGCTGCTCGGCAAAGATGGCTCCTATCTGGAATCGCTGCGGCTGGACGCTCGCGGTGGGAATGTCGTGGCGTGAACGCCCGCCGTGACTCCTGCCACGACGCCTGCGCGTCAGAGGAGGAGGAGGAGGAGGAGGAGGAGGAGGAGGAGGAGGAGGAGGAGGAGGAGGTCGAGAGGCGGGCAGCACGACGTGGCCGACTCCCAAACCTTGGCGAACAACGGCGCCGCCCTCTCGGTGTGTCAACGCTTACCTCCGGCTGCTCTCGGCCACACGCAGGAGCGGCCATGGGCAGGGCTGCCATTTGTTGCGCGGCTTGCCGAATCGTAGCGTGCGATGTGGCAGGAGCGGCCCGCGTACTTGGGTTTGGCCTCCTCCCCCGCGCCACCCGAAAGCCGCGCACCAAAGGCCACTGCGGCGAAGGTCACACGCGTGCCCGATTCTGAGGCCCGAGCATCCACCAGCAGAGCCGCCGTCGCTTCACTCCCGCCAGCCTCCGCGGGTCGTCCGCGGGCCTCCGCCAAGGCGTGTCAACGCTTCGCTCGCTTTGGATCGAGTCTCCAGCGGAAAGCGCGGCTCTATGTTTCGTCCCTTGCAAGGGCTCTTCAAGCCAGGCGCACAAGCGCTTCGACATCGGGCGCCCCCCGCCGATGGGATTGGAGGCGGAGAGGAGAGACGCCACGCACGGTGGGGGCTGCAGGAACAAGACCCATCAACCCCCGCACAAAGAACTCCTGGAAGCGAAGGTCTCCTGCGGTCCCCCCAGAGGACTCCGCCCCCAAGAAGTGCCTGGATGGCCCTCTTCACAGGGCCCTGGATGCCAGGACAAGACCGAAACGCAATACACAGTCCACAGCCATGCCCCTGTATACGCATGCCCGCACCCTCCGGATGCTGCGCCGCCGCCGCCGCCAGCGACAGACGGGCCCCTAGTCGACCTGGGGCTGGGTCTCAATCCGCGTCTCAGTCCTCGAGAAAACAAACTGCTTGAAACGCGCTGTGTTGGCGTCTCCGCGCCCCTGCCCTGGCCAGGGGACGTAGGCCGTCCGCCTCACCGATCCTAGCCAGGCCGATCCTGGGGCTGGAGGAAAAAAGTCAGGGCCGCCGCCGCGCAAATGGCAGCGAAACGGCGTCACGCGCAGCGAACTGCCTGTACAGCACACGCGCGCACGAGGGCGGAGCAGAGCACGCCCCCGCCGCTGCCTGTGTAGCTCGGGGTAGCATGGGGCCCCTTGATGCCCCCACACTCGCCCAGCCACCAGCTGGGAGAAGAGGAAAAGAAAGGGAGGAGGATGAAGGAGGGAAGAGGAGAGAAGGACAGGAATGATGATGATGATGATGATGATGATGATGATGATGATGATGATGATGATGAGGAGGAGGAGGAGGAGGAGGAGGAGGAGGAGGAGGAGGAGGAGGAGGAGGAGGAGGAGGAGGGAGGAGGAGGAGGAGGAGGGCAGGAGGAGGAGGGAGGTAGGAGGAGGGCAATCACATGGAGCTACGTATCGCTTACGCCTTCCTCACGCTTCACGACCAGAAAGTGACGCGTGTAGCAGTCACACGAATGGATGGTGTCTCCTTTCAAAAGCGGGGCAAGCGCTGGATACTTGTCGCAATAGCGTTTCCTACCTTTGGGCATGCCGCAGGCATTATGGCTAGAAGGATGGAGGTTGGTCCCCTTTCACAGCAGGGCTCTCCGCAGAATGGCAGACCGTGGGGCCTTCGTCTTTCAAGCAGACGCTTCCCGTGCTGAAGACGTATGTCCGTAAACAACTAAACAAAAATGTGGAGGGCTTGGGACCCTCCTGCTCCTCCTCGTTCTCCTCCATCTTCCTCCTCATTCTCAAATCCCCCTCCCTCCGCCTTCGCCCTCGTCATTCCTCCTCCTACTCCTCTTCCCCATCCCACCTCCCTTATTCTCCTCCTCCTCCTGCTCATCCTCCTACTTCCTCCCTCTTTCCTGCTCTTGCTCCTCCCTGCTCTTCCTCCTCCTAACTCATCCTCTTCCTCGTCCTCCGTTTCATCCTCCTCCTCCTCCTCCACCTCGATAACTACCCCTGCTCCTCCTGCTCCTCTCTCATCCTGCTCTTCCTTCTCCTCCTGTCTCCTCCTTTTCAATACCTTCCTCCCTCCCTCCCTCCCTACCTCCCCGAGAAAGGCAACAACGACAACCCTGATATGAACGTTTTCAGATTCGGCTTTTCGACATTAAGCGGAAAAGGGGGGGGCTGGCTCCGGACCTCTGCCTGTTGCGACTGTTTGCAACAGTGCGTCCTATAGTGGAGGTTCCACCTGCTCAAAACAAGCGCCAAAAACGGCCAAAATCTACTCGATGGGGGGGGAGGGGAGGGGTACCAGGTCTGGCGCCGATCGGCAAAACAATGAATCCGCCGGCCCCCTTGTGGGGCCACCAGGCTGTAGGACGAAGGTTCGCAGTTTCCTGTACCAGTTGCAGCTTCAAGTTTCCATTGTTACAGTTCTGTTTCTTGCTGCTTACTGTTCCTTGTTGACTTCTTGCTGCTTACTGTTCCTTGTTGATCGACCGCGCGAGGGGGAGAGGCCCAAAACGGGCAGTTTTACCACGCCCTGAGCGTGTGCTCTGAATTGCTGGGGTGGGAAAAAATTAACACCACTCACGCAGATCGGCGGGGTCAGGGTCCCAAACACACACAGGATTTGCCGCATTTCTGAAATTCGGTGGCACCCCTCACGCAGATCGGCAGGGTCAGGGTCCAAAAACACATGGGATTTGCCACATTTCTGAAATTCGGTGGCACCCGTGACGCAGATCCGAAGGGTCAGGGTCGAAAAACAAACAAGTCCCGACACTGTTTCACGGCGGCGCCCAGACCTCATCATTTAGCTTTTGCATCTCCCATGATCCGAGAGAGGGGGCCGGCGGCATGGGGTGAAACCCTTACGGATAAGAAAACGATCACAATACGACCAGAAGCTGTCTACGGACCCTTCCTGGAGCTCACCATGGATTTTTCCGAGCCTGGCCCAGCAGTGGCGACGACATGGCCCCGACCACCAAACAAACGAGGAAGACGAAGCGGACGACGACGACGTCGACGACGGCGGCGAGCACTACTGCCACCCAGGATGATCTGCACCGCGTAGATTGGCTCGCATAGATTCAGCACGTCGATGGCGCGATTCGTTTTCCCAGGAAGGGCCCGTGGGGGCACGAGAATACCTCCAAACCACTAGCCATGCTATCCGACGTCGCAGAACTATTCTAGCGAAGGGCCCAAACGCATGCAGTTGTGAGTTTCGGCGTTGTGAATATCGCCTTCGGTGGATATTTTTGAGGGGCCGCAGAGCGTATTTAAATCTCTCTCGGTCGGCTTGGACTTCACTGACCGCGTGCCACCGCAGCAGGGCTGCGCCGCAGCGTGAGACGGACTAGCGAAAGGCGGCTGTCAACTCGCACGCGGCCGTGCGCAAAGTATTCACATGAACCTTGGCGCATAAATTCAATGACAAAACATGATCGACCCACGAACCCGGAAAGGAATATAGAAATGTAAGGCATGGCAACGTTTCAAAGACACCTGATTGGGCGACGGGCAAATGCAATGCTGAGTGTATCGATTTTGATGTACCGTGCCGAGGGCTGTGCTGTGCTGCGCCGTGCTGATGCTGAACTGCGATGTGCCATGCCGCGAATGTGCCCTATAGCGTTGTGGATCGAGTCCTCCTTTGCACCCGAGTCCTGACCGAACTGATCTGGATCTTAAGCTCGAGCTGCCTCAGCACATAGTAGCTGCCCCAGAGCTAATGGACAGAGGAACATGCCAGGAGGACGCGCCGCGGAACGTCCCAAGGGACGCGCCAGGCGACGTGCCAAGAGACGTGCCACGAAGACGCACCGCGGGACGTACCGAGGGGACGCGCTACGGAAAGTGCCAATGGACGTGCCAATGGACGTGCCAGGAGACGCGCCGCGCGACGTGCCAGGGGGACTCTCCACAGGACGCGCCACGGGACGTGCCAGGTTGCAATGCTGAATGTATCGATCTTGATGTACCGTGCCGAGGGCTGTGCTGTGCTGAGCTGTGCTGAACTGCGATGTGCCATGCCGCGATTGTGCTCTATAGCGTTGTGGATCGAGTCCTCCTTTGCACCCGAGTCCTGACCGAACTGATCTGGATCTTAAGCTCGAGCTGCCTCAGCACATAGTAGCTGCCCCAGAGCTAATGGACAATGGGGACATGCCAGGAGGACGCGCCGCGGAACGTCCCAAGGGACGCGCCAGGCGACGTGCCAGGGGACGTGCCACGGGGACGCACCGCGGGACGTGCCGAGGGGACGCGCTACGGAACGTGCCAATGGACGTGCACCGCGCGACGTGCCAGGGGGACTCGCCACAGATCGCTCCGCGGAACGTGCCAAGCAACATGCCAGACTGCAATGCTAGGGGTATCGATATTGATGTACCCTGCCGAGGGCTGTGCTGTGCCTGGGCGACCTTGACACGTGAAAACATGCGTTTCGCTCAAGACGTTCTCAGCACATCCTCATGCTAGACATCCGCCTGGGCAATGAGACTTTCTCGACACATCCTCATGCTAGACATCCGCCTGGGCGACCTAGACACGTGAAAACAAGCCTCTGGTTCGAGACATCCTCAACACATCCTCATGCTAGACATCTGCCTGGGCAACCTGGAGGCGTGAAACCAAGCGTCTCGCTCGAGACATCCTCTAGACCTGGGCACGTGAAAACACGCATTTCACTTGAGAGATCCTCTGAATTCAGGTCCCCAGGAGAGGACAAGCTATAACACAAAACAAGCGTTTCGCTCGAGGCATCCTCAACAAATTCTAAAAAACAAGCGTTTCGCTAGGGACATCCTGAAATTTGAATTCGCCGGCCCTCTTCCCACTCGTTATTTATCGCAAAAGAAATCCACCGGCCCTCTTCCCGTCAAAACCGGGGGTAAACCTACTAAAACAGAACCCTGGGCCTGAAGCCCTTTCCGGGAAAAACCAAGCGGCAGGAGGAGGAAACGAGGAACCAACAACAAGATAGGGGCGCGCTGCGCGTGCTTGCGAACGCCACCGCAGACTTCGCAGGAGGCGGATCGCAGAATTGTCCCACACTGGCGCGTGAAGAGAAGCCCGCGCGCGCGCCGATCAGGCATTGGTGGTGGCTCTCGCACCAGGAACCCTCGCGGGTAGGAGCATGCCAAACCGGAAGCACGACAGAGGGGAAGGAGAGGGGAGGGTGGGGGGGAGGGAGAAAGAAGGGACGATGGCACTCGAAAACAAAAACAACACACACCTGGAAAGCCTGGGCAAGTGAAGTCTATCTCTGACGTCGCTGCGTGGCGGCATCGCGCCACGCGTAAGCCCGCCAAAGCGGCGGACGGGCGAGCCCGGCGCAGTGGCTGGGGTCGGCCGCCGGCGGCCGAAAAGGGGCCCGGCCCATGCGCGCAGTAGCCCGTAGACCACCAAATTACCATTGAGAAAACGCATGACAAGCACGAGTAATAGGGGGGCCAGGAAGGAAAGGGCGGAGGGGCGGGGAGGAGAAGGGAATGGGAGAACTGGAACACTGGCAGACTGCGCTCACTGGTTCACCCCTCCCAGGCAAGCTGCGCGGCGTCGTACATCCCGTGGAACGAACAAAATGTTCCTGCATGGTGCGGGAGCCGCCGCGCTGGTCGAGCCGGGAGTCAGCGAACTGGCCGGCGACTGAGTCGATGAGCAGCTCGGCGCGGGAGTCGGCGAACTGGTCGGCTCGGCAGTCGGCGAGCCACTCGGCGCAGGAGTCGGCGAGCTGGCCGGTGCGGGGGCCGGCGAACTGTTCGGCGCAGGGGTCGATGAGCTGGTCGGCGCTGGAGTCGGCGAGCTGGGCGCGCTGGGACCCAGTGAGCTGGGCGGCGCGGAAGTCGGCGAGCTGGTCGGCGCGGGAGTCGATGAGCTGGTCGACGCCAGAGCCGCCGAGCTGGTCGACGCGGGACTCAGCGACCTGGTCGGCGCGAAAGTCGGCGAGCCACTCGGCGCGGGAGTCGGCGATTTGGTCGGCTTGGGGGTCGGCGCGCCGGTCGATGCCCGAGTTTGCGAGCAAGTCGGCGCGGGAATCGGTGAGCTGGTCGGCGCAGGAGCCGGCGAGCTAATTAATCGGCGCGGGCATCGGCGAGCTGGTCGGCGCGGGAATCCTCGACGCCGGTTCGGAGAAAATGGGGCCGCGAACCGTGAGAGGGTCGCGCCGAAATGGGGCGGTGGTGCCATGCGAATCCCCCCGCTGGGGCCTGCAGTGGGGCTTCGCATGAGGCCACGAAGCGTGTGGCGGGTGTGCCGAAATGGAGCGGGGCCGCCACGCGAACGTCGCCACTGGGGCCTTCGGCGGAGCTCGCTGTGGGCCACGAGCCGCTATGCTGGGCGGGGAGAACGCATGCGAACGCAGCCGCTGAAGCCTTTGGCGGAGCTCCCAATGCGGCCGCGAAGCGCTGTACTGGGTGGAAGAAACGCATGCGAACAACGCCGGCGGGGCATGCGAGCACCGCCGCTGGGGCCTCCGGTGGGGCCCTCCTATGGGGCCACGAAGCGCCGTACTCGGTGGGGGAAACGCATGCGAACCCCGCCGCCAGGCCCCTTCGGTGGGGCTCTCTATAGGTCACGACACGTGTGTTCCGAAATGGGGCGGTGGTGCCACGCGATACCTCCCACTTGGGCTTTCGGTGGGCCCCCTATGGGTCCACGAAGCGTGCGAGGGGTGTGCCGAAGTTGGGCGCTGCGTCATGCGAGCCCTCACGCTGGGGCTTGCGGTGGGGCTGCGTTTGGGGTTGCGAAGCGCCTGAGGGGCGTGCCGAATTGGGGCGGCGATGGCATGCGAACCCTCCCACTTGGGTCTTAGGTGGAGCTCGCTATGGAGCCACGGAACGTGTGAAGGGTGCCGAAATGGGGTGGGGCGGCGGTGCCATGCGAATCCTCCCACTGGGGCCTGCGGTGGGGTTCCCTATAGGGCCACGAAACGTGTGAGGGGTGCGCCGACATTGGGCGAACGTATGCGGACGTCGCCGCTGGCGCCTTCGGTGGAGCTCACTGTGGGGCCACGAACCGCTATACTGAGTGGGGGAAACGCATGCGAACGCAGCCGCCGAGGCATCGGTGGAGCTCTCAATGCGGCCATGGAGCCTTGTACTGGGTAGAAGAAGCGCACGCGAACACCGCCAGTGGGGCATGCGAGCACCGCCACTGGGGCCTTCGGTGGAGCCCCCTCTGTGGGGCCACGAAACGCCGTACTCGGTAGGAAACGCATGCGAACACCGCCGTCAGGCCCCTTCGGTGGAACTCTTTATCGGTCACGAAACGTGCGGGTGTGTGTGTGTGTGTGTGTGTGCCGACATGGGGCGGTCGCGCCATGCGAACCCTCCCACTTGTGTTTTTTAGTGCTAGTTTGAAATAAAAACTTCTGAGGCGGCCCCCAACGCAGTCCCCTCCCAGGGCGCCCCTGCGCGGGCAAGCAAAACGAAGGGGCCATATATGCAGCGTCACCAGGGGCGCCCACGCGGAATGCCCACCTGGCCGCGCCCCCCGCAAAAAGGGGGGAACCCACCAACGCCACTCCCTGGCGGCCTCGAGGAAGCCCGCGGCGGCGCAGAGGCGAACGGCTACGAAACAGGCTGCTGCGCGCTCGCGCCGCAGGGCATCAAGTGTGCCCCAGAAATGCCTGCAGCGCGCGCATGAACTCACTGCGGAACTCGCCGTCGCGGCTGGGTTCCCAATCCACGGCGCGCTGAAATCTCTCCACGGAAGCCGCCAGCATGCTCTCGACCTCAACCTCGGATGGCCCAAGGCCCGAGCTGGGGCCCGCCACGGCTGCCGCACCGCCTCCATCACCACGAGCGCGAAAGCCTCCGCCAGGGGCCGCGTCCGCGAGCGGGAGCGCGCCACGATCCCGACACCCGCGAGGCCCTCCGCCACGGGGCCCGCCGCCACAGCGCGGCGGGGCGCAGGCGGCCGCGGCCGCAGCAGGGCCGTCATCCCAGGCGCCATCGGGGAGGGAGCCGCTGTCGACGCCGTCGTCCACCATCATCTCGAGGGCCGCCGCCTCGGCGCAAGGTCGGGCGCAGGGTCCCGGCAATGGTGTCTTTATGGGCCATGCATGGGCGATGCATCCTCGATTGCTGTGTTCGGCAGGGGAACACATTAATTCCCCGCCTGCACCCATGCGCGAGATTTGGGGGTAAACGCACCAAGGGGGCGGGGGGCTCGGTAAAGGCGACGAAGACAACGTGCGCTGAGGGCGCAACCAAAAAATGTTTGAGTAAACGAAATCGGTGAGGTGAGTGTCAACATCTGCCCAGCCAATCTGACATGCGGAACACTGTGCTTCAGTTTTTGGGATCTTGAAGGCCACGGGTGAAATTTGAATTCGCATTTTGGGGAAAAAGCAGATTGTGACTCCACATGTTGGGAAAACTTTGAATTCACATTTTGGAACAAAAAGGAAACTGTGAATTCACATTTTGGAATTTTGTTTTAGAGTCTTTGCGAAGGGGCCAGCATGTGAATTCACACTTTGTGCAAGTACTGAAATGAATCTCTGTGAGTTATCTTGATAACTTAAGTAGCGGAGCTGGGGTCCACGGACCTTACCCGACAGGGCTGGTGAAATCCTTTTCCACCTCAGCATGAGTTGAGCCAAAACTGGCTCTCCACAGTACAGATGCATACGCAACAGAGCATGCTCAGTCAACCTCACTCAGAGTCTCTTGAGGCCTTGGTGCCTCGGGGACTCACCATCCCACTAAGTGGGATAACAGCCTTGCATTATCCTGTGTTGTTCCATGTTTCCTGCACTCCTCCTCGGGACCATCTGCAGCTGTAGCCAAGATAGGGCGCGTCCTCTGGAAACACATCATTGACGAACAATATCAAGCGCGTGTGGATACAAACTCTCAACAAACCCATTTATGCTGTAGATTCTGTCCTGCTTGATCTCGTTAATGGCCGTCATCGTGCAAGATTCGACCACCATTGCTTTAGTGTAGGTTCAGAATGACCGATTCACCCGTCGATGCCGTAAATAATCACGTCTACTATCAATCGTCATAGCTGTGAATGTGGCCCGAAGGTGCTGTCCAACGAATCTGTCGGTGCTGCTGATCTCCATCGCGTCCTTCAGGCTGCGCTGAGTTGAGGCATCCCGCTGTGCTGGCTTTAAGATGTGCTGCTTGACTTTGAAGACTGCACTTGCCGCGATAACGCTCAAAAGGGTGAACATCATCATGATCATTACGTGACTGCCAAAATGGCTCTCGTTGTACTTCGGGCTCATGATCTCGAGTAGCTGAAACTCCTTCTCCACCAACTCAGTAGCGTCCGCACGTCCAACTTGAAGAAACGTACCAAGACCCACCAAGCATTGAGTAAGTGCTCCCATCAGCTCCAGCGCAGGCTTACCGATCTGGGCCTTCTTCTCGTTGCTTGAACCCGAAATTCCACCAACTTCACCTTTCCCAGTGAGCCAAACCTTCCTCACCGTTAGGTGCTTCATGAAATCGACCCTCGAGAGATGTTTCGTCCCAAGATCTGCGGTGTTCTCGTCGGTGTGAACTTTCTGGGCTGACCTTCGTCTCAGCCTTGCGCGCGACTAGGTCCTTGATCCACAGATCCTGCAACTCGATGTGCCTCATCCTGCCAACTCCCTTTTGTTCTCGACGTTCGTGAGAGCGCTGGAGTTGTCACTCTCCAGCGTCACTGGTATAGTCTCGTCCAAGAGCTCCTTGAGGTAAGTCTGTGCTCCTCTCGCCTCAACCCCGACATGTACGAGTGCGTTAAATTCAGCTTCGGGTGATGAGGGTGCTGGAGCCCCCTGAGTCTTGACGAACTGCATGATCAAAGCCCCATTGAGAAACAACTGACCACAACTTGTAGACTTCCTCCCGATAGGATCCTCTGCCCAATTAGAGTCTGCACGTCCGATAACCTTGAACTCGCCGCTGTCTGGATACATGCACGTGACCGAAGATGGGTGAGCTCGAATGAACCTGATGATGCGCGTGAGCCTCGTCTGGTCCTGCACCGTCGGTCGTGACACCCCCCTCGAACACTCCTTCGCTGCGTACTGACACTCGGGCCTCTCCAAGCACACGAACATGTTGAGGCCGTTGACGCTCCTGAACTTTGTGGCCGCTTTGGAATCCAACTCCTCCTCGCTCTCGACCTTCTTCTCGTTCTTGATTCCTGGTATTGGGCTCGTCTTCTTATCATTGGGCTCAGAGTCGAGTAGCTTCTTGACAATAGCAGGCCACATGCGAACTTGAATGCCTTCGGGGGTGCGGAGCCAGCCACGTCCAAGGTGCTTGATCTCAGGACCACCAACTGTGAGCTCAGAAGCCTTGAGTAGAAAATGTGCGCCGAGCTCCTCCAACGCTTGGCTGGCTGAAACTCTGGGTCCCACCAGCGTGCCATCGTCAACATGCTTGGACATAGCAACTTGATTAGCCTTGCCTGCAAACGTACACGGGTCAGAAAGAAACCTCCCGAAAATCATCTTAGATTCGTCACTCCGTCCTGTAGCGATGTTCTCAAAGTGGTCGTCGAAATCAATCATCACCTCGTTGAGTCCGTAGACGGTCTTATTGAGCTTTAAAACCCAATCCGAGATATCGGGAAGATGGCAGTACTCCTTCGGGACCTCTGCGTACACCAACTCCCAAATCGGCGTGTACAGGAACGCTCGAGATATGTCGAAAAAGAAGATGGCGAAATCCTTAACGATAGCGTAGTCCATGAGCAGCTTGAGTGAGAACGAAAGTGGAGTAGGGCAGTACAGCTCATTCTTTCTCTTGTTGGCCTGCTTGCCGAATGGTCGCGCGCAAAGCCTCGCCTTGAGCTCGCCACTCCTCATCTCCAAGACCCAAGTCCACGTAAGTGCCTTAGGCCCGTGAGGGCCCCTCAGCGTGAGCCCCCACACGTCGTAGTTGTCGAACCGATCTAGCTCGCACTGCTTCGCCTCCCGCTCGTCGTCCTCGGCCCAGCCCATCACGATGCTGAACTCGCTGTCGTCCTTCAGCTCCTTGTCGACCTCGCCCGCGAGCCTCATCATCTCCTCCGTGCTGAAGCCCGCCACGAGCCTCCTGAGGTCGCCAGTGCTCAAGCTCTCGATGACTCCCACCAGGCCTCGATTTCCAGGTGGGCCTCCAGGGCCGCCTTCACCGAGGTCAGCGTCAGCAGCTCCTCGCTTAGCGGATGACCCTGGAGCTGGTACTCCCTGCTTGCCACGAAGCCTTTTCTCGATCTTCTGCACCTCCCGACGAACTGCTTCAACTGGATCTTGACCTTGTGCTGGCTCTGGCCCTGCTGGTCGCTGTGCTTGCTGCTCGCCGTTGTTAGCCTCCGAGCTGGCCGTAGGTACGGGAACCACGACCACCTTCGGCTGCTCGTCGCCCTTGCTGGCGATTGACTTCTCGTACTCGGCCCGACGCTGCTGGCATGTCCTGCTGTGGTGTGGTGGCCGTCCTCGTCCGTGCTGACCTTTAGCTGCATGCTCACACCCAGGGCATCCCTCCGTCGGTTGCCAATTCTCGCCCTCGTAGAATCCAGCTTTAACCGAGGTCCTCCAAGGCGTCCAACGCATGGCTTTGAGCATCTCCATGTCGAAGCTCTCCTCCGTCGTCAGCTGCTTCACTGTCCTGGCCTGAACTACCCCCGTCGCCGCGCCGATAAGATGAGCATCGCTCTTCGAACTGCGCCCGAGCCACAGTCCCTTGCACCAGGCCGTGCCCAACTTGTCCTGCAGCTCCGTGTGATCCTTGCCGATCACTGTCTCTCCGAACTCCAGCATGGGTGAAGTGTACGGTGCCAACCTGAGCTCCTCGAAAGATGTGCGACCGCTGCTCCTCCTCCGCTGGTACCTGTTGTGGCAGAATATCTGATGCCGAATCATCCAAGGTATGATAGGGACATCCTCAGTGAACTTCATGTTGTATCGCTTCTCCAGAGCCAAACGCCCAGTCCTCGCAAGACCTGCAACCGACTTGACTCCACTTTCAACTCCACCTTGAGAAGCGTGACTTCCTTTTGGAACTAGCCGTACTCGAAGTTGAGCTTCCGCTGCCTCTTTGCCGAGCTTCTTGATACGCTCCGAAATCACTCCATTCACGAATGCCTCCAGTGCTGGTTCTCCGTCTAACTGAACTTCCATACTCATGTAGCCAAGCTCGTCCAGGTACTCGCTGATGGCCGCTATAGCGTAGCTCTGATTGCCCTTAGCTTCCACGACAACTCCCATGAGGTAGCCTGTCCTTCTGTCCTTGCCGACTGCCAGGGTAAGACGCCGACCTGATCCATCTTCACCAAGACTGAAAAACCCATAGTCGAATGATATAACTGGAGTAGCCGATGCGTTTGGATCTCTCGCGCGATGAGGGTCTTCTTGCCCTCGTCCCATCATGCACTCCTGACACCAAGCTTCGAAAGAAATGTGACCTCTCCGAATGTGCGCTTTGACATGTTCTCCTGACATCCGAGCTGGTCTCTTGAGCCCGGGTGCGACGGGCGCCTCCGTCTGATCTGGAACTCCTTCTGCGACACCACGTGGGCCATCACGTGAACTAGCCGCTCCACTGTCAGCCTGCACCTCCACAGGCTGTGTCTCGAAAGGCTCCTCCTTCATCTGCACGTCGTCCTTCTCAGAGTGGTCCTCGACATCGCCGATGGTGGACTCGTAGCCTGTCGGATCCTTGAACTTCATGGGAAGAAGAAACGCATTCACCTCCCGTCGCAACCGCAAAGTCACTGTCGACTCGATCGCTTAATCTATCTCGTGCTGCACATGCTTGTTGCTTTTGACCATCTTGGCTCCGTCAGGATCAAAGTGTACCGAATAACCTGCATCATTCATCTCTGCAACTGAAAAGGCACCTCTACGAACTTCAGCTGGCGTGACGTCTAGCTCTGCAGGGATCGACGTGTTCGAATCGAAGACCTCACCCGTCAACGTCCGCTTATCCCAAGTCCGAATACCCTTACCAGTAATGGATCGCAGAGACTGACCTGGCTCGCCCGTGAGCTTGCCCTTCTCCGTCGTAGCCTTTGGTACAACATGAGTGTGAGCTCCACTATCTACGAGCGTCTCGCATCCGTCCCCGTCAGTGTCGTCCGTAAACGCAAAAATCCAACCCCCTTCGTCATCTGGTAGTACTGCTGCCTGTACGCGCCCAGATCCACGTACTTGTGTCTGTGACGCTGAATCTCCTGGATGGACCGTACTTGCTGAGCCCGGTCCTGGAGCTGGTTGAGGTCCTGGCTGAACCTCAGAAACGGATCGCTGACCTCCTCCAGGCTGATAAGCGCCGCCGCCGTACTTCCTGCAGTCCGCGATCTTGTGCCCGTACTTGCCGCAGTGGGGATTCGAACACCATCCGTCGAAGAGCTTCGTCTCGCCCTTCTTGCTCTCCATCTTGTTCTCGCCGTCGCCCTTGCCACCTTTGCCGCCCGAACTCTGCCAAGCACTTCTTTGACTGCTCGACTTGCCACCGCTGCCCTTCTGGTCTGACTTGCCGCCGAAGCCCTTGCCCTTGGAATCGCCCTTGCCGCCCTTGTCGAAAGCGTCCACGTCCATGGCGTTCGGGTCGAACTTCTTCTTGGTCGCCTTCGGGTCGCGCTGCATCATCTGCTGAACGAAGGCCTCGCAAGTCTCCCGTAGGATCTGGTGGGTCGTGAAGGTCTGCATCATCACCTGAGTCTTCAACGGCTCGGGCGTGTTCTTCTTGGTCAAGGCTTGGACAAGGGTGTCTGAGATCATCTCTGAGAACTTCTCTTGATATCGGTTGATGTCCAGTAGAAACTTCGTGAGCTCCTCGACGTGGGTCTCCCACTTGCCTGAAAACTCTGTGTTCACTAGAAGCTGCAGCTGCGCCACCTTGTTGGAGGCAGTAGCTGCATCCTCGCGTAGACAAAGACGTCGCCACTGCTCCAGGCCGTCGCCTGGCTCACAATTCACCACCAAGGTTAGCGCGCTGCCTCCGAGCAACTGTGATAGAATATATCCCATCGTCGCTGCAAACTGCTTGTTCTCGTCGCCCATCTCTGAAAGCGTAATGACATTGCCGTGGGTAGCTGCTGTCGTGACTGCTGGTGCCAATCTCGGGTCGATGGCACCCAAGTAGCAGATCAGCTGGTATCTGAAGGTCGGGAACTCGTCGCGGTTGCCTGAGTACTTGTTCGGTCGTCCCAGCAGGCGCGTGTCCACAAGACCAGCCATTATGAGAAGAAACCAATCACGCTACCATGCAAGTACTGAAATGAATCTCTGTGAGTTATCTTGATAACTTAAGTAGCGGAGCTGGGGTCCACGGACCTTACCCGACAGGGCTGGTGAAATCCTTTTCCACCTCAGCATGAGTTGAGCCAAAACTGGCTCTCCACGGTACAGATGCATACGCAACAGAGCATGCTCAGTCAACCTCACTCAGAGTCTCTTGAGGCCTTGGTGCCTCGGGGACTCACCATCCCACTAAGTGGGATAACAGCCTTGCATTATCCTGTGTTGTTCCATGTTTCCTGCACTTTGGGAAAAATAAAAAATGGTAATTTACATTTTGAAATTAAGGAACATGTGCATTCACATGTTGGGAGAATCGCGGGACTCATTCCACATCTGTCTTGGGGGTCGAGAAGTCATCGTTTGGGAACATACACGATCATCAATCGCACAATCAAAACACATTTGCACTACACTTCGCCGCCCCACGCGAAATATGCAAGAACGCCCGCACGCATGAACGATAACGGATGGACGGCGCGTTTGCCCGCGCGGGCAACGCGCGGGCACGAACGACTGGCCCTCCATGGCCGCCAACATTGGATGCCAATCGTACCCGATCGCATACATGAGCGATGCAGTGAGCTTACATGGGCAATTCAGCCCACATTGAAGACCCCCTGCCTGTTGCAGACCCCCTCTTTCACCCTCCAACATCTGCAGGCCCGCGCCGCGCGCGCCCCGGCGGTGCCGCCTGGGCGCGGGGCCGCCAGCGCCCTGAGCGCCCGCTGCGGGGGCGGCCTCCGCTGCCGCCGGCGCCTCCCCAGGAGGCGGACCAGCCGCGGCGACCCTGCGAGGCTTCGAAACCTCCAGCACGGTCACGGCATCGCGGCACAGCCCTTCGGCCGAGCGCGGGAGGCGGGCCACCTCGCCAGCGCCGCGCGAGAGGCCCGAAGCCGCATGGGCCGCCAGCGCCGCGCCTGGCGCGGCAGCACCAGCGCGTTGCGCAGCTCACGCCGCGGGAGCGCCATTGGATCCAGGCACTGACGGGGGCGCCGCGTGGCGGGCCCAACAGCGAACGGTCTGAGAATGTCACAATGGCTTCCCACTTGGGCCTTCGGTGGAGCTCCCTATGGGACCGCGAAGCGCTGTACTGTACTGGGTTGGGGAGGCACATATTGATGAGGGCAGATGCAAGGAGGGGGAGGAGGGAGGAGGAAGGAAGGGGAGGAGGGCGGGAGGTGACGCGGGGCGCTGTCTCTTCAAAATGAGGACCCAACACCACAGGACGGTTGGGAACAAATCGATGCAGCTAAACACAGTACCGGAACCCTCGACCCCATCTTTCTGCGGCATTTCTGTGGCAAGATCGATCCGCAAGGGTTCAGTGGCCCAGAATCTGGTCGAATGCGCCCAATGCGCCAAACATTGCAACGCGCAAATCCCAGCAAGGACCCGTCTCCATTGGCAGGAGCCCGCCCCTCACAGTGACCCCCTGGAGGCTGGGCCCTGGCGGGCGCGGCGAGGGACCCCGTCGCACGCACAGGTCTCGATCTGCGGCCACTTGCGCGCAGAGAGCTAGAACGAGGGCTGCGCGCCCCACCGCGGGCCGCGCACCCCAGGGAGGATGAGGAGAACGAGGAGGATGAGAACGAGGAGGGGGAGGACTTCCTCTTCATCCTCCTCCTCCTCCTCTTCCGAGGAGGAGGATGAGCCTTCTCCTCCTCCTCTCCCTCCCCCGCATCCTCCTCCTCTAGCGGCCCCCTGGCGATCTCTCAGAGGCCCGGGTAGATGCTGAGCATCGTGCCGCGCTTCTCTGGCACGAGATCCAGCCTCCGCATGAGGCTGTGCCTGTCCTCCGCCTCGCCGTCCTCTGGCGACGGCACTGCCACCGTCGTCGGCAACGTGTTTCAGAAGCTTTTGGAGTGGTTATGCTGGTTCTCGTTGCCGCGGCTGGACGCTGCTCGGAAGGCATGCCATGACGGACCCCAGGAATGACACTGGAACGCCGCCATGGTCGACGTCGTCGTCGAAACCGTTTCGAAGGTTTAGGGGGTGCTCGCCATGGCTGGAGGGCTCAAGACATACCCAGATGGGCCCGGATTTCTACGAAGGTTTGGGCCTTCTGAAAGGGCAAGAGGGCTCCTCAGAGGCAGGGCTTCGTCTTTGAAAGCCGACCACCTCGCGCCACCCCCTGATCCAAATCCGCTCACGACCCGTCCCAGGACCTCTCCTGGGCTCCCAGAGCTCCAACTCGAGTTGGGATAACTAAATCGAAAATCTCTGAGAGCCAACGTGTCTGGAGGATGTGTCGGGCGCAGCGGCCATTCTGAAGCGATGCAGTCACCTCTGAGATCGTTTCAGGACGCTCTTGAACAATTGACCTTCAGCCAGAGCCTGCCTGATCTCGACCCCTTCCCTGGGACCGGCCTCTCATCCTGAGTCGTTATGTTGTCTGTCCACGGATGCCGAAACTGACGAAAACCTCTAGCGATATGTTACAAGCTGCATTGTAGAGCAACTCAACATCATCCCTCCTCCCCCCTACATCCCCTCCCTCCCAGACCCCGACGTTGTGGACCCTTGGGGGTTTCGCTCCCTTTCCCGCTTCCCTGGGGCCGGTTAGCCATCACGGGAGTTCTTGACGGTCGCGATTGTTCCACGACGCGAATATCGGTCCGTGCCCAAAGATGATCACCTCCTGCACCTCTCAAGGATCGCGCTCCGACCAGAATTTCGAAGGCGACCCAGTCGCGGCGACGAGGGCGACCCAGCGGGCAAAAAGAGAGAGAGAGGACTTCAGAGACCGGACCTCGGTCCTACCTCCCTCGACCCCGCGGCCCCGATTCTCCGAACCCTGGGCCTGAGGGAAGGGAGGGAGGGCGCCCGCACGGTGGTGGCCGTCCCCTGCGCCGCAGCCTCGCCGGCCCCCCCCTCACGACCTGGCCCCCTCCCCCACTTTCTCTGCGCGCCGGACGAGGTCCTGGATGCCCCGCACCGCGTCCAGCAGCTGCTTCAGCACCTTTCGGGTGCTGCTGGAAGTATCCCTGGCCCAAGGTGCCATCTTTTGCCCAGATGGGCGGCCAGATGGCCCCAGGGGCTTCAAAATGGAGCGAAACGTTAGGGGGGCTTCCAGCAACACCCGAACCTTCGGCTCGCCGAAGGTCCACTTCCGGTCGCCCCTGGTGAAGGACCTGATGGGCGTCACGACCACGGCCGTGCCCACGGCGCCGACCTGGGCGAGGGGCACAGTCTGGGGCAATGCAAACGGGGGTCACCACTAGGGTGGTGACAACTTCCTCGAAGAAACTCCATTCCCTCGATGACGTGGGCCCCACCAAAACGCCAGAGACTCCCAAAACGGCTCCACACGTCCAAAAACCTTCTCGAGCTTCGATCCTGGAAACTCGACTTGCAGGAGGAACTGGTGACCCACCATAATACTGACCCCTCGTAGCACTGCCAGACAGTCGGCACATGCGCTGAGAGATCTTCCTTCGGTACCCCAGGGCGTCTGCGGGTGCACAGCAACGCGATGCAAGCATCGGGCGTCGGAGCATCGGAATCGAAGCGGACCGGGCCGGGAAGAATAGAACCGGATCGAAATGTGCCCTGCACTGTAGTAGGACGCCAACTGCACACCCACACCAATCCTGGCCGGGCCCGTGCTGGACCCGAGGTCGATGCACACGCCCACGTCGCCGACCTCTCGGGAGCATGGTTGCCCACAGCATGCGGCGGAAGCCGAAAACGGGCCGAGTTCGGCAGCGAAACCGAAGACTGCTTGGGATAACGAGGGGGTATTGCGACCCAATCCTCGACTTTGCCAGACGATCGACGGGATACACGATGCGATGGCGTCTATCCTCGGCAGAGGTGCGTCCGAGTGTATCCCCGAGTTTGCCTATTTTCTGAGCGGCCAGCTTTTTAGGGCGGACCTCGGGGATTTGGGAAGGGAACTCAACTGCGATGGGAGGATGCAGCGAAGCATCAACCGACCGAAGCAGACCGACCGAGAGCAGCCGCCTGCGAAGCAGCCGACCGAGCCGAGCCGCGGACACTCTCGGCGATGAGACGGATTTTCCTGTGCTGTCGCTGACCTTGAGCGGACGCGTCCTGGGGTCGCCTCGTCCTCTTCCTCATCCTCCTCCTCCCTCCGCCTCATCCTCCTCCTCGTCCTCATCCTCCTTCTCCTTCTCCTCCTCCACTCGAAGGGAATTGTGGCCAAAACGCGCCCCAAGAGTGGTCGGGTGGGCGGGTCGGTTCTGAAGGGGAGGAGGCGGAGGAGAATGAGGAGGAGGAGGAGGAGGAGGAGGAGAAAGAGGAGGATAACAAAGAGGACAAGGTGCTGACGCCAGCAGATCTTATACTTTATGCCTCTCGGGATTCTCTACTTTTCTGTGCCTCCTCGCACCTCCTACTCCCTACTCCGTTTAGTCTGCATTCAGGTGGCGCAACAGGCCCCGCCTCATGTCTGCCAAACGTCAAAAGATAAACGAGGTGCCCACTGCGCCGACCTCGGCGAGGGGATGGAGTTGCTCGTGCTTTCGCTGGAGTCTGGGGACTGGCATTTCCCAGGATACGAACAAACGACCGCCGAAGGCCGAAACATTTGGGAAACCACTCAGAAGTTAAGACGACGAAGACGACGACGACGCCGCAGCCGCCGCCGACGACGACGACGAGGTGCCCCAGGCGCCAACCTCGGCGAAGCTGTCCACCTCGGCCTCGAAGTCGATGGGCCGCTGCTCCACTGTTATTCCGAGGTCGGCGGCGAGCTGCCTATCGGCGGCGGAGCAACATGGGTTGCGCGGAGGTAGGCGACCTCCCGAGGCGTCAAGGGGGCTTCTTGCAGGGCGAACGGGCTGAGACGGGAGGGGGGGAAATTTCGGAAGGGCTTGGAGGCTCCCAAGGATGCCTCTTGGAGGGCGCGATGGCTGAAAAACAGGGGGATTCTCTGAGGGGCCGGAAGGGTTCTGAGCAGGACAATCTGGAGAGCGGCTCACTGGGGTGACCGTCGGCGTGGGGCAAGTCCGCCCGAACGGCCCCCCCTCACGCTCCCGAGTTCCTTCCTGGAACCCCGCCGTGGCCACGAGGACGTTCCGATGAAACCCAAAAAGGTGCAGACAAATTGGGAATTCGACCGGCCTCCTTTGAAAAAACGACGTCCCCCTCATCATGAACAAAACGCGGCCTGAGGAAAACGGGTCTCGGGCCCTGGGGCTTTCTAAAGGACCAGCTCTTCAGCCTAAGTCGTTTTGAGCGTGCTGGGGTCCAGGACGGGCCCCGCGAGTCCGAAAACGGCAGAAACATTCTTCCATCAAGACCCATCTGATTCATGGTGACCTCCCACCGCCCAGGCCCATTGTGCGCGCCGCCGGCTGCCTGAGGACTCTGTTGGTGTTGCTGGGGAGCACGCTCCGTGGCGCCTGTCAGGAGCATAGATCGAATCTTTTTCCAAGTTTACATCCTTCCTCCTCCTCCTTTTCTTCCTCCTCCTTTTCCTCCTCCTCCCCCATCCTCCTCCCCCTCCTCCTACTCCTCCTCCTCCTCCTCGCACGTAACCGAACGCCACGTGTTTGTGGTCAGCCGCGCCCGACGCGCCCGCGGCGGAGAGACGCACGTGCCTGCGGCGCGAGTTGCATCGTTTGCGCCTCGACCGCAGAGCCCTTGGATTTAAAGAGAGGGTGAGCGAGAGAGCGCAACAGGAACGCAACGGCTGGGAGATCGAGAGCGCTGGGACGAGGCGGACCAGCGAGCAAACCAAAGCAGGCAATGGCACGGGATGGGAGGCCATAGCCAACAACGCGAGCCCATGGGAAGCGGAATCGATGACATCCAGAGAACTAGTGCTTAAACGAGTCGGGGCCTCCGCAGCCGAGAATGCAACGGCACTTCGGCTCGTGAGGGTTGTGCGTTCGTTCGGAGGTAGTCCACGCGACCGCTAAACACTTCCATGCCGCTGACGAAACATGGTAAACATTCAACACCCATTGGCATGCGATGCCTCCAGCTTAGACTGGACGGGCACAGAGACTTGCGAATGGCCAGATTTGCGGGGCCCTGGACTGGAACGCGACGGGGAAGGAAGTCAGCAGCCGCGGCAGCGGCGGCAGGGCGGAGGAGGCAGCGAGAAACAGCCAGAGCGGCAGCACCAGCGTTCGCCAACTCCTTATCTTAGTAAAACCCAGCAGCGGCGATGGACAGGTGGACCGCGAGCGGGCCCCCGATCCAAATCTTCGGGGCCCAAGCTCCGCTAGCGGCCTCGGCCAAAGACAAATGGATCTTAGCATCGTCCAGGCAACGCGCGTGAATCCGCCATTCGGGGAACGTCGCCAGCACCGCTCTCATCGGAGACCTCGCGCGCACTTCCTGAACCGATCCGAAATTGGGGCCGCCCCACTCAGACAGCTCAAATCATCCAGCGCGAGGCGCTCGCAACGAAGCGGGAGGGGCGAGACATATTCAGGCGGCAGCGCGGGGGGGGGGGTCGCGACTTGAGCGCCGCGTGCCGGCGCGGGCAGGCATCAATCATTGCAGCGAAAAGTAATGATCGGCGGTGGACAAACCTCCATTCAGTAAACCCCCCCTTCGTGAAAACGGCCAAAAACCAAAACCGACGGACCTGGGCCCGCAAAATGACGGCCGCAGACGCCCTCTCGCGAACCGAAGACGGCCAATTCCTTTATCGACGTGTCAGGGTAGGAGGTCTATCAACCTCCGAAATGATGGCAGCAGGACGAGTTGGCGGCAGAGGTCTGGACTGTCCTGCGCGCCCATTTCAGAAAGGGGGCTCGCCGACTATGCTCGCCTGCAGCTGGTCCCAATGCGCGCCCGAGGCAAGTGGTCATAGCTCGTAGCTTCGATGCGAAACGCACTCCGTTCAGGAATTTGCTTCAGCGGCCACTCGCGGTGCATCTGCATGAGTGGAGGGGTGGGTTCACCAGCCAGAGGAACAATGGCGCACTTATTGATTTCAAACGAAGACCAACAATTCGGGCACTCATAACGGGGCCTAACTTGAAAGGCCGAAGATCACCCAGATCATGGAAGGCGCCCGCCCGCGCCGCCCGCGCGCGCGCGAGCAATGCCTTTCCGCGTAGAAGCCAGATCCACCCGTGCATTGGGATGCGCAAAGAATGGGCGAGAAGCCACCGCGCGCGGGACACCAGTGCCAGGGCATCCTCGAAGCACTCCGCCCCGAGAATGCAAAGTAAAGATGCCCCCGGGCCCGCCGCGCCAAAACCAAGGATGCGCCCATGCAGCGCGCGGAGAACAGGAGAGGCGGAGGCAATCCCAGCCGCCCAAGCACCCGGAACAACCGCTCGCGCGAGATCGAAGGAAAACCGCGACCATAATCATATGCCACCAACGCAGGCAGCCTTCGAGCAAGAGATGGCAACGCGGATGCGACCCTGGCCAGGGCGTCGAGCTCCAGGATGTCGACCCCGAAGATTCCACCTGAGACGAAGCCCTGGATGAACGAATTCACCGGGAGCTTGTCCGAGCCCTGGGCGCGCCACCGTCGCCGGCACTTTGCTGGGGGTATTTTTGAGCCCCAGCGGACGAGTTGACGACTCGCCCCGAACTGCCGCGCCCTCGAGATCCCTCTGCTCATGCCACCCTCGGGACGTAAACTGCTCGGATGTGATCGCGGGTCCTCGAGAGACGCTGCCCGCCGCGGACCCGCCAGAGAGCTTTCTCCACATGTTCGGCGCCGCGAGTGTGATCCTTCCGCCCAGCCCGCGGGGCCCGCCAGGACCCGGGGCGCCATGTTGGGCCCGCTCAAGAAATCTAGTCACAGACGGAACTGCAAGAGGCCAAAGATGGGCGAGCTCGGCAGGAGAAGGAGCGAAGCGATCAAGATGGGCATCAGCAGCTGCGCCCGAATCAACTTCTCCACGCGCAAGGGCCCCTCCCTCCCCTGTTATTCAGCCAACGGAGATGATGTTTGTTCCTGCGAACTGCTGACGCCGCCAGCGCATCGAACGGCGGCGAGCGCCGTCCTGCGGCCAGCGAGCGGGCGGCCGCGGTCGCGCGCCCGCGGAGTTTGGACCTTTTTCAGCGTCGCGCTTCGCGGCTTCCAGGACCCGACGCATCTCCCCCCCTGCTCTTCCGCCGCCAGTCTTCATGTCCGGCGCGATTCCAAAGCGCATTCGCTCGGGGCCTTGAGGGCCACCTCCCGAGAGACGTGGCCCAGCTCCAAGTTGCGCCTGCCCAGAGGATGAGAAGAGATCATCTTGCGAGAGGGGGCTGCCCTGGCGCTGGACTGCCCTCGCGACGCTCCTCGCCGCCGCGAACTTGGCGCGCGGCTCGCCAGGCTGCCGCTGGATGAGCAAATTAAGAACGCGCCTCGCAGCAGCCCGAATCATAGACGTTTAAAACTCCAGGAGCACAGCAAGGGGCATCGGCTCATCCTTGGTGATTTCGCAAACCTTGCCCATGGCGCCCTAATCCCGCGGCGCCCTCAGACTGTCGTCGGGGCCGGGAATTCGTCCGCCGACGACGGGGGGCGCAGCCGAACTCAAGGTGCGCGGGCGCGTGGCCCGATCTCCTGGGCGCCGAGGATCCCGGCCATCCCCGGGCGCCGCCCGCAGAGACCCATCTGATTCACCGCCCACCCAGGACTTAATATGAAGCATCGATCTGCGCGCGTTAAAGCATGCCCACCCGCGTGATAATGAATGGGGCCTGGTTGGTGTAGCTGAAGGAACTCTTTCGATATGTCATCCCATGGCCCCCCCCTCTGATCGGACCAGTCCGAGAAGATCGCGTTCGCCATCCCAGGGCGATCTAACGCGCGCCTCGGGAGCTGCGCGCCGACGCTAGAATCGCCGGCGAGGGCCGCCGGGCCAGAGACAGGCGATTGCGCCGCAGCCGCTCGGCGATGCGCAATGAATCGCTCAAGCTCTGCTCGCCCCTCTCTCGTGATAGTGCGTCTATGCATGTTAAAATGAAATATCCACAACGAAGCCGAACATGCAATGGCAGCCATGATGGCCCGCCCCTTCGCCGCCCCCAACCAGCGACAATCGGCGCGCGGGCGCCGGGGCGCCGAAAGCTAGGTCAATGACGCGTGCGCAGAGACGTCGAGACAAGCCTGATTAACGACATCCTGGAACTCGGTTACGCCGCCGTGTCTCTTGCAATGCCGTGATGCACCCTGCTTTCATATACTCAGTGATGCGGCGCTGCTTCTGAGAGCGGCGATGAGAAAGATGGTGATCGAAGCGTGCGACAATTCCATGGCAACAGCTGAGAAGGCCACTGCTTCCCCCTGGGGCCTTCCAAGCCCCGAGCGCTGTGCGCGACGCTCCACTGCGTTGATGACAATGCCCGATATTCAGATCTGACAGCTTCCTTGCGGTCCGTCTTGCGCGCGCCGATCCCCGCCAAGTTCGGGATGCCGAGGCGGAACTCATGGGGCTCGTCACTGGGTTCGGGCACCACAGACGCCAATGGCCTGCACGACGAACTGACATCGCTATGGGTTTTGTCAGCGAAGCACTGACGACCTGGACCCAATCTTGCAAGACGCTTCTCGATGCGCTTGAACGCCAGCTGTCTCTCTCTCTCTCTCTCTCTCTTGACTTCGCAAGGGCTTCGTCGCATGCCACGCGCAATTCATGATCCACTCCTGCAACGTCACGACCAGCGAAGCTTTCCCACGAACCATCTGTTTTGGGCAGCGCGCTAAAAGCTTATGAAACTTTCCTCGAGCTGTACGCCGCATTGCCGCCGACCTGAAGCACGAGACGCTTCGCGGTGGCCGCACCTTGTAGCTCGAATCCACAGGCGCCAAGCTGACTGCGCTGCAACCGCCTGTGAGCGACTTGAGCACAACCTGTTTCGGGAGCATACCTTTGAACCGAATGATACGGATGGTGGGGTCCACTTCGTGCTGGAGGCCCCGGCAACAAGGTAGAGTCTGGTTTGGGCGACACACGTGATTCGACATCACCGAGAAGCTCCAGTAGGTTCTGCACCTGCTCCTCGAACTCTCTGATGCGAAACTCGGCTCTTTTGATGCTATCCTCCGCCATTGATAAGCGTGTCTCGCATTTGTTTGACGCACTCTTGAAGGATTTATTGACCGTTCTCGTAAGAGCAGCGGGGGTCTTGGACATTTTTTCTAGTACCTCTACAATATGCTTGATCGCGGACAGCATGTCGCCTTTGGCTGAACCGACATGTTCCTTGAGAGTTTCCAAGGGCACTGGGCCATGTCCAATTCTTTGCCGCAGGTTGCGACCTGACGATGTTGCTGCAGCAGATTGCCCTCCACTGCCAAAAGCCAGAGACTCGCAAGCATCAGGCCCAACACGAGGAGTTTCAACCATGTTCCGAAACTGATCATTTTTGGTCATTGCAGCCAAAGACGCGGGCAGAAAGACGGACGTACTATAGTCGGAGTGTGCAGTAGGCTGGCGAACCCGCAAAAAAAGGGACAGCATGCCTTGCTGGTGGGCACTCGAGCCCTCACCGAATACACCCTTAACGACCGACGAAAGGTGGCTTCGGACAAAATAAAATCGACCTTAGGTTACCCTGTGGCGTTATTGCGGACCTCTTCCTCCTCGTCGTCGTCTGTAGTTTTCCTTTTCGTTTTCGTAGCTTTCCTCATCGTCTTCGTCGTCTTCTTATTAATATGGTTTCTTCTTTGTGGCTCTGGTTTACCCAGGAACGTACAACGTAGGGCAATCATCTGTATTTGTTCGATTCCATGCCCAAGCGCCGTGCCAAGGGCTGGCGCGTGGCTTAAGACACACCTCCGCCTTTGCTGCTTTCCTCCTCTGGGAGGGGGGGGGGAAAGGATATGTCTGGTTGCACTCCTCTGGGGGCGCCAGCTCAAAACAGCAATTCGAATGCAACGTGCGGTCGGGGTGAGAGGCGCCAGAGCGACGACAACGTGGTTTGGAGGTGGCTTATCCTGGAGGTGATCGTCGCCACAGCCAAGGGCGGCTCGGAAAACTGGCCAGCGCGGAGCCCAGACGAGTTCCAAGGACCGATCCCAACGAATTTTAGACGTGGACACCCTTGGACGTCCACGGTGAGAAAGCTTCAGCGGCACACGGCAAACAAAATTGGACCGGAAGACACAATTATGCGAAGGCAACATTGGGAACTGGAGCAACTGGTCGGAATAGACAAGGATACAGTGGGCCGAAAGAGGCAAGTAAACAATGCACCCTTATTGCGTATATGCCGACACCGATGTATGTGTACAAATTCCGCTTGGAGAAGGAGGACGGCGAGACGAAAGGGAGGGAGAGCAGACATCCAACAGCCGTCCTGAGCGTGCGGATTCCTAGCGGCAAAAGCTCAAGCACTACAGCAGAATGTTACAAACAGTGGAGCAGAGGGGCAAAGAAGACGAGGACACACCCACACCGATCCTGGTCCCCTGGTCAGTGCGTGCGCCTGTTGGTGGCGCGCGACAGGGCGTGGAGCGAAGGGGGGCCTTTTCAGAAGGCAGGGGGCTTCAGAAGGACCCGGAGGCTTCCACGAAGGCGGGAGGGCTTCAAAAAGGCCCCCTGGCTCCTTGGCAGGACGCCCTGCTTCCCCGACCGACCAAAATCTGCTCAAGACCGGCCATTTCCAAGGTCCATCTGGGCCAACATTTCTAGCCGCCTACAGCGGGGCGGCGTGCTTCCCCCGAAGGCGCGACGAGGCGCGCTGTGTCTGGCCAAGGGAGCTGGACCGCGGGAGGCAAGGCGCAGGGGCCGCAGCCCTCACATGTGGCTCCTGTGTGCGAAGTCAAACTCAAGTAAATTCTCACATTTTGCGACAAGCGCTGTATATCGTGAATTCCTCGTTGTGCACCACACTTCCCTTACGAACCCCTCGAAAGGCCCCACAAACGTTCGAAACGTCGTCGCCGAAGACGAGGACGTTGACGGCGGCGGCGTTTGCCGCCTTCTTGGCCAGGCCACGAAAGCGCATACGGCCAGTTCATGTCCCGAGGCCGTCGGCGCTGGTTGGGACACCGCGGGAGTCGCTCAACCTTGCAGGGTGTCGCGGATTTGATCGTTAGATGCTGGTCGATTGTTGGTCACCGACGGCTGTCATTCTTGAATGCCCGCGCTGGGGTCGCCGCCGCGTCGACGAGGCGCGAACCTGCCATACATTGCCCCTGGTCCGAGGACCGAACCATACCGAGATCGGCATGGGCGCGCAGCCATCGTCCCTCCCCACCCGACCTGGGGCGTGATGTACTTGCCGTCCTTCGTGATGGCGACGAAGTTCGAGGTGTTAAACTCCTCGGCGGCAGCGCCTCCTCCTCTTCTTCTTCTTCCTCCTCCTCCTCCTTCTCCTCCTCCTCCTCATCATCATCATCGTCCTGTTCCTGCTCCACCTCTGCCTCCTCCTCCTCCTTTTCCTCGCTATTGATCTTGCAAGGGTTCCCCTCGTCACCGCAGCTGGACGCAGCTCGGAAAACTCGCCAGAATGGGCCAGGATGCTGGTTTTGAGCTCTTGTCGGGGGCAGGGCTGGTGGGGAAGACCTTCTAAGAAGGCATGGGGGCTTCTTTAGGCGGCGAGCCTAGGGGGAGAGAGAGAGGGGGCAAGCCTTCTCAGAAGGAAGGCCGTAGGTCTTCCGAGCCTTCTGAGAAGCCCCACCCCCTTAGCATTCCCTCCTGGGCTCGCCGCCGACTCTTACACGGGGTCGGGAGCTTCTGATTACACGGGGTCGGGAGCTTCTGAGAAGGCCTCTCAGAAGGAAGGCGGGCCCCCGAGAGGCTCCCTCGCTTGAAGCTCTATCCAAAACAACGGAGATCCATCTTGGCAAATCTCTCGATTCGTGTCTGGCCGTGGCGACGAGAGCCGCCAGAAACAAGCAAGAAGGTCCCAAACGAAGACGTCGACGTCGGCGACCCCTGCTTCCCTAGAAGGCAGTGACGGAGGCGGCCCTGGCCCAGGGGGACCCCAACTTTTCTACGGAGGGCCCGGATGGGCTCCAGAGCACCCATCACGAGGCCCTGAGAGCCCTTGGGGCTACCAGTGACGAGAGCTTCACGAATCGCCACCCCTGAAAACTCTGAGACGACATAGTCGACGACGTCGACGGCAGCGGCGACGAGCTCCTCGACGTACCTCTGCTCGCGCGCGTCGAGGTACAGACTGATGGGGAAACCCCGCGACTTCGCCTGCCCTGACCCGAGGTCAACGCGGTCGTCGTCGTCGTCGTCGTCGTCGTCGTCGTCGTCGTCGTCGTCGTTGTCCTCCTCCTCCACCTCCTCTTCCTCCTGCTCCTCTTCGCCGTCTGCTCATCCCTCCTGGCCCTGTTCCCAGGACTGCCAACGACGCCCTCCATCCGATGACGACCCCGACGACGGTCCGCGGAAGTCTCCAGAAGTTTCTGAAAGTTCCAGAAAATTTCTCGGAAGGTTTCTCGAGGCCCCCCAGTACCAAAAACTTGACACTCGATCCTCGATCGACGACGGATGACGACGACGGCCACGACGACGACCCTTCCACGTGCATGCTCTGGAGGCGTTCCCCCTCCTTCTCCTCCTCCTCCTCCTCCGCCTCCTGCTCCTCCACCTCCTCCTCGCCCGCCTCCTCCCCATCCCCGTTCAACGACGACCTCGACAACGACGCCGCCACCGCTCAAGGTCGCCGAGGGCTGGCGACGGTCGCCCATGACCTCCGGGTGGCCTCGGAAGGCCTGTGTGACGGCCGTCGAGGGCCAGAGATTGCCGCCGATGGCCGCCGCCGCGGCGGCGGCGGCGGAGACCACCACCACCACCACCACCACCACCACCACCACCCACCCACCACCACCACCACCACCACCACCACCACCACCACCACCACCACCACCACCACCACCACCACCACCACCACCACCACCACCACCACCACCACCACCACCACCACCACCACCACCACCACCACCACCCCACTCCATGTGCATGCTCTCAAGGTCCGCCGCGTAGTTGCCCGCGGCCTTGCAGTCGCCACATCCTGCGGCACGGCAGAGGTGCCACTGCAGAGGTGCCACGGCAGAGGTCGTCGATCATGGTCGACCGTCGATCGAGGGCCGATGCCCGAGGATTCTGGACAATTTTGCGGGCCTCTCTGGGCCTCGGTTGGCGCCCCTCGTGGCCACGGCCGGGTCTGCCTCGACAATCAGAATGGGTGATGGGCGACGGAGGAGGACAAGGAATCTCCTCTCCTGCGGAACCATGCACGCTCCGAGAGGGAGCATCCGTGCCCGTCAGGGCATGGCGTCAAGGGCCCCTTTAACGAGGAGGAGGAGGAGGAGGAGGAGGAAGAGGAGACAACGAATAACGGAGTCTATAGTCCGCGCCAGCCGCCGCGGTGGGGCGTTGGGGATTTGCTGAAGGCGTGCTCCCAGCGCCGGCGCCGTGGCGTGCCTTTGCCGCGAGATTGCAGTCCGTCGGTGGGATGCTGGGAGCCGCACCACCAGTGGGAAGGATGCACGGCACCGCGCCTCCGAGCGTACCCTCTGGAAAGAATGAAGAGATCGCTGACTCTGAAATTTCGCATGCAAGCCCAGGCGAAGCGGGAGTCCCCTGTCAAGCTGCCGGGAAGCCCAGGCATGCCGCTCTGGCACACTCGCCCTCCACAGGGGCCACCCCATCGGCCTGGAAACGCAAGCTCTACGGTATGGCCTTGTTGTGGCTCCCGGGCGTAGCGCGGGCATGGGGCGGATATGGATCGTGACCCCCCCCTCAGCTCTGGTCTCAGCCCCCCTGGCCTGGGCCCCAGCTTCCCCTCGCCCCCCCCCTTGGCTCTGGCCCCGCTTGCCCTGGCCCCAGCCCCCCTCGCCTCGCCCCCCCCCCTGGCTCCGGCCACCCTGGCCCTGGCCCCAGCCCCCCTCGCTCCGGACCCTTTATTTTCGTGGTTCGTGGTTCGTGGTTCGTCGTCGTCCTCGCCCTCCCCCCCTGGCTCTGGCCCGCCCCTGGCCTCCCCCCCCTGGCTCCCGCCCCCTGGCCCTGGCCCCAGCCCCCCTCGCTCCGGACCCTTCATTTTCGTGGTTCGTGGTTCGTGGTTCGTCGTCGTCCCCGCCACCCACCCCTTGGCTCTGGCCTCCATGGCCCTGGCCCCAGCTTCCCTCGCCCCCCTTAGCTCTGGCCCCCCTGGCCCTGGCCCCAGCTTCCCCTCGCCCCCCCTCCTTGGCTCTGGCCCCCCTGGCCTTGGCCCCAGACCCCCCCGCTTCGGACTCTTTATTCTCGTGGTTCGTGGTTCGTCGTCGTCCTCGCCCCCACCCCTTGGCTCTGGCCCCCCTGGCCCTGGCCCCAGCTTCCCCTCGCCTCCCCCTGGCTCCGGCCCCCTCCTGGCCCTGGCCCCAGCCCCCCTCGCTCCGAACCCTTTATTCTCTTGCACAGCTGTGCTCTAGAGCTCGGACATCTTTATTTTCGTCGTGGTTCCCCCTCGGCCCCTCCCCTGAACCTGAGCCCCAGCTCCCCTGGGCCACCCACCCTTCGGAGGCTTGCTCCGTCCAGGCTTCCCAGGGCAGCCCCCTTGGGCCGCGGACATGGTTCGTCGTGGTTCGTCCCCCTCGGCCCCTCCCCTGAACCTGAGCCTCAGCTCCCCTGGGCCACCCCCCCCCCCCCCTTGGGACCCCCCCTCCGTCCAGGCTTCCCAGGGCAGCCCCCTTGGGCCGCGGACATGGTTCGTCGTGGTTCGTCCCCCTCGGCCCCTCCCCGAACCTGAGCCCCAGCTCCCCTGGGCCACCCCGCCTTGGGACCCCCCCTCCGTCCAGGCTTCCCAGGGCAGCACCCCTGGGCCGCGGAACCCTTTATTTTCGTCGTGGTTCGTGGTGGTTCCTCCCCTCGGTCCCCCCCCTGAGCCTGAGCCCCAGCTCCCCTGAGCCACCCACCCTTGGGAGCCTTCCTCCGCCCAGGCTTCCCAGGGCAGCCCCCCTGAGCCGCGGAACCCTTTATTTTCGTCGTGCTTCGTGGTGGTTCGTCCCCCTCGACCCCCCCCTGAGCCTGAGCCCCAGCTCCCCTGGGCCACCCCCCTTGGGAGCCTTCCTCCGTCCAGGCCTTCCCAGGGCAGCCCCCCTGGGCCGCGGAATCCTTTATTTGGTAGAGGTTTGTGGTGGTTCGTCCCTCGTTTGTGCAAGAGCCAGGGCACGCGTGCCACTTGGTGGGATGCTGGCAGCCGCACCACCAGTGGGAAGGATGCACAGCACCGCGCCTCCGAGCGTACCCTCTGGAAAGAATGAAGAGATCGCTGACTCTGAAATTTCGCATGCAAGCCCAGGCGAAGCGGGAGTCCCCTGTCAAGCTGCCGGGAAGCCCAGGCACGCCACTCTGGCACATTCGCCCTCCACAGGGGCCACCCCATCGGCCTGGAAACGCAAGCTCTACGGTATGGCCTTGTTGTGGCTCCCGTGCGTAGCGCGGGCATGGGGCGGATATGGATTGTGAGGGAATGTCGACGGCCGAGAGGTTGAGCTCACTGGCAAGGAATGAAGGGAGGTCGCGGTGGCCGGCGGGTCAGCAAGAGAGCCTACGGATTGCGGAGGGGCGTCGTCAGGTGGTGCTGGAGGGGCATCGACGGGCTCTCAGGGAGAAGTCCGAGAACTCAGAGGGGCCAAATAGGCTCACGATTGTGCCGCCCCGATCGTTCAGGTGGCTGTGCGGTGCTACGTGCCACTGAGGGTGCCTCGTTGAGGTCTTGGTGTATTTTGTCTACGCGGATTTCTCGAAGGCCAACGAACAAGGTTTGGGGCAGGCGGCCGCTCGCAGGGCCGATCTCAAGCCTTATCAGAGCACCCGTGGATGTCCCAATCAGTGGACTCGGCAGTGAGGCCGTTCTCCACGCGAAGCGCGCAACAATTTACAATGGCATAGTCTGTCACTCCCCTCAGCTCGATGGCGATAGCCTTTCGATGGTGAATGGATCTGTCGTGCGTGTCGGTGCTTGTGGGTTCGCGGCGTTGCTCCCAACCCTCTCGCTGGGAGCGTCGGTCGGGTTCGCGGCGTGTCGCCCAACCCACTCGCTGGGAGCTGGTGGCCCCAAGCTGGGGCCAGTCGTCGTGCTGCGTCGTGCTGCGTCGTGCAACGTCGGTCATGCCCGCCGTAGGGTCGGCCTCCAGCGGCAACGGGGAGGAAGTACATGTCCGCACCGCCGTATAGGCGGCCTCCAGCGGCAAAAACAAAGCTTCTGAGACGGTGCGATGGGATGGCCAGAGAGATCGTTTTTCCACATTCACCGCGGCACGGACGCATGCTGTTCCGAAGGTTGTCTTGCCGCCGACGGCGGCAGCTGGGCCTCGAGAGGAGCCCCGGATCACCAGGGCACCGAAAAAGGCAATGCTGCCGAGGACCAGCTTTCAGGAAAACACCCCTGGGCGGGCGGGTCGGGAAGCTAGAGCCCAAACAACAATGGCATGTCTCTCGCACTTCTGAGCACACTCTCGCTGTCCCACCCCCCTCCGTCCCACCGAGGCCCGAGGGGGGATCATAGTTCCACGGCCCTACCTCCACGCACTCTAAGAAAGCCCGTTAACAAATATGTATTCTGAGACGGTGCGATGAGATGGCCAGATATATCGTTTTTCCAAACTCACCGCAGCACGGACGCAGGCTGCTCCGAAGGTTCTCTTGCCGCCGACGGCGGCACCTGGGCCTCGAGAGGGGCCCCGGATCACCAGGGCACAAACAACAAGGCTGCCGAGGACCAACATTCAGGAAAAGACCCCCACTCCCCGTAACCTCGGTTTGCACTATAGAAATGGGACTTGTGAGGGTGGGGCACCTTATGCACATTAAGGAGGAGAGGGGAGGACGCGGACAGATGAGGGCAGTTTTGCAGCAGGCTGCTGGACGGGAGGTGCATGCGGCGAAGCCGTCACGTCTCACTCCGACTCATCCAAGGGCTCGAAAGCATGGGAGCCGTACTCGCCGAGGAGGTCGCTGGCTGCGTTGGCGGCCGAGCTCCAGGGGCTGGTGTTGGGCACGGTGCGGAGCAGCACTCGTAGATCATGTCGAGTTTCTCGCCATTCTCGTCTAGCTTTCGTCGGTAGTCGGGCGTTGCGTACAATGAGCGAGTGAGGCTTGCTGTATCTTGCCATGCTCTTGCTCTGCGTCCATCGTCCTCTCCGTTTGATCTCCGCGATGGAGCGCCTCTTGTGCAGAATGTCGTGACTCGGTCTGGTGTGTCGTAGAATATGCATAGGGCCGATCCAACTCATATCGCCATCCGAAAGAATCTGTCTCCACACTGAGCCAGCTCGGGACGCGGTGGTATCGAACACGAGGGCCTGCTTGCCCAGTGCCTTCACACGCTCAGCAATGACGATGGCGATCCCCAGGTCGTCGATGGCCACTTCTTGCTCCTGGCCGGTCTTGACGCTCTCGCCTCGATGACGTCGCCCCAGCAGGATGGCCACCTTGACCGTCCTGGGGTCCTTGGGGTCACCGTAGCTGACGTGCACGTCCTTCGCTCTCAGCTGTAGCCAGTCTTGTTCTGGTAGGGGGCAGTCGTACGCGAGCAGGAACGCCATGCCCTCGTCGACGTGGCCCCTGCGAACTGCCTCTCGTGCTATGTAATGGACGGCCTGGATGGATGCTGGGCCCCCTTCCCACGCCTGTTGATACTTCTCCTGGCTGCGAAGAGCCCGCAGCGCGATCGGCATCTCGGACCTCTACTCGGGGAAGATGCGCGTCAGGGCTTGGTAGGGCTTGATCCCTCGGTTGAGGGGGGGCCGCTCCACGAAGCACCGGATGTCCAGCTCGGCGGCCACCGTGCTGTCTCGCTGCCCTGGAGTCGAGAAGGGCAGGCGCTTGTGGAACACGTCGCGAGGAGACGGCCCCACCTCCTTGAGATGTTCGCGTCGTCCTGCACCGCGTGGATCAGGAGCCTCGAGGGGAGCTCGAGCTGCTCGCCTCCGAGCGAGCTCCCGTTGACGGGCTTCTCAGCCGCGGCATTTTCGAACGCCAGGGGCCCCTTCTTCTTCGTGGGCGCGACAGGTCGACGCTGCGCAGCTGGAGGAGCTCGCGCCTTTTCCTTGATCAACTTCTTGCTCTTCGCGGACTTATTTCTCGATGGGCTCTTTTTGCCTGCGCCCGCGCCCTCCGCGACGCCGGCGATCATGCTGGCCTCCGCTGCAAGCTCATCTGCATCCTCGTCGCTGTCAGGCTGGTCATCCGAGGTGTCATAGCTCGAGAAGGCTTCGTTGGTGTTGGCTGAGCTCAATGCGAGGGCGTCGCACCAGATCGCCGTAGCCAGCAGCGCGCCTAGAGATGCCAAGCCTGGGCGCAGTCGTCGTGCATGCCCTTGATCTCCAGCTGGTCGCCCAGGAGCCTCTCGAAGGGGTGCTGGTCGCTCAGATTGGACTTCTTCTGCTCGGACTTCGCCTTCGTGATCTCCGCGCTGCCGATCCCTTCCCCTCGCGACGGGCCGTCTGCTGAATTCATGCCGGTCGGGGTCCATCTCAGGGTGAGCCTCGCCCCCGTCGCTTGCGAAGTAGCTCCGATCTTCCTCAGCTGCGTCATCAACGGCCTGGATGAGCTCCTCATCATTCGAAAAACTCCGACAATGACCATGGAATCGCACAGAACCAGAAAACGACTGAACCAGCACCTCGAAGACCTGCATAGATGTCTCGCCACTGAGGATACCGTCCTCATCTCCTGCGCATTGATGTGGACCTCGCATGCCCGCTCCCCCTTCCGCGACAGGTTCCATCTCGATAAAATCGCCCATTGGTCCAGGACCGCTCTGGGCTTCTCCGGAAGGCTCCGAACTTCTCGAACTCGCCAGTCGTGCAGCTCTAACCGCTTGGCGTCGATCGCCTTTCTAACCAGCTTGGCGTAGGCGCTGCAGAGCAGAGGAGGGTGGCCGGCGGCGAGCCTGGTCCACAGCTGCCCTTCGGCGTTTCGCCCTCGGAGCTCACGATGAGAATGGTCTCGAGAGCGTCGGCGCGCCAGCTCCCTCAGACTCTCCACGTTCGCGAGCAGTCGCGTCGGCTTGAGCCGCCTCGCCCCGGAAAAAAACAGTGCACCAGCTCCGCCACAAAGACGCTTGGTTGTTCCATCAGCATCGCCATCTCGGGCAGCTCCCAGATCATCGAGGTCCTGGGGTTCTCGAAGGAGAAACCAATGCCTACAGCCAGGCATGCGAAGCACGTGGGGATAGCTGCCCGTGCCAGGGCGCTGCCCTCACGGACGCGCTGCACCTGAGGTGGGGGCAGCCCAAGGGGCCCTCGAATCCAGCGACCAGGCGCCCGAATCGCCGGCCTCCGCGCTCTGGAAAAGGACGAGCATGGAGGAGCCATGTGCACCATGAAGAAGAAGCCGAACATAATGGCTCGGCACATGAGCTCGACGAACGACGGGCCCATGAGGTCGCGGCGCGGGTTGCGAGCGTTGTCCACGGAGAGGGTCTCGCACTGGCACTCGCTCCGCACCTCCTCTCCGAACCCGCCGTAGCCCGCGAGGACGTCGGCCATCAGCCGCGGGGGGGGGGCGTCGCTCTCGCCGCTGGTGTTCGGGATTCCCCGATTGGAAAACTCCCAGTCGTCGCCAGTCAGCAGTAGCTCCTCCTCCTCGTCCCTGGCGATGTCGCGAGGCTGCTGGAGTCTCCACCGTCGGTCCACCTCTGCCTTGACCTCGCTCCTTGTCGCCTGGGTCTCCACCGCGCCCATGCCAGCCTCGCTCGCGTCGGTCGCGAACGCGACCTGGCTCCAGCGGGGCTCCAGGTGTGTGTGTGTGTGTGTGTGTGTGCATCAGGGGCGCGAGGTGGTAGAGCATGTGAAGCTCGTGCAGCGCGCTCTCCCAGAGCTTGCGCCTGGTCTGGTCGCCCTCGAACTTCGCCACGAACTTGTAGCGCGCATCCAGCAGGCAAAAGGCGGGTCGACAACGCATCGCAAGCCATACCCACGAACCAATGATACGGGACAGCTCCTGAGACGACGCTCGGCCTCGAGCCATGACAGCTCCAATTGACCCGATCACGTTCTGGATCTTCTCCCTGGAGGCCAGGAGTCGGCACGGCTGCTCGGTGATCGTCGCTCCAAGAGAGAGGGGGCATGCATCCCCGACTCCATCCTTGCGCATGTCCAGGCCCACCTCCTTCAGCCTCGCCCGAGCAGCCTCCTTCACCGTCTCCACGGTCGTCTTGTCGCTCTCGCGCACGAGAGCCAACGAGGCGAAGTCGTCCTTAACAACCCAGTAGATGAAGGCAACCTCGGCGAAGCTCGGGGGTATCAGACCGTGGATCAGCTGGCCGTGACGAGGAAAACTGGACAGGTCGCATATCACATCCCCCAGCGCTCCGCGGCAGATCGCTGGCGACCAGCTGAACCCCGTCACCATCGCGACAAGACAGAGATATCGGCATCCGCTCGGCACGCTGGGCAGCTTCATCCGCCGCCTCTTGAGCTCCTTCACGAACTCGTCGGTCGAGACACCTCCGCGCGCCATGTAGGGCCACTTTTCGGCACAACTGCGGCACCTGTGAAAATGTCGGGCACGTCGCCCCGCGTCGTTTTCAGAATTCGGCCCTGCGTCGCATCGTCGGACAGGTCGAGCTCCACCATCGCCATGGGGGCCCGAGGTTGAGGTGCGGCGGGCTCCTGAAGCGCTCGTTCACGCGCCACGTGTCCCACGCGGGCCTCAGCGCGTATACCCCGTCCTCGCGCGTCTTCTTCATCACGAAAAACACGGCTACCTCGGCCTTGCAGACGCGGGTGAACCCGAGCAACACCGCCCCCCACAGGCGCGCCGCAGATCCAAGCGCGCAGCTCGCTGGCGGAGGCTCGGTCGGTGTAGGAGCGCGTGGCCTCGATGTCGGCCTCGTCCACCTGGCTCGGCGGAAGGGCCATCCTCTCGTGGAACCTGTCGAAGTAGTACCTGCCCTTCGGCGAGACCAGTTTGATGTCGCACGGCTCCGCCCCTGCTGGCGACAGAGACGCCTCGCCGCTCACGAAGGGCATCGCCTTGCCCCTTGGCGGCGCCCCCTCGTCGTCGTCCGACGCGGCCAAGGCCTCGTGGGCCCCAGCTTCGGCTCGCAAGGCCAGCCGTTCGAAAGCGAGCTCGGCGTCGGAAGCGTGCACCTTCAGGTCGCGGGCCCCCCGGTGGCACTCCAGCACCCTCTCCGAGATCCTCCGCGGCGGCTCGCGGCTTCTCGCCCAGTCCGTCGCACTGCCCCACGCAGCGTCTCGAAGCTGATCGCAGCGGCCAGTGGTGAGAGCCGTCAAGGGCCTCAGAACAGCATTCGCCCGAGCCCGCGCCGCCTTCTCCTGAGCGGCCCGCGACCTCGATCGCCCCGAGGTCGACGACGTGGGCTCGGGACAGGCTAGGAGCGGGAACACCTCCAGTGAGCCTGTGACTCGACCGTCTGGCGGGAACACGCACTCCGCTCTCGCGTCCATGAGAAATTATAGAAAAGAACGCCGCCGCGCACGTTGGCGAGGTGGGCGACGCCGATCAGGATCAGCACCGCACGAGTGAAGCGCCCGGCCTGGGCCCGCCGCCTGAACAGGAACCTTCTTCGACCAGCTGCTCGTCCTTCTTCGTCGGCGCGTTCTTGTGGTCGTGGCGAGCAGGGCGCGATGCGCGAGCCGCTCGCGCAGCTCCTTCTCCACGCCGTCGATCAGGGCCCGTTTCTGGTCGGCCTTGGGCGCGTCGAGCTCCTCCAGCACGTGGTAGTTGATCCTTGATATCCAACCCTGCTTCGCGCCGTTCGGAGGCTTCCAGTCGCTGCGCTGCTTCGCATTCTCGAAGGCCCGCTCGATCCCGCGCAACCTCCGAAGCGCGAGCTCCGTCGTCTTGTCGTTGATGAACTCGGGGGGGGGCCTCGATCATGGAGCGGTTGATCATCATCTCTATGCGCGGCATCTCCTCGGCCATGTGGTTGCCCTCCAGCTGCTCGAGGCGAATAATCTCGCGGATCGTGGACACGGCGGTCGCCCCGTTCCTGTAGAGGCGAGCCGCCATGGCAGGAGCGACGCGGGTCTTGATGCCCGCAGGGATCGTCCAGCTCACGGTCGGGCTGAAGGCCTCCAACTTCTCCTTCGCCATGACGCCCATGTCCTTGAAGGAGCCGTCCAGACCTCGCACCTGCGCCTCGACTTCGGGATCCCTGACCGTCGCCTCCTGAGCTCGGGGAGGAGCGCCTGCTGTCGCTGCTAGGCTGTCGGCCTGGACGATCTCCATGTGCGCGTCGCGAGTCGCTCGAGCAGCTGGGACTGCTTCGCCAACTCGGACTCGCTCGACCCGCCCTCCTCGTCGGCGATCACGGTGCCCTCGTCGCGGGGCGTCGGGACAGCCGACGGGCTCGCGGACTCCGTGGGCGACCGCGGCGACAGCTGCTCCCACAACGTAGGCGCCGCCACCTCCGAGTGCCCGCTGGGCGATGGGCGACCCGAACTCTCTCGTCGCCCGCAGCACGCACCAGTCACACCGACTACGAACACGATACCCACCGACATGCACAGCGGCCCCAGCACCCCCGACCCGTGCAGCTCCAGGACGTGCTCGTACTCCTCGCTTCAACCCTCGACCGTGTCGATGGTCTTCTTCGCCCTCGAGTGGGCCCGCTTGATCCCCTCGATCGCGTTGAAGTATGCGCGCGCACGCCGCGGCGCAAAAGTATATCCAGCGAAACCTCCGAAGCTCCGCCGAGCCCACATGTAGCCGGCAGTGTTGCTCGCAATCTTCGCAGCCCAAGTCGCGAAGTGGCGTCGGTGACCATTCCTCATGGTGGAGTTCTTGCGCTGGTAGTCCCTCGTGATCGTGGCCGTCGTCGTCGAAGCTCCCGAGGATCTGTATGGTCGGCCGCCTCCACGGCCATGCTTTTCTCTCGGCTGGACATGCCCGGGAAGCTGCCGCGGTCCACGCCTGCGAACCTGCTGGGCTTCACCGTGTTTGTGGACGAGAGATCCACCGCCTGGGGCCGCCCAGTCGGATCGATAGCAACCCGGCGCTTCCCCCCGTCGTTGCCGTGAAACGAGTCGCCGGCGGCATGATCAACCCCTTCTTGTCGTCGGCCCGCGGCCGATGGTAGACTCTGCTCCATCTCTGCGGTGGCATGTGCTGCTCCCCACTCGCCTCGTCGATCTCCTCTTCGTCGTCAGTGCAGTCGTCGCTCTGAGCACCGTCTGTGATGGAGTCGTACCAATAGTAAGACTCGAGACCTCGAGCGCCCCGGCCCACCCGGTCGCCCGCCGCGTCCTCGCTGCGCGGCGAGGTGCCCATCATGCGCGCGGCCGCCCACGAGAACTTCGCGGCTGCCAGGGCCGCGCGCGGAGGAGCCGCGCGGCGCTGTCTCTCGCAGCTCTGAGCGCACTCTCGCTGCCCCGCCCCCCTCCGCCCCGCTGAGGCCCGAGGGAGGGGGGGGGGGCGCGCGTTCGCGGCCCTGCCTACGCGCGCTCTCAGAAGGCCCGATAACAAACATGCGCCGTCAGGTCATTCTAAAATGAAGCGGATGCTCGGGTGAGCCTCACCGCGCCGCGCCGCTCCGCCGCGCGGCGGCCCCCAGCGGCAGAGACGAGGAAACGCCGGCCAGAATGGGCCAGTCCATGACTGCGCCGCCGTGGGGCTTCCTCCATCGGCGAGAAACTGCCGAGTCCGCGCCGCCGTAAAGGCGGCCTCCAGCGGCAGAGAGGAGGAGGAAGCACATGTCCGCACTGCCGCATGGGCAGCCTCCAGCGGCAGAAACGAAGCCCCCGTCCATGCCCGCACCGCCGTTGGGGCGGCCTCAAACGGCGAGGGCAGTAAAGCCGCGCCGGCGAAAATGCGGCCTCCAGCGGCAGGGGCGAGGAAACGTCTGCCAGGATGGCCCAGTCCATGACCGCACCGCCGTCAGGGCGGCCTCCCACGGCGAGATACTGCCAGTGCCGCACCGCCGCAAGGGCGGCCCCCAGCGGCCTAGACGAGGACAAAACACATGTCCGCACCGACGCATGAGCGGCCCCCAGCGGCAGAACGAAGCCCGAAGGGTCACCCTAAAATTGGGCAGATGCCAGGGTGACCCTCTGGAGGTCGCTGCTGCGTCGTGCTGCGTGGTGCTGGTGCTTGTGCTGCGTCGCGCTGCGATGCGCCGTCGGTCGCCCAGCCGGTGCTCAGGCATGTTTACGCAATGATCTGACCACGTAATGTGCCCTTGGTTTCCCTATGTGGTCGCTTGCATTATTCTGCGAGCTTCTCGCTGATGTCTTCCTCAGCCAGGCCTCCGCAGTTGTAGCAGAAGTGTCGTCGTTCTTTCCTGCTCCAGCACTTGTGATGCGAGTGGTGCGCGCATCTGCCCTTCAGCGTGAATGTGGCGGTCGTCTCCGGACTGCGAGCTGCAGGCATCGCCGTGCGTTGCGAGGCCAGCCGCCATCTCGCCACTGTGCTGCGTCTTGTTACGGCTGTTTGTCTGCGTGTTTCGCATTTCCATCCCGTGCTCGTTCTGGTCAGCCTGTGGGTGCCACTGGCTGCAAGGTGTTCGAATCGCGGTGGTTTGCGCGCTGCCTGCCGTGCTGCTTTCCGCAGTGCATCGCGCTGCCCCCATGTCATGGGAGGTCGTCTTGCCATGGCGTCCAAAGTTGCTCGTGTGATTCGCTGTCATACGAGCTGTCCGACGGTTCGCGCCCATTCGAAGCGACTTTGTTGTGCTGCTGGTAGAGCGTGTTCGTCAGCTCCTCTGTCAGCTCGCGCGACAGCTTCTTGGTTGCCCTTCCACGCCCACCTCGGTACTCGCCGTGCTGCCGCTGTTTCCCAGTCTTCGTGGCTGCGGAGGTGGCGCACGACGATATATTGGTGTGAACCTCCTCTAGCATGGATTGCGTGTTCGATGTCCCTCCAGACGTCGCCGTTGTTGCGGCGGTACCTGTTGCTCTTGAAACGTTGTGCTCGCACGCTACTTCCGAGTCCGTCCAGTACTCAATGCGTCCTTTGGAACTCTGGGGGGATGTGTAGCGGTCGCAGCTCTGCTCTGTCGTTCGTTTGTCGTGCTCCTGGTGGTGGTCCTCGCGCCGCAGCTTGGACTGTCTCGTGGTCGGACATGAGTGCCCAGGCCCAGCCGCAGGCCGCAGCGGCGGTGGCGTTTGTTGCTGGATTCTGCTCCGCCACTTCCATCGCCGCAGAATCGGAACGGTTGGTCGCCGTCGCTCTGGAGGGCGCCGTGCAAGGCGCCCCCTTCCTTGATGTCTGTCGGCTCCGTGGCGCATGGTGGTGGGCACGTCGTCGGCTTGGGCGATGTGCCTCGTAGCCAGAATGCTGCGCCGGCGTCGAGTCCTTCTGTGGTTCTGTCTCGCAAGTGGTCCGTGCGCAGGTAGATGATGCGGTCGGGTCGGCGTGGGCGCACTCCCCATGTCCTGTGGCAGTCGTCGTCGGCTGCCCCATATTCGCAGAGGTTGGCGGTGACGTGGGCGTCTGCGATGCGTAGTTGTGGCCATGTCCCTGCACGTGCTGCCGCAAGTAGAGCGCCATGTCTGTCGTGCTTCCTCTCCGGTTAGAGATGGTGCAAATGGCACTAGAGGTAGTCGAGGTCAGCTCCGTGCTCAAGTCCGCTGCCGTTGTGGTGCTTGCTTGCGCGTGTCCACTGCTGTTTTTTTTTTCCAGTCGGCTGGCGATGGCGTTGACAGCGTCAGTCGGGCCCCCGTCAGCCGCGTCGTCGGCTAGGAGCCACGCGTAGCCGTTGGAGGAAAGGAGGAGGACCAGCAGCAGCAGGAGGAGCAGGAGGGCACGGGAAGGAATGGGGGGGAGGAGGAGGAGGAGGCGGGGGCGGAGGAGCAGGAGGAGGGGAAGGAGGGGGAGGAGGAGGAGAACGAGGATCACCGACCAAGCTTCCAGGTGGACGAGCGGGCGGACTGCCATCCTTCTGCGTTCTTTCAATAGTGACACGATGCGTCGAGCGCACAGCCAGACAACAACAAATGTTGAGAGAAGGGGCCCGGCCCACTGATGCGGCGAACTAGCAAGCCGACTCGCCCATTCCCAGTCGACCGCCGCCAATCCAAATTCGATCGCCCACTCCAGCGCAAGCGCCTCAACCACAAAAACGATGCCATCTTTCCGAAACGTGTGCAGGCAAGATACAGCTGCTCACGTCCAGAAGTGCGATTATAGCCATGCCGACCAGCGCCCTGCCCTCCGCGCAATGCGCCGTGTACGCAAAGTCTCAGATAAGGCTTGTTGCGCCGGGCGTTGGCCGTGCCATCTTCGTCGCGACGCTCTCAACCTGCGCCGGCGTCCGATGCTGCGTTGGCTGGGTGGTTTGCCAATGTTTTGAGCTTCCTCTCGTCCAACTCCACGAAGAACGCTGTTTTTGAACGTTGCAGATTACGTAAAGCAGTAACTGATAATATTGTTTCGAGATCCACAGGAACCAAAGGCGCAGGCGTGACTATTTGAGCGACCTGGCCAGAAATAATATGACATGATAATTGGCTGCCGGTCTGCTTCCATATACGCAGCACCCCGGCGTTCCAGCAGATTGCCACCTCGTTGCGCAGGAAAGGCGGGACCTCGTCGATGGCGCGACGAAGCTTTACATGCTTCCACGCGTGCCATTCCAAGGCATGCTCCTCACACATTGGCATGAAACGTGCGGAGAAAAAACAAATGCATCCACTATGTTTCGGAGCGGCATGCGGTCGGGCGCGTCCTCCAGTCGCCACCGACGCTGCCACTCATGCTGCCACTTGGTGTCCACTTGGTGTCCACCGCTCTCCCGAACGAGCCTCAACGTCCGTCGCTTCGCTTTGGATCTGAATGTCCACGCTGTTCCCCGCCGTCGAGAACCCCGGCAACGCGCGTGCCATGAGGAACTACGTCCCCGTCCCCCATTTGGCGCTAACATTCCGTCCACGCGGCCTTGAATGGACTTCAAGCGCCTTTCCGCGCGGGCATTGCGATGTCAATTGCCCTTCTCGAGAACCCGTTTCAAACGCAGTATCCGCCTCGACATCATCAGTTCCCAACGCCTTGCTCCTTGCAGTAGTCCGGCAAGTAAGTGCCACGTCGTGGAATTTTTCGCAGCCGCTGCTGCTGCGATATCCCGCCAAGCCCGGAATCTTTTAGCACGTCTCAAGCTTACGTTTGTTATGCCGGCCCTGCGCTTGAAACAGTTGCTCTCGCATTTCCCAATGTTGTGCTTCAAGCTTTGCTGGCGGGCCCGTTGGCGTCGAATGAGTCCCCCGTGTGGTCCAAGCGACCCACTCGAGCATGACCAACAAGCGCGCTATCCTGCTCGAGGTGGAGCTCCCCGCCCACGGAACTACCCGGGGGGCCCGCGCGCATATGCTGCAGAGATGTTGGTTCCAATGGAAGTGACGCGCGCGGTGCTCGTCGACCCAGATTGCGAGGCTCAAGCAATATTGCGGGTTGCGAGAGCCTGCCAGTGCTGAGGGCCGGCCATTTCCCGATTAGGCTGCCTAGCGCAAACTCAGCGATCACGATCCATTCCTCGGAATTTTCAACGCCCCCTGCTGCGGAGGAGAAAGAAACAAATATGGGCTCTCTGGATCCTTCTGGTAGATCTTGGGTTCCTGGGAGCCCTCTTGCTCGGTGGCATTGGCCTCCGGTAGGCCAGGCCCCACCGGGGCCCATTTGTCCGGGGGCGGCGCGGCCGCCGGGGGGGCCACCCGCGCGGCGAGGGACCTTTCCAAGCCGATGCGACTCAAGACCCGCGTCGCGCCAGCGCAGCAGCGGTCGGCCACCGCGCAAAGAGGGAGAGGCGAGGACGGAGGGAAGGCTCGGCACAGGGCGGCGCGGGGCCCCCCTGGGCACCCGATCCCGGGAGGGCACATAAGCGTTCAGGATTTGCCCCGAACCGACAGGAAGGCCTGAGGCCAAGAGACATATCTGCGAGCAGCGTAGCTTTACACGCGTTGGAACTTTGAAGAACTGAGCCTTCTGGTCCAGGGAGGGGCTCGCCGGGGCCTTCGCGGGGCCTCTCATGCTTCCTAGACTTTCTGTCATCCTCGTCGGCGGCCCAGTCCGCCTGGAGTGCCAGCCTGCCGATGTGCTCCGTCAATGGGTCCACTATCATAATGTCGGTGCTGGTCCGCGGCAACTCGTCTTCCTCCAGGTGCTGGCGTATATCGCGGATGTCCCGCGAAATCCCGCGCTCCGGGGGAATTCTGCCCTCCTTGTGTAGGATTTCGTACCGGCTTCTGCAATCTACCCGGGACACTTCTGAAAGCTGCCGCACGTCCACATGTCCGCCATCCAGTCGCCTGTCCAGTGACCAAATAGGTCGGCCAACGCCGCTCGCCATAGACGCGCGCGTCGAATCCGGTCGCCGGCGCTGCCGCTGCGGCGGCCAATGTAGACCGCGCTGATCGATGGATCTTCGTCGAAACCCATGTCGCGGGGGCCGCTGGGAAACTGTCGTCGAGAATCAATCGTGGGTCGCCGAGTAGAACGGTTCATCCCTGCCGGCTGCCTTCGCGAGGTTGCCGGTCGAAACAAGCATCGGTGACGAGGCCTGTCGTCGCCCTGCCGGCGCCATCTCCACGGAAAAACTTCACGGCTAGCTGCTTAGAGTTTGTTTGCAGGTCTCGTAGCAAGAGCTGGCCCTGAAAAGTGCACTCACCGAAGCCTCAGGCACTCGCTCCTGGAAGTCCGACAGGTCGCTGGCAAATTCAAGAGGCCTCGCGCGTCGGCCAAGACAGCTCGCCAATGATGGATCGTAGTGATGCGATTTCCTCCTTCGAGAGCGACGCCTCTGGTTGATGGCGTCGCACATGGAATGAACGCAGGCTTCGCCGCCTGCGCTGCATCCTCCATGGCGACGTGGATCTAATCGTTGGGTTCTCGCGCGGTGCGCCGCTTCGGGAACGTAAAATCATCAGTATCTACGTGCTTCGGCCTCAAGGGCTCGAGGATCTAACTTCGACTTGAACTGGTCGAAATAGTCGCCCTATCCCGCCGCGATGGCGTCGTCCGCGCGCGCGGGCGGCAGCTCGCCCAGCTTGCCGTCGCGCTTCAGAACGAGGAGACAAAGACGCCAAGATACTTGCCTGGCCACGGCAGCCTCGGCTCACCCCATAAAACTCCACACGCCACAGCCCTGGCACCAATGGAATACCAAACAGATCCTTCAGCGCCCGTATCGGGCAGCCGCATGGTAGGCCAGGAGCTCCATCATATGGTCGGAAATAGTCATCCCGCTCCATGTGAGGTCCTGTGAGGGAGGCCGCCTCTGCGTAGAACGAATCAGCACGCCATCCGGAGCGCCCGGCCAGCGACAGCACCGCGCGCAACGCAGTCAGCCCAGCTGTAGGAATATCCATTCGTGCCTCACCTGATGACAGTCCTTCCCGTAGGGGATGGCCTGGCAAGACCATCGCGAGCGTGCCCCGAGTTCACCCCCGCCTGCTGCTCTTGGTCCTCGCACAGCGCGCCGACACTTTCAGGATGCAGTGCCGCTTACCTATCATGATATTCGCTGCTTCCTCTGGGTGCACATATCTGAATGGCTTCCAGGAGCAGGTGCTTCCTCCAAAGATTGATGTCAGCCTCAGCGAATGCGCCCCTCCATCTGATTGAACTTCGTGGGATCTAGCTCGCGTCATTTCTTCGGCTTGACGGCTGGCTTGCGCTGCGAGATCAAAACTTCGTTTGGGGCGTCATCGGGTGCCGGTAGGTCCACAGCACCAAGCGCCGCTTCGGTCATCGTTCCAAGATCTGTTGGTGGCGATGTCGGCGCACTAGACCTCTCTGGTGTAGCAAGCGGTGGCGGTCCAGCCACTGCCTCTTCCTCCGCTCTGGGCTGTGCGTGACCCTCAGAGGGTCTCGTGGCGCGCGGCAAGTCCACCTGGGCCGGCGCCTCCACAGTAGTGCCCAGGTGCACTTCGATGCCTGCATTCGCAAATGGCTCGCCCGCTGCATCCTTCATGCGCTGGCTCGCCAGGCCAGGGGCCATCTGCTCCATGCGCGTCGCCAATCGCACGTGCTCGGCGGCGGCGCAGCGCAGGGTACCGCAGTGAGATATCCAATGTCCACGACGTTGTGCAGGATCGGCGGCGTTGCCCATCTCGCTGCCGATGCTTGATCCAGGTCCGTGCCAGCGATCAAAAGGTTTAGCGTCAGCCCTTCAGATTGCGCTTCGTCTCGCACGTCCCCCCGCCGAATTTCCGCGCACCGATCGGCAAGTCGAGGCAGGGGGCGTGTGCTCCAGCTGCAACCTCTCGCCGATTGTCGATCCGCGTGGCCCGGCCAGGCCAGCGCAGCCTGCGTTGCGGAAGGAATCTGGCGAGATCGTCTGTAGGCTGCGTCGACCAGGGCTTACAAGTCACCGGCGGGAATCCCCGCCTCTCAAGACGGGTCGAGCACCGAGCCAAGCAGACGATGCGGCATTCCACAAACTCTTTCTCGCGGTGAGTAGCCGCTCCGGTGGGCACTCCTGTTCTTGATCATGGCCGCGAAGTACAGTGCCGCCCTCATCTCGCCCATGCCCTCGATGCTCAGCTCTTCGACGGCCAGGTGCACGATTTCCCTTGGAACTGCCCTATGTCTTGGCCTGTTACCAAGGAGTTCCTGTCGGGCCAACGTTCATCTGGATCTGCACCCCATGCGCCACGGCCGCCGCGTCGCCCTGAAATTCGCCCCCCATGTCGTGCATCGCTGCGCGGGGCACGCCTGCCCACTTGATCCGCGTGGAGAAGAATGCCGCTGCAGCAGCCTGGGACTCTTGCTCTCCATCACCTCGCATTGTGAGAAGTTGGCGCCGTTGTCGACCGCGTCGAGGCCGATGCAACATGTGCCGTCGGCGTCGCGCTCCACTCGCAAATCGAAACCGGCTGTCGCGTTGAACCTTTGTGGCGGCCTCGGCATAGCCGCTGGTTGCGGTGCCTTGGGGGCCGCTCTATGCTCTCACAGGGGGCAGTTCCGGCGCTGGGCCTAAGCGACGTGATCGGGCGAAACCTTGGTCGCTCGCCCGCAGCCATCGCAGTACAACAGCTCCCCCGCAGCGTCCGAGATTGACGCGTGCCCGCTCGACGCCGTTCCTAATGTCCCGCGGAATCTGCGCCTTCCTCTCGTTGGGCGTCGTAGTCTCGTCCATCTCCGAGAGTCGCCCGCAGCGCGACCGCGTCGCCCAGCGCGGGCGCGTCAAGGAAGGGTGCCTGCTCGTGCTCGAGGATCTCCTGGCCCTCGAAGTCCATGTCGCTGGACGTCTCGGTCTCCCTGTAGGATGTCTCCAGTATGCTCTTGCCCCAGTAGGGCAAGTCAGCGGGGGCCCTCGCCCCCATGAGGTTATGCTTGCCACGCCTTCGCATCCTCTGTGGTCCTGCCAGCTGCTCGAATCCCTCGCGAGGCGCCTCCTCCTCCTCCTGCTCGCGCCTCAGGTCGGGCATGAGGCCAACCTCCTGCCAGGGTGTTCCGTCGTCGTCCGCCGTCTCCGAGTGATCCCTGTCGTGGCCCAGGAAGACCTCTGGGTAGGGAATGCCATCTTCTTCGCGGGTTGTCGCGGTCGTTGCCGGCGTCGGCGCTGGCGGCGTCGCTCTCGCCGTCGGTCTCGCGCGCTCGCGGGCCATCAGAACAATCTTCTTGGTCGAGGTGCGCCGTTTGACTGGCCCTGGTAGATGCGGCGGGGCGTCCTTCTCCGCCGGCGCCGTTGCCGCCGTCCTCGTCGGAGGCGGCCCCGATGGCAGAGGCGGCGTTTCGCCCCCCCCCCCCCCCCCCCCCACCCCCCCCCCCCCCCCCCCACACTAGTGTTTGAGGTCATCGTCGCGGCACGGGCCGCGCGGGAGGTTGAGGCGTCTCATCCTCGTCGGTGACCTGTCGAGGCGGCGGCGGGCGGCGCGCAGGATGCGCCTGTGCAGGTCGTCGGAGATTCTCAGCGCCATCGCGAAAACGCGCCCCTTGCACTCCAAAGCTGCCCGTTCCTGCTGAGCTCCGCGCCGGCGCGGGCGCCTCCATTTCGTTTTCCTTGATTTTGCGCATTGCTCGGCGTCTGTCGCCCAGTTCGTCCGCCATTCTCTTTTCGACCCCCTTTCCCGCGCCGCTTCTGGTGGCGCTCGGCTGCGTCGAGCGCGCTGCGTATCAGAGCGTGCTCGCGCCTGTCCGCGAGCGCCCTCTTGGCGCTGCGGGCCGTCGCGTAGACGCTGCGCTCCAGCGGGGGCCTCGGATCTGCCCGGCGGGGTGGGCAACCGTAGTCTGGCGGGCCCATCTCGCAGCCCGCGACAGGTCCGCGGCGCGCTCTGTGGCGCAGCCGCTGCAGCGCTCGCTGAGCTGCATGCGTTCGGGGCGCCCTGGCACCCTAAAGCTGCCATTGATACGTTTGCGGGGGTGGCGTCCGTCGCGCCCCTTGCAGTATTCTCGAGGGCGGACGTCGAAGTCGAAGGTGCCCGCGAATTCTCCTCGACGTGGCGGCCAGTCTCTGGGGGCCGGGGGTCGCGCGCGCGCGCCCAGGAAACCGTCGTGGCAATCTCGAACTGCGTCTTGAGTCTCCTCCAGCTCCATGATCGATGCCGACCGCGGCTGCTCGGTGAAGATCTCGCGCCCGTCTCGAAGCTGTTGATCTCGGACTTTGGCAGCGCATCGAACGACGCCGCGATCGGCGAGCTGCGCCCCCCCCCCCCCTCCCCGCAGACGCGGGAGCTGCTCCTCCGTCGCGCGATGCGCATCGTGCGCGCGCGGGGCCCAGTTTTGCAGGGGGGAAAAAAAAACGAATCCGACAAAATCGGGGCCCATCGCAGCCAGTCCCCGCACTGGCGGCGCCCAGCCCGCGCCGGCCCCGGCCGCGGGCAACGCGCGCGCAATGCGCGCCCAAGTGAAATCCCCAGGCGCCAAGGGCGCCTCCGGAGTCTCGCCTCGGAGCCTCGCGCGTCAGACCTTGTTCTCCTTGGCCTCGCGGTCGCGGGCGCCGTCGAGCACCTCCGCGCCGGGCCAGCTTCTGCTTCGAGCCGCGGCTCATCCGACGCAACGCGTGCCTCATCGCCTCGCATGCGCCGTTGTCCTCCCGGTCGCCCTGGGCCTGGCCCTCCTCGGTCCCCTCTGGTCGTCGTTGCCGATGTAGAGTTCTATGCCCGTGAAATCGTCTGGCATGCAATCCGCGGCGCCGTGCTCGTCGATCTCCAGCCTGGGGTGCCCCGATCTCCGACGTGAGGTGCCCTCGAATCGGTCGCGTCTCGGAGCCCGCCTGGATCGCGTCGGCCGGCGTCGAGATGTCCGCTCCTAAGTCCTTCAGGGCTCATCGGCTGATCAGCCCAGGGCAATCCCGCTCGATGCGCGCCGCGTCGAGCTTGCCCATCTTGCCGTAGACTCCTATCGGGCAGACGCAGGCATTCGCGGGGTGGACCGCGTCGCCACCACCGACCTTGAAGCCCCCCCTCTGCCGCGGGCTTGAAACCTAGCTTCCCGCATCTCCTCGTCGTTGCGCCATGCCGCGCCGGCCCATCAGCGCTCCTGCGACATTCAGTGTCCGCTAGCATGTAGACTGCCTCTTTGGACAGCTGGTAGACTGCGTAGTGCATGTTCAAGTGCTTCGCGTCGACGTCGTTCCTGGAGCCGTTCGTGACCAAGCTCGCTATTTCTGTGAAGGGACAAACCTTCTCGCCAGTGAATCACTCGGTTTTGCACGTCGTCTTGTCTGGTACCAGAGCCTCTTATCACAGGATGCGCACTGCTGCCGTTCGCCGTGCAGGTTGTCCAAGGTCGTCATCTTCCGGCGCGAATAGGCCGCGTCTCCATGTACAAGCGGCGACTGTCCTGGCGGCACAGGAGGCATCGGATTGGCTAGCACGTGGTTGGTGGCTGTCTCCCTCGCAAGAGGGGCTAGGTTATTCGAGAACTGAATCGCGGACCAGCCGAGACGTGCAGACACCAGAGAGGCCATGGTCTCCGTCACATCTCCACATCGTCGGTCATGTCGCGCCGAAACACAAAGAATGTCCGACCTTCGCGTCCACGAGATAGCTGCCGGATGCCTTGCTGCTTCGCGCTCCTGATTCTCGTTTGACATACGGGGCCACCTGTCCAGACATGGCCCGATCACATTTTGGGTCGCCACTCCAGTGGCTATGCTGACCAGAATCCTTGCGCTTGCCCGTCTTTTGTTTGGCCGAATTCTTTCATTGTGACTTGCCTGGCGGTGTTTCTTCCCCTGGAAAACTTGCCGGGCCTTCTGCACAAACGCCTCGAACTCCGCCCTTTCCGCTTCAGTCCGAAGCCTTTTCGTCTCAATCTTCATCGGGCTCGCCATCCTGGAAGTATATGCCGTCTGGGTCTTCCCAGTCGTCCCGGTCATCGCCGATGGTCGACTCGTCTGGCTGTAGTCGTCTCCGTCGTTGTGGCACTTGCCGTACTTGCCCTTTTCCAGACTCGCCCATGCCCGATACCTTTGGTGACTTGCCATATTTGCCTCCACTCGATAATTATCGAAGGGCCGTAGCGTCGAGCTTGGTGGCCACTGCATAGGAAGATTCTTGTGGGGGCTGTCCGTGTGGCGGGTGTCGTCCAAGCGAGCATCACCGTACAGCATGATCAGCGTTTCCTCGATCTGCTCCGGACCCCATAACTCGCCAGCGGTCGCCAGCACATTCCGTGGTTCATCTCTACTGAAACAACAGCTTTTCGGCATCTTCTTCGCATGGGCCTTGTGCGACACCTCCTGGTCTGTCAGCTCGTACTCAAGCATGCACTTGAACAGCCCGGTGAGGAACTCCGCCATGCTCTGCCGCGGCAGTCGCCTGCAGCGATCGTACTGAGCCGACGCATAGTCGCATAGTCGGGGTTATCGTGCTGCTGCTTGTTGTAGCGACGGTCGAGTGCAGCGTGCAACTTCTGCAAGCCGCTGTCGTCCTCGTCGGACAGCTCTGCGCAAAGATATATGGCGAGCCAACCTTTTTGCCTCACCCTGCAGAGACATGAAGGCGATCACGGCCAGCTTCGCGCTGCCGAAGTCCGAGATGCAGCGCGCGCTGTCCGCCGACCGCTTCTGGTCCTGATAAATCGTCGGGTTACGGCTGCTGGCGAACGACTCGATCTTGAGGTCGGTGTTGCGGCCTCTTGAGGACCTCCGTGCGCGGCACAAATGTCTCCTCCTCGGGCGCTATCAGGAAGATCCGCGTCGAACCACTCGTCGCTGCCGAAACTCACTCACACTCGCGGCCGTGATGACTTCACGGCTCCGCTACCAATACGAAAGACGCACTAACAACGTCGAATTATCTAGGATATTCAAATTGATTTTGGGCTCCTGGGGGCCCTCCTGCTTGATGGTGTGAGCGTCCGGTAGACCGGGTCCCGCAGGGACCTATCTGTCTGGGGCCGGCGCGGCCGCCTGGGGGTCGCCCGCGCGGCGGCAGACCTTTCAAAGCCGATGCGACTCAATGCCTGCGTCGAAGCAGTGCAGCAGCGGTCGGCCATCGTGCGAGGAGGGAGAGGCGAGGACAAGAAAAAGGCTCGGCACAGGGCGATGGGGGCCCTCAAGATACCCGCATCCCGAGGGGGCACATCAGGGCCCAAAATCAGACCCCGGACCGACAGGAAGGCCCTGGACAAAAAGACGTGTATGCGCGCAGCGTGGCTGTATACCTGCTTCCCGCACCACTCGAATTGGAACGGCACGGTGTCGCTGGCGCGCGGCATAAAAATAGTTGTGCTGAGGCCTAAGATCCCTCTCGTGAGCAACGCTGAATCCCACCGACCACCTCCCAAGGCACAGAGGGAGTCAGACATCAAATGATGATGCATGGAATAGAGAGCAGACGCGACATCTTGCGCATTGACTATCAGCGGTACTTTCCACAGCCGTGCAATGTACAGGTTTCCATAGGCGGACTGCCATCAGACAGTCCTTCGGGGCCGAAGGATCTGTCGAAGACCCCCTGCTCCCTCCTCCCTTCCCCGCCTGGCGCTGCCGGGCAGGGTGGCACAACAATACCGCCCAAACTGTTCTTTGAGCACCTTGGCCATAGACGGCGCCGTGGTTCACGACCCTCCCTCCTGCCGAGCCGATCCGATTCAACCCAGGCGGCAGCGGCCAGCTGAGGAGGCGCCCGCCAGGCGCGGCCCGCCGAGGCAGGCGGAGAGGGGGTGGGGCGCCGGCGTCGGCGGGTCCCAGCGGCGCCGCGCGGTCGTACTCGGTGTTCACCAGCGCGTCGAGCGCCTGCGTCGTCGTCTCCACCGTCGTCCTGCTGCTGCGGCTCTTCCTCTTCCTCTCCTTCACCGCTTCTTCTTCTTCTTCCTCCTCCTCCTCCTCATCCTGTCCCTTTATCGTCTGCTTCCTGCCCCGTCTCCTGCCCCTCCTCCTCCTCCTGCTCGTCCTCCTCCTCCTCCTTCTCCTCCTCCTCCTCCTCATCCTCCTCCTCCTCCTCCTCCTTCTCCTCCTCCTCCTCTTCCTCTTCCCCATCCACCACCACCTGCTAGTCCTCGTCGCAGTCGTCGCCGCCCATGGTCGACCGAGGGTCGGTCGAGGGTCGGCGATGGACGTTTCTCTGGACGTGTCTGGACTCTTTGAGCTCCTGGAGACCTCCTGGAATCGTCGCCGTCGTCCTGCTGCTGCAGCTCCTCCTCCTCCGCCATTCTGCCTTCTCTCTCCGCTCAGTGCATCCTGCCAACCTGGCTGGTGAGGAGCCTCCAGCTGCCCCGTCTTGTAGTAGCTGCCCACCGGATTGACGAAGACCACGAAGGTGTACTCTGGGGAAGGGCCCAGACCCAGCCTGGCGAGAGGGTGTCAGAATCCAGCAACGTGGAGCGAACGGAGGTCGCCCGAACCAGAACGATCTCTTGTGAGGACAGAGGGGGGACCTGCGGGAGACCTCACGAGACCCCAAGATGGCTTCCGCGGCACAGTCATCCAGGATGGTAGTGGGTGGATGCACTGTTGAGAGAAAGGATGGGGGAAGGACAGGGATGCCTGGGCGCGCGTGGCACCTCGGGGCACGCCGAGCGAAGGATGACAGAAGACCAGGGCACGCACAGCCACGGGGACCACGCGGAGCACACCGAGCGCCAACGTCAGAACTCTGCTTCCGCCACGCGGAGACAAAAGCGGGTTGGGACGAACACTACCAGCTCTCTGGGTGCAGGTGGTTTAGAACGACCTCTCTTCCAACCCCCTCTTCACCTCTGGGGAGGAGTCTATCACTGCTCCTCATAAATAAACACCCCGTCTTCCACTCTACTGAGCGCGTGAGGGGCGTGCGGGATCGAGTGCGGTTACGTCATGCGGACCCTACCACTGGGCCTTCGGTGGGGCTCCCTCTGGGGCCACAAAAACATGGGAGGGGTATGCCAAATCGGGTGCCAATGCGCCATGCGGACCTTGCCGCTGGGGCATACTGGGCCACGAAACGTCAAAGGGGTGTGCCGAATCGGGAGCGGGTGCGCCATGCGGGCCGTGCCGCTGGGGCCTTCGGTGGAGCTCTCTACGGGGCCGCGAAGCGTGGGGGCGACGGAAGGAGACGCGGGTCGCTGCCTCTTCAAAGCCAAGACCCAACACCACAGGATGGTAGGGAACACTACATCATGCAATGTGCGGCAAACTCTGCATCGTGTTGCCATGATCGGGCACCCCGCGACCTTTTTACATTGCTTCTTGACAAGGACGACAAGGGTGCCAACAGATTGCCTGGCGTGTGAAAACCCACGATCCCTGTCAAAACAAATCGCCTGGCCAAAAACCTAACCATATGCAACCGTGAGTACCGCAAGGCAAGTGGGCACTAAGGGTGGGGGCTAGCAAAAGGACTAAGTCGTGCGTGAGAAAGACGGAGCGGCGTTGCTGATAAAAGCCGCAAGGATCAACCGTGACGGGTTACATCTGGATGTAAACCGCTACGGCTGATATGCGCGTCTGTCGGCGCGGCGCGAACCTGGGGAGCAGCAGGCGGCGGGGCCTTCGGTGGAGCTCCCTATGGGACCACGAAGCGAGTGAGGAGTGTACCGAAATGCGCGCAGTCACGCATGCGAGTCCTGCCGCTGGGGCCTTCGAAGGAGCTCCATATGGGATCACGAAGCGTGTGACGGGTGTGCCGAGATGGGTGCGGTCACGCATGCGAGTCCTGCCGCTGGGGCCTTCGGTAGAGGCCCCTGTGGGGCCAGGAAGCGTGTGAGGGGTGTGCCGAGATGGGTGCGGTCACGCATGCGAGCCTCGCCGCTGGGGCCTTCGGTGGAGGTCCCTGTGGGGACATGGAACGTGGGAAGGGTCTGCCGAAATGGTGTGTAGAAGGCATGCACGCCCTACCGCTGGGGCCTTCGGTGGAGCTCCCTATGGGGCCACGATTCATGGGTGTGGAGGGCCACGAATCAGGGCCACTACGTGGGAGGGATGCGCAGATATGGTGGAGAAGGCATGCGAACCTCCCCACTGGGGCACCAGGTGGAGCTGCCTATGGGGCCACGAAATATGTGAGGGGTGCGCAGGCATCGTGTGGAGAAGGTATGCAGCTCTCGCCACTGGGGCACCAGGTGGAGCTCCTGATGGGGCCACGAAACGTGTGAGGGACGCCGAGATGGGTACTGGGCCGGCATGCGAATCCTGCCATCGGATCGGGGCCTCACGTGGAGCCCCCAATGGGACCACGAAACGTGTGAAGGGTGCGCCGAAATTGGTATGGGGCCGGCATGCGAGTCCTACGATGATACGTGTAATGAGTGTACCGAATTAGACGTGGCAGCCGAGGGTCGATGATGATGACGATCGTGATGACGTTGATGATAACGATGGCGATGCTGGCGTTGATGAAGATGACGACGATGCCGATGACGATAACGAAGCTGATGCTGCCGATGCTGATGAGGATGCGGATGCTGCTGATGATGGTGATTGTCATGCTGATGGTGATGATGATGATGATGATGATGATGATGTTGTTTTTAATGATGAGGATGCTGCTGATTGTGATTATGCTACTGATGACGATGATGATGATGATGATGATGATGATGATGATGATGATGATGATGATGATGATAGTGATGATGACGGTGGTGATGATGGTGATGATGCTGGTCGTGATGATAACGATGAGCATAACGAAGATGATGATACTGATGATGTGGCTGATTATGCTGATGCTGCTGCTGATGATGATTATGACGCTGTCCATGACGATAGTGATGAGGACATGCGGATGGTAGAGGCAGGGAGGGGTGGAGAGGGGAGGGGGAGGGCAGCGGGAGGGACGGAGACGCGGGGCAATGCCTCTTTAAAACGAGGACCCAACATCACAGGATGGTTGGGAACAAATGCAAGGTGCACGTTGGCACAACATCTGTGACCATGCGCGGAGGCCCTGCGATCATTCTGCATGTTTTTTGGCACGGGTGGTGAGGGTAATTACACTGGCACGCGCGGCTCACCTCGCGGGCGTCGCGAACCTGGCTGACTTTTGAATTGGTTCCCGACAGTTGCCGATGGAGACCCCTGCCAAATTATGGTGAGACTCAGTTGCTATTTCTGTGGCGGTGGGGCTGGTTGGGAGTGAGGGAGACGGCCGTCCTCCTGGGTAGCTTGACCCGTCCCTCTCCCCCATCCCCTGGGTCTGGATGCCCGCCTCACCAAATAGTTAGAACGACAGAACGCCGGAACCTCCAGCATCACCCTTTAAAACAATCCTGGATAACGTTTGATGAATCATGGACATTTGGGAATCTCTGAGGCCCGGGGGGTCTAAAGATGCTGATCGGGCGCCGCGGCCGTTGCAGAGCGTTCCAATCCGTTTTGAGAGCGCTCTGGAACGCTCTGGAACAAATGCTCCAATACTGCCTGACTGCTCCCGCGCGCGCTTCCGCGGGCGCGGGAACAGGAGGAGGAGGAGGAGAAGGGATACGCAGCGATGGTGCGAATACCAAGGCTGATGCTGGAAATGATGATGGTGTTGATGGTGTTGATGCTGTTGATGTTAAGGCCAATGTTGCTGCTAATGGTGATGTTGATGATGCGGATGATGACGGTGACGATGATGATGGTAGTAATGCTGACGCTGATGCGGATTCTGATGTTGCTGATGAAGATGCGGATGCTGCTGTCTATGGTGATAAAAACGAAAAAGGAAGCAGAGCGACCGTACCAAGAAAGGGAGAGACGAGGGCAAGCGGGCAAGACGCGAGAAGACGGCAAATGTCCCCGCTCCAGTTCTTTTCAAGCTACGGTCTCATCGCGTGCAGCGCAGCGGCGCGGCACTCAGTGCCAGTAGTGTAAAGAAGCGCGGCGCGTGGCGCGCAGCTTGTTATAGAAATATGATGAAAGCGCTGTGGGACGGACAGCTTCAGGAATGACGTGCGCAGGGTTGGCGCGTTGCCCAGGCGTCCCTAAGCCGATGCGAACGAGGGGGTCCGAGGACAGGAAGGAACGAGGTAACGCGAGGAAGTGAAGGAGGCGGGGGCAGGTGAGGCAATGGCCGAGGCGATCTGGGCAAGCATCGCACCCGGGCAGGCAGGCGCGGCGCGGTGTGGAGGGGAAGCGGTGGCTGGTCCACCACGCTCCCGCCAGAGTCTTATCTACGGCCCAGCGAATGGCTGGAGCCTTCTTCGAGAGGTAGCTGGTTAGTTCCTGCCAGCGGTCGGGCGTAGTCAACGGCGCTGCGAGATCGGGCATCGCCGAGGAAAGACGCGTCATAGAGTCTCTGCGAACTTGCCGGGGAAAGGGAGGAGTGGAGGACTGAAGCGAGGGATCGCTGGGCCCTAGCACGCCTGGGTTCCTGAACAGCGGCAGTCCGTTCGTCTGCGGCCGCTCGCTGAGCTGCGCGCCAGACGAGCGGCGGGGCAGAGTGCGGTGGTTTGCCGTCAGCTAGCTCGCGCAAGTATTCGACGATGCCAGGGCTCTTCCAAAACGCGGGAGAAACGGCGGCCCGAACGCGGGTCTAGGCCAAATACGCCAGAGACAGTTCTGGATTGAGCTGGTCTTGAGCGAGCACTAAAGAGCGATGCGGTGGCCTCCAGTCGGGAAGCGCGGCAGAGGCCGCACGCCATGCTGAGGCCCGTGCGAGCGTGATCAGCGAATTGGGGGAGGGCGGTTGCGACCACGAGCGAGCACCGAGGAGGTCGACGAGGCACCAGGAGTTGGGGGCCCCGAGAATCTCATGCAGGGCGCCACGTTCGCGCCGCAGGATCGTGACTGGAAATGGAAAATACTGCGTGAGGTACGAGAGGACAGTGATAACACATGCGTTATACAGCTTGGGCGCCACTGCGGGGCCAGGAGCGCTCGCCGCTAATTGTACCACGCGCAACCAGCATTTACCAAATGCGGCTTTCCATCGGGTGCCTGTTACTGCTGGGCCTATGAGCGCGCTTAGATAGCGATCGTATGCCGTAACCGGAATGTGCTGCCACTCAGTCACCAGACATGCTAAGAGGCGTTGGGTGAGAGAGTGCGCGGCAGGTGAAAAGGAAGCCCATAAGGGCACAATCGCTGTCTTCTGGGTCTGTAATTCGAATCCTGTGAGGGTAGCAATGGCCCGGCGCGGGGGGCGGAGGAAGGGGGGGGGGGGGGGTCCCATGGCGAGCGAGGACGAGACCCAGCTCATCTGCGCAGGCGCCGAGCTTGTTGGATCCAGGGGGGTGCTCAAAATCTGGACGAGGTGTCTAATGGGCGCATCAAAAGCCAAGGCCCAAATCGACCCCAAGAGGGGTGGCAGCCCTGGAGAACACCAGGGCCGACTTCGAACATGCATTGGAGACGGCCGCCGACGCGGGCCCAGGCTCCTGGGGAGCGATAAAGCGCATAAATGCCACCGCGATGGCCTGGAGGAACCCCGCGAGCAACCAGCGATGCAAGCAAACACTCCCATCTCAAGGATGGGGGGGCGGCTTCGATATCAAAGCTGACAAGGATAGGAAGAGCATCTGGGGCATCTGGGGAGTGACCTGCTCTACTAGCCTCAGAGTCTAGGGTCAGTGCGCGTTGTCCGAAAGTCCGCCCCTTTTACAAACTCCTGTTGTGTCTCTATTGTCCGATCCCTGACCATGTCCACGACATGAGCGATCAGTTTGGCGTCGCAGTTCTTGAAGGATGGGGGGGGCGAGTGGCGCCTGGAGCTCGAAAGACGGCATGCTGGTCCTGGGGTTCGTCTCCTTTCGTGAGAAACGCGAAGACCGAGTCTTTGAACTGGTGCGGGGCCAGGCCCGCTTCGAACGCCTGCTTCATGGGGTCATGAAGTATCAGAGAAGATCCCGGGGCGGTGGCCCATGCGGTATGTCTGACCTTGCGGAGGGCCCTCTGAAAGTCCTGAAGAGCTGGAACCCGTCGGTCCGCGCAGTCGAACTTGGGGAGGTGCTGGGGCAGGCGTTGCTGGACCGCCGCGGGGCCCGCGATCCTGCTCGAGAAGATGGGCCGCCAAAACTTCGGGAGGCCTCCGAGAATGCCCTCTGGGGAACTGGCGGTGGTGGAGGATGCTGTTGGTGCCCCCTCTTTCGGCGCCCCAAGTCCTGAAAGCGCGTGTCGACGGCGAAGCGGATTCCAGGCCTGTGCCCGGCGTGTGAGCTGCATCGCTGCCTTCAGACTGTCGGCCTGGTCAAACTGCATCTCGGCGTTGGGCTGCAGCTGGCGCGTCGCGGCGAGGGCGGCGCGTCTGTCGTGGTCGGCGGCGGCCGCCGCGTCCATCAACTTGACGTACTCGCCCCTGTTCGTGAAGTCGGGGCCGTCGTCCGTGAGGCGCGGGCGCGCGCTGCCGATGTCGGTCGTGGCCATGAGGGGCGACGCTGTGTCTGAAGCATTTCGCCAGATCGCCCGGGAAATTGCGCGGAGAGCAGTGGGCTCGCCATGCTTTGCCCAGCGACTGCGGTCCTGAAGGGAGGCGCGCTGCGGAAGGTTGCGAATGAGTCTCGCCGCTTCTTTAATGATGAGCTCGCGCTGCTCCCAAGCCGCGCCGGGCGTGAGCGCAGCCTTGGCAAAATTGCCCTTCAGGAAAGTGGAGTGGCGCTGGTTGGTGGGGCCGTGGAAGATGATCGGGTCGATCGCATGCTCTTCTGGCCGTGAGGCTGAGGCGTTGGCCAGAAGCAAATGAAGAATGGCATGATCGCTGAGGCCTTTGTCGGATAGTGCTGCATCGTCTTTGTGAATCTTCAGGTGCGCATCCACGATCGTCGGGTCGATGCCCGAGAGGGAGATGAAGACGCGGTCGATTGCCGTGGCTGCTAGCGTGTTGGCCGAGAAGTGCGCGGGGAGGTCGTGCGCGATTTCTGCGAGCGAGGCAGGGGGTTGGCGCCGCCGCGCCTGCACTCGTTGATATTGTCCGTCGGGCGCCATAGGCCGCCAGCGTGCAGAGGAATCCATGGAGTTGAAAGAGGGGGCGGCACTGGTATGAAGTCGCCCATGGCGATGAAGAGTCTTTGCTGGGGCGCTGCTGCTGCCCGGCTCCGCGAGGCGCGCCGCGCCTCGACCGCCCTGTCCATGTTTGCTGCCACCAAGTCATGATCGTGTAATTTCATACTGAGCCTTTTTGAAGCCCGCGGTGTGATTGGCAACGTGCAGGTCGGCCACTCGTCCACGGATGTCTGGCCAGAGCGAGCGACGTCGATGTAGAGGTCGATGTAGGTGTCGAACCCAAAAAGGCCACTCCCCCTTTGCCACGGTAGAGAGGGGCAGCCGCTGAAATGCACTTGATGAGCATGCGGAAGATTGCCGATGTGCGATTGGAGAGATCCAATTGAGCCGTGTACTTCCTGCAGAGCTAGCAGGGCCTGCTTGCGCCGGCAAGGGGCATCTGCCTCGCCCTCCCCCATCTCCTGCAGTCGCCATGGCGCAGAAGGCCTCTGGCATTCCAACAGATGTAGCTGCCTGCGGCCTCTGAGGCAGTAGGTCTGGTAGTAGTCCGCGTCGGGTTGGCACGGCGAGTGCGCGGGCATGTGCTGGGCGAGTGAAAAGAAGACGAGCTGCTGGTACTGGAATAGGAAGCGTTACCTGATGGTGAGCTGAATCCCGGGACTGAGGCCGCCTGAAACTTGTCGGCATTGAGGCGACGATCTTGCTCTGGAAGAAGAAGGGCTTGAGCTGGGCGAAGTAGGTCATGCTGGGGAAGAAGCGCTGCTGCGGGCCCCCCCAGGCCCGTGACAGTCGAAATGCTATCTGAAGGGCTCCCCAGTCCCTCGGGAACAACAGGGGTTCCCCGATCCCCGTGCGCCTGTCGTCGCGACACGGCCTGTGCAGGATGAGACCCATGATGCTGTGGAGCTTGCTCGAGCTCACGCGGGGCGCGATCAGGCAGCCGCGGGGCGTCAGCAGCGGCAGGACAAGGCGGACCATGTCCAGGTGCTGGTCGAAGGTGCTGTAGAGGATGCGGTCGCTGCCTTGCAGGTGCGCCAGGCCCCGGGGGCGCGCGTGATCAGCAGTTGCAGTCGTCCGCCGTGGCGACCAGCGCTGTACTGTTTCCTCGGCTGTGTAGAGAGCGGCAACTTATGCAGCGGTAGTGGCCTTCTTGATGGGAACCTTGGCCAGCGAATCTTGACTCCAACGAATGATGGTTGCCGCGTACATGCTAGTGAGCTCCAGTTCGGCGGTGGGGATGGCGTTGCAGAGTGCGCGCCCTTGGTCACGACGCGCGCGCCAATTGTCCGTGGCGTGGTGAGTCTGACAGAGGGCGAGCAGCTTTTTAGTTGGACTTTCCATTCAGGCGCGCTTGATGTTCTTGCCTGGGTTGACGCAGAGCGGAACGCACTGGCCATTGTTGATGACGCTGTTGGTTGGCGTCTGGACTGTGAACTGTCTGTAGCCACCACGGCCTGGTAACTGAAGTGCCCGTGCAAGGGCCACTGATTAGGCGATGGCGACTGAGCGACCTCCAAGGAGTTGTAAGATGAAGCGCCGATCCGGTCCTTCTCCATGAATCTGAAACTGCCGCGGGGCCACTTCTGCTGCGCCGGGCCACTCGGTGCTGGAGGTGCGAGCGGCGGCAGTGGCGGCGGGCTGCGCGCTGGAGAGAACGAAGATGGTGGGATCTGGCTCGCGATCCCAGTCCGATAATTCGGCCATGTCCAGAATGGGTGCCTCTGCTTCACCGGGGCTGAGCTGCTGGTTGATACGCTGGATTGCACTCCAGATATCTTGGTGCTGGGCTTCTTGCTTTGCTTGTGCGGTCTTGATTCCCATGGGATCTTGCTCTTGGCCATCCAATCTGCGGGTAGTAGCTGCTTCGTGTCGATGTAGTACGGCAAGAGATTGAGTCTGCGAGGCTGAGGCGGCGTTGCTGGCGGCTGTATTGATGGCGGCGACCTGCGATGCCATGATATGATAGAGCTCGTGCTGAATATCTGGGGCGAGCTTTGACTGCGGCCAACGTGCTCTTGTAGGCGTGGCTGTGCCTTCTGCTGCTGTTGCTGGTGCTGGAGCTGATGCCATTCGTCCAGAGCTGGCTGCGGCGGCAGTTGGCGCTGGTGTAATAAGAGAGCGCTGCTGCGCTGCTTGAGCGGCTTGATGTGCCAACCGTTGCTGTTGAGCCGTATCGGTTTCTGCTGCAAGCCGGGGGGCATTATGAGCTCGGTGGGCTTCTTGAGTTTCGCAAACATATCGTTCTCGCTGTGTTTGACGGGCTTGCCACTGTGCTTGCTCTTGGCAGGGGAAGTAGGTGCTGCATCAAATTCTTCAAGAGCGGCTCGTTGCCATGCTTCTGGAGTAGCAGCTGAGTGAAATTCTTGAGGGGCTCCAGAAGCTTCGCGCCCGAGAGGTCCTTTAGATCGTCCACTATGTCCAGTGGGCGGCTGGCGTGATCCTTCGAAACAACAAAATGGTGGCGTCTATCCCTATCGCGTCGGCGGTGTCGATCACGGCCACGGTCTCTATCTCTCTCACTGCGCCTTTTTTTTCTCAGTGTCTGCGTCGATCGCGTCGGTGTCCACTGGCTTGGCTTCTGCTTCCAGAATCGTTTCGGGAGGATGCTGGGGCAGAGTCTGAAAGCATGCGGAAATATTGAACTGAGCTAGACCACGTACCGCCTGTCCGATGCCAAACGACAGAAAGGCCAATACAACGACCTGCAATTTCATTAATTGAAGTAGTAATTGTGCGAAGGTGAACTTCGTTCTGCAGTTATGGAGCGGCACCGCAGGCTGGGCAGCCGTGGCGGGCCTGTGAATGATGGAAAGGAACAGAACTGAACGGCCAGCTGCTTTGGGAAATGTTTTACTTGAGCCAAAAAGGCAACGGACGAGGAGGAAGAGGAGGAGGAGAGAGAGGAAGGAATTCCCCCTCTTCCTCCTTATCATCGCCTTCCTCCTCCTCCTCCTCATCAGCAGCAAAGCCATCATCGTGTTCACCATCACCATCACCATCACCATCACCATCACTATCAGAATCACCATCATCGCCATCATCACCATCAGCAGCAACAACCCCAATATCTCCATCACCTTCATCATCGCTATCACCATTACCAAGGCCATCACGGTCACCATCGTCATCATCATCAACATCACCATCGTTACCGCCATGGTCACCATCATCCTGCGCCTCCCCCCGGGGCGCTCGGAGCCTGGGGCCGCTGCCGAAAATGAACGGCCGCACGTACAGCGCGCCGCCCGATCCATACGGGGGTACCTCAGCCCGGGGGGCGGGGGCGTGCCCCCCTTGGCGCTCCCGCGGTCGTCGGCATCATCGAAATCATCGTCGCGGTGGTCGTCGTCGAGGTCGTCGTCGAGGTCGTCGTCGTCGTCATCGTCGTCGTCGTCGCCGTCGTCGTTGTCGTCGTCGTCGAGTTCGTCGTCGAACTCACCGTTTCCGTCATCGTCGTCCCACACTCCAAAGGAACTCGAAGAAACGCCCCCTGCCTCCCCCCCACTGTGGCGACTTGGAGCTCTTTCGCCATTTGCGGCATCTGGGGTCTGCTTCTACCAGGCGCTCGGACGGGGGGGGAGGTGGGGCCCAAAAGTGGGTTAGAAGAAAACCGTGACGGGCAAACCCTGAGCGAGAGAAATACCAACTTCCGAAGAATCCGCCCCCCTTAGACCCTACCTCCGGGTGCCCCATTGCGCCCTCTCTCTGCGACGCCCCTGACTCTGGGCCGCTGGGGCCCTCGGACGAAAGAGCGAGACGAACGAAATGGTCCAGGACGACAGAAACGCTGACGCGGGTTTGTGTGTCGAGATGTCCGGGCGCAAGCGGCTCGAAAACAGATTCGATATAGCTTCGTTATCCTCGTCCTCCTCGTCCTTTCTCTCCTGCTCCTCAGAACCAATAGAAGAAAAACAACTGGGCGGAGGAGGGAGGAGGGATGTTGGAAGAGGCGGAGGATGAGGATACCCTCTTGTCTTCCTCCTCCCACCATATTCAACCCTCCTCCCTAGATCCTCTCCAACTCTTCCCTGCTCCTCTCGTCCAATCTCCCCCATCATCCCTCCTTCCTCCCTGCATCCTCCTTCCACCATGCCCCATACTCGAGATGTCCCCCTCGCCTTTTACCTCCCAGCGATCTCCTCCTGTCAACGCTCGCTGCCTCTACCATCTGCTTCCGACCATCGCGGGGCGCCGCTGCGCGTCAGGATCGGCTTCTGACGAGATTGACAGCGCAGTTACAAACATGTAGTACTTCAGCACTCAATTCGAGCAACGGGGAATCAAGTTCGGAACTCCATCCTCAACCTTCGGACTTCGATATCCGATAGACAAGTAACACACGCGCGCCCTGGCTCTTGCACGAGGTAGCGGAGGGGCTTACTGGGCGACCATTCAAAACAACGGAGGGGGCGACGACCAAGGGGAAAGTGCCCGCCAGGACGGCCTGGGGAGGCGGTAAAAGGGGGAAACTGGTGGCTAAGTAGGCCCGGGGGGGACAACGAAACATGACCCACGACGAACCACGAGCTACGAAAATGAATTATCCTGGCGGAGGGCCCGAGCAAGCAAGCAATACATCATGCAGTCGCAGGTGCGTAAGACAATGGATGGGGACAATCGGCCAATACATACAATACAATCGGGCGGCGCTGCGCTATGATGTCAGCTTCGCTGTGCGGACAAAGTGCCGCCAGGAAGCTTCGCTGGTCATGAAAGGGGTCAAACTGACTAACTATGCCGCCTGCCGCTTTGCAAGCGGCGCATAACACTGGCCTGCCAACTTTGTTCACCTACCTGCCTGAAGCTGGCCGGAAAAATCCAGGGCAAATGGTGGCCTCTCTCAGGGGGCCCCTTTCCGGTGAGTTGGCGGCTTTCCCTGGCATTTCCCTGGCAGGAGGATCTCTTGTCGAGCTACTGCTTCTGAAAAAAAATGCCCGGCCGCGTCTAAGACAATTGCGTTGTCCACTCTTGACATACATGCTGGCGCGAGCCCGCATACCGCGCGGAATTGCCGACAATGGGAACCATCCAAACGCCCCAGCAACATCCGACCACAAAATCGATGATGGAACCACCACTTTGTGCAACTCAATTGTTCGACGCCGGCTTACACTTGAATGTCGCAACTGATTTGGGAACTTCTCGGAATCAGCCAGAGCTGAACCAAGACGGCGATAAAGCTCTTTGCTCGCGACCCCTGCTCCAGAAATCAAGGATCCCAAATCAATTACTCTGCGAGTCTTGAATATTGCGTTCGCATCGGGCTTGGAGTAGTTGGAACTTGTCTGGGTGCAGCACCAGGCCATAACGTCTGATACAAACTTATAGCTGCAACCAATTGCTCCACGTCCTCCTTGGTCCTTCCTAGTGTCAATGTGTCGCCTACGCACAACAATGCTGACGATGATCCACGCTCCCGTACTTGGCAGTGCTCTTCGGAAAGTTGCGCGGCAGCGTCTTCGATGATGACTGCCACCGTCATGATGAACAGGGACGGTGACACAAAACATCACTACGATCTTTCAGACAAACGCGGCCTCAAAAACGAAGCCACCCCACAATCGCGCACCTCGAAAAGCCTGCCTGTGTACATTGCGCTTATGGTTTCCACCACGTGCTGTGGCAAGGCGAAGCGCCGCAACCCCCGCAACATAAGGGAAGGGTTGATAGAGTCAAACGCGTTTTTCCCCAACCATCATGTGGTGTTGGGTCCTCGTTTTGAAGAGACGGTCGCCGCGTTCCTCCTCCTCTCCTCCTCCCCCTCCTCCCCCTTCTTCTCTCCTCCCGTCCTCATCATCAGCATCGTCATCAACATCACAATCATCATCGCCATCAGCGTCCTTATCATCAGCATCGTCATCGTCATCGTCATCATCATCATCATCATCATCATCATCATCATCATCATCATCATCATCATCAACATCATCATCATCATCATTGTCATCAACACCATCACCAACATCATCACCGATGTCGGCACACCACTCACACGCTTCGTGGCCTCATAGGGGGTCTCACGGGGGGGCCCAGTGCCACCGCCTGCATGCGCCCCGCACCCCCATTTCGGCACAACCCTCAACCGTTTCGTGGCCCCACAGGGAGCTCCACCGAAGGCCCCACTGCCACCGCCCGCATGCGCCCCCCCACACACACACACACACACACACAATTCGGCACACCGCTCACACGTTTCGTGGCGCCATATGGAGTTCCACCGGAGGCTCCAGTGCCACCGCCCGCATGCGCCCGGCCCCCCCCCCCCCCACACACAATTCGGTACACCCCTCACACGCTTCTTCGTGGCCCCATGGGGAGCTCCACCGGAGGCCCCAATGCCAGCGCCCGCATGCGTCCCGCACACCCAGTTCGGCACACCCCTCACACGTTTCGTGGCCTCATACGGCGTCTCACCGGGGGCCCCAGTGTCACCGCCCGCATGCGTCCCCCACACCCATGTCGGCACAACCCTCACACGTTTCGTGGCCCCACAGGGGGCTCCACCGAAGGCCCCAGTGCCACCGCCCGCATGCGCCCCCCCCCCCCCCCCCCACACACACAATTCGGCACACCGCTCACACGTTTCGTGGCGCCATATGGAGTTCCACCGGAGGCCCCAGTGCCAGCGCCCGCATGCGTCCCCCACACCCATTTCGGCACACTCATAACACGTTTCGTGGCCTCACAGGGAAATCCACCGAAGGCCCCAATGCCACCGCCCGCATGCGTCCCCCACACCCATGTCGGCACACCGCTCACACGTCTCGTGGCCCCATGGGGAGCTCCACCGAAGGCCCCAATGCCACCGCCCGCATGCGTCCCCCACACACATTCCGGCAAACCCCTCACACGCTTCGTGGCCCCATGGGGAGCTCCACCGAAGGCCCCAGTGCCAGCTCCCGCATGCGTCCCCCGCACACACATGTCGGCACACCCCTCACATGTTTCGTGGCCCCATAAGGAGCTCCACCGAACGCCCCAATGCAACCGCCCGCATGCGTCCCCCACACGAATTTCGGCACACCCCTCACACGTTTCCTAGCCCCATATTGGGTTTCCACCGAAGGCGCCCATGCCACCGCCACCACGCGTCCGCCACACTCAAGGCTTCAGGGAACAGCTCCAGACCTCTGGGGAAAAGGAAGAGGCGGAGGAGGAGGAGGAGGCCCGCTCCCCCCCGTATGTATGTTGCTTTGCACTCGCTCTGCCCGCCGGTCAGAGCCTTGCCCGCTACCAGCCAGCCAGCTAGCTAGCTTTCTTTGCTCCGCGCAGCAGACGACCCGCGCGCGTCGCTGGGACCCTTCCCGGGCGACTGGCGCGCGTCGCGGGGACTCCGCGCCGCGCTGCGCCCGCAGTTTTGGACTTTGGAGTGCGCGGGCAAAGAGGGAGGAAAAGAAAGGAAGGAAGCGGGCGCGATCCTCGTGAGGGGCGTGCCGACATGGGCGTCGCGGCGTGCGCGCGCTGCCGCCGGTGTTCCCGCGGAAGCTTTCTGCTGCGGCCACTCTCATTGTCACGAGTGCACAGACAGGCATACCCGAACCATTCACATTCATATGATTTTACACGAACGATGCGTCGCCATGGTCGCACTCGTGCAAATATATTCGCTCGCGCGCAGATTCCTTCACACTTAGACTCACTCGCGCTCATATTCACCCGCGCTCAGTCTCTCGTAGTTCGACCAATCGTTTTCCTTCGTGCTGTGTGCCCCGCCACATTTCGGCACGGCCCTCATACGGTTCGTGGGCGCCACCGAAGAAGATACTCACAAACGCGGTACTCACAACTGCATATGGTTGGGTCCTTCGCCAGGATAACTTCTCCAATCCAGGGCCAATGCTAAAACATAACCTGTCGATGTTCCAAGCTCCAGAATCGATTCGTCTACGGAGTGCACAGATAGTTTCTTGTGCCCCATACTTTGCTCTGAAGCCAATTTGAAATCCTGCAACTTGGGTTTCGCCCTTGCCTCCACCAGGCGCCGATGCAGTAATAATGCACAGGCTTTGTACCCAATACATTTAGCTACGACGCAATTGTTGCCATCGTCTTCGGTGGAGCTCCCTATGGGGTCACGAAACGTGTGAGAAGGGTGCGCCAACATGGGTGCGGGGCCGCATGCGAACGTCGCCACCAGGGCCTTCGGTGAAGCTATGTATGGAGCCTCAAAGCGTGTGCGGGGTGCGCCCGAACGGGGGGGGGCGGGCACGCCGCGCGAGCGCTCCAAGTGGGACCTTCGGTGGAGCTCCCTATGCGGCCACGAAGCGTGTGAGGGTTGTGCCCACATGGGTGCGGGGCGCCACGCGAACGCAACCACTGGGGAATTTGGTGGAACTCCCGATGGGATCAACAAGACCCGTGTGAGGTGTGTGCCGGATCAGGGGAATGCACGCCATGCGAACGCAGCCACTGGGGACTTTGATGGAGCTTTCTACGCGGCCACGGAACGTGTGTGGTGTGTGTGTGTGTGTGTGCTGCATCGGCGACGGGTACGGCATGCGAACGCGGCCACTGGGGCCTTCGGTGGAGCTCCCGTTGGGGTCACGAGCCGTGTGAAGTGTTTGCCGAATTGGCTGCGGCATCGCCATGAGGACGTGGGATTGGAGGAGGGAAGAGGGGGAAGAAGGAGGGAGAGGAGGAGGAGGAGGAGGAGGAGGAGGAGGAGGAGGAGGAGGAGGAGGAGGAGGAGGAGGGGGAGGGGGGGAGGAGGAGATTTGGGACTTGGACGCGGTGCACTGTCTCTCCACAACAAAAAACCCAACACCACAGGATGGTTGGGAATAACAGATTCTGCCACGGACGGTGCGACGGCCAGGTGGGCGGCCAGGGACTGGGGGATGGGCCAGGGGGGGGTGCGGACGACGGACCACTGACCACGACGAACCACGAGAACGAGAGACAAAGCGATGGCCAAGGGGAGGATCCGCCAGAAAAGGCCATGGGAAGCACCATGGGAAAAGGCCAAAAGGGAGCCCAGGGAGGGGCCAAGGAACTCCGAAGGGGCCAAGAGGAGGCCACAGGGGAGGCGGACGATCTCCGAACTGCGAAAATAAAAAGGTTCGGGCCAGGGTCCCGGGGCCACAAAGCTCCGCAAAACAATGAGAGGCCACAAGCGGACGAGCCGCGCCCTACAAAAGGGACTCTGGTCAGATGCCTGAAAACTCGCGGAAGACCAGGGGAAGGGCCGCAAGGGAGACGGAACAGCCACGAACCATGACCCACGACACTTAACCAATTGCCCCCGATAGTCACCCCCTGGAGATAATGAGATTCGGGCTTCTGGGCGAATAACAATTTTTCCTCAGCCACCCGGGTGTACGGATGTGAGGCAGTCGGATGTACATACGGAGTACGCGGTAGAAGCACAAATCGTAGTAGTAGTAGTAGTCGTAGTAGTAGTAGTAGTAGTAGTAGTAGAAGTAGTAGTAGTAGTAGTAGTAGTAGTAGTAGTAGAAGTAGTAGTAGTAGTAGTAGTAGTAGTAGTAGTAGTCGTAGTGGTGGTAGTAGTAGTAGTAGTAGTAGTAGTAGTAGTAGTAATAGTGATAGTATGTGTAGTTAGTAGTAGTAGTAGTAGTAGTAGTAGTAGTAGTAGTAGTAGTAGTAGTAGTAGTGGTAGTGGTAGTGGTAGTAGTAGTAGAAATAGTAGTAGTAGTAGTAGTAGTAGTAGACGTAGTAACAATATCAGTAACAGTAGTAGTAGTGGTAGTAATAGTCGTGGTAGTAGTAGTAGTAGTAGTAATAATAGTAGTAGTAGTAGTAGAAGTAGTAGTAGTAGTAGTAGTAGTAGTAGGAGTAGTAATAGTAGTAGAAGTAACAGTAGTAGCAGTAGTAGTAGTAGTAGTAGTAGTAGTAGTAATGGTAATGGTAGTGGTGGTCATCGTAAAGTAGTAGAAGAAACAACGGTAGCCGCTGTTAGAATAGTCACGATCGTAGTCGTAGTGTAATCGTAACAGTAGAAGTAGTAGCATAAGTAGTGGTAGTAGTAGTTAAAATAATAGTAGTCGTATCATTACTAGTAGTAGTCGTAGTAGTAGTAGGAAGAGTAGTAGTAGTAGCAGTAGTAGTAGTAGTAGTAGTAATCGTAATTGTAGTGGTGGTGGTGGTGGTAATCGAACATATAGTATCAGTGGTAGTAGGGTAGTCGTGATAATACGTAGAACTACAGACATAACATGTAATGGTAGTGGTCGTAGCAGTAGTAATCGTAGCCATGGCTGTACTAGTAGTAGTAATCGTAAAAGTAGTAGTAGTAGTAGTAGTAGTAGTAGTAGTAGTAGTAGTAGTAGTAGTAATGGTAGTAGCCGTAGTAATAGAAGGAATATAATAGTTGTAGTAGAGGTAGCAGATGTAGTGGTAAAAGTAATAGTTCTAGTGGTGGTACTAGTAGTAGTAGTAGTAGTAGTCGTAGTAGTAGTAGTAGTAGTAGTAGTAGTAGTGGTAGCAATCACAATGACAATAACAATAACGATCGTAATAATA
>CAUYUJ010014704.1:366270-456270 GCA_963575745.1 Prorocentrum cordatum
TAAACTTGACTCGGAGCATCCGCACTCGATGCTCATGCCCGCCACGCAGGACTAGCCCCGCAAAGCACCAACGATACCTCTAAGGCACTTCCGAGAGGGATCCCAAGAAATCCTCACATGCATCGCGTAACGAGGGCTTGCATCTATGTCCAACGAGCAAGCGGGGGTATTATGACTTGACGTTGTGCAAGTCTCAGCGTTGCAAACAGAGCAGGCTTAGAACTCCTCGACTCCCAGGCCTCTGGTACACAACCCAGGCCTCTGGCACACCACCCAGGCCTCTGGCTCACATCCATCGAACAGGCCTCTGGCACACAACCCAAGCACGGTGGCGGGATGGACCGTATGCCACTAGGTATCCGCCGCCCCCTGTGCCCCCGCTGGCGTGTCACAAAATTGCCCTGCGTGCTAGACCCTACCGGTTTTGGTGTTGGCCCTTTATCCAAAAGAACTCTGGGGCTCCTGCCCGTCCCGCTGGCCACCTGGAAGGCGCCCAATTCTGACAAAACAAATTCCCAAGACGGCTCAAGATGGCTTTCAAGACCGCCAAGATGGCCCAAACTGGCCTCCAAGATGCGTTCAAGATGGCCTCCAAGACGGCCCAAGAGGGTCCAAGATACTTCCAAAGCCTCCAAGACGGTCCAAGACGGCCCAAGAGGTGCCCAAGAGGCCTCCAAGACGGCCCCAGAGGCCTCCGACAGGTCCTCCAGGAGGGGCCGAGGAGGCTAAAATCATTGAATTGCCGTAGGTTTCTGAAGGATTGTCGTATTTGCTCCTTTTTGGCCTTCCGACGGCCCAAGAGGCCTCCAAGATCGCCTAAGAGGACTCCAAGATGGCCTCAAGACTGCCCAAAAGGCCCCCGAGACGGCCTCAAGACGGCCTCTAAGACGCCCGAGATGGCCTCCAAGACGGCCCTGGAGCACCCCAAGAGGGCCCCAATTCGGCACAGAGAGGCCCCAAAGACGGCTACCGACGGCGTCAGACGGGCCAGGAGCCCACCAAGGCGGCCCAAGATGGCTCTAAGATGGCCCAAGAGGCCTCCAAGAAGGCCTCCAGGAAGGCACAGAGATTCCCAAATCATTAGTTTCCCTTAGGTTTTTGAACAAGCATGGCATTTGCTTCTTTTCGGCTTCAAGATCGCCCAAGAGGAGGCCTCCGAGACGGCCCATCTTGGACGCCCAAGATGACCTCCAAGACGGCCCTGGAGCAACCCAAGAGGCCCCCAAGACGGCCCCAAGAGGGCCCCAAGACGGCCCAAGGGGCCTCCAAGACGCCCGAGACGGCCTCCAAGATGGCCCTGGAGCACCCGAAAAGGGCGCCAAGTCGGCACAGAGAGGCTCCAAAAACGGTTTCCGACGGCGTCAAACGGGCCAGGGGGCCTACCACGACGGCCAAAGAGGCCCCCGAGAAGCCCTCAAAGGCCCCCAAGATGCCCAAGGAGCCCCCAAGATGCCTCCAAGAGGCTCCCAGGAGGCCCCAAGAGTGTCCCCCGAGACTCCCAAGATGGCCGCTCCTCCTCCTCCTCCTCCTCCTCCTCCTCCTCCTCCTCCTCCTTCTGCGCCTCCTCCTCCTCCTCCTGATCTTCCCTGCCATCCTCCCCGAAGTGTTCCCCGAAGGGTTTCCACGACGGTCGGGGGAACACATGGTCCGATAGCTTGGCAGACCTCTTGCCACAACGCTCGGCAACATGAGCGATTCTAGAAGGCAGGGGGCGGCGGTGATTCGCCGTAGGCGTCTTCGGCTCGAAATATGCGTATGGGTCGAAGTGCATACCATGGTAACCAGCACGTTCGGGATTTTGGTCAGCGTCGCGAGACTGATGGGGCAACTAAGACTCGTCATTTTCCTTTGAAAAGTGTTGGAGCTAGCCGCTGTCCGAAAGCTTGTCACCAGGCTGAGCGCTGAGTCATACTTTCTCAATTCAGATTACGATCGCTCCACGACCACCGCCGAGTTCGATTCCAACTTCTCTCTGTTTTGGGAAAGATGGAGAAGAACACAATCAGCACTACCAGCTAGGGCGTGCACGAAGGCCACGTTGGCTCTGATCACGTCGTCCACCGCTTTCTTCCAAAGACTCCAAGGCACTTCTGGTATCCTGCGGGCCGGGTATGGCAAACTATACCTCGGCCCACGAATCACCTTCTCTTGCACCTCTTCCATGTCTTCCTGCTGCTTCAAGAGAGACCAGGATGACGATTAGGAGGAGGCATGTCTGTCCCACATGGCCGAAGTAAATATTTGATGTGACTCGCTGGCGCGTCTCACTTTCACATCCTCGCGAGAAGAATGGGAGGGGAGGCGGAGTGGGAGTACAAGTGGAAGGGTAAGGAGACGAAAGACGCGCATTAAGTTTGGCTTGGTTTTCCCGGTCCGTAATAGAATATGTCTAGCCAGATGTATGTCACCTTGGAAAGACATTGTTCATACTGGGGTGTGTCCTATACAGCGTTTCGAATGGATTCCTAGTATGGAGCCTCAATCACATGTAAATCACCAGACAGCTCGCCCCTTGGCCCCCGGCCAGTCCCACGCCAAGGGGCGAGCATGTACGGGCGCAGAACCGCGCTGGATGCGTAGCCGTCGGCTGGGCCAACCAAGCGAATGACGCATCGCGTGGCGGCTGGATGCACGCGCCGAGCACAGCTCTTCTCGGTTCCTCCCTCCTCCTCCTCCTCCTCCTCCTCCTCCTCCTCCTCCTCCTCCTCCTCCTCCTCCCCCGCTAGCTTAAAACTGCCACCGAACAATCCTCACCCGCTGGCTTAAGACTGCCACCGAAATATTCTTACACGCGAAAATCTGACACCGAAATATCCTCACCCGCTGGCTTGAAACGGCCACCGAAATACCCCCACCCGCGAAAATAAAACTGCCACTGAAATGTCCTCACCCGCGAAAATGAGACTGCCACCGAAATGTCTTCACCCGCTGGCTTACAACTGCCACCGAAATACCCTCACCCTCTGGCCTAAGGCTGCCACCGAACTATCCTCATCCACTGGCTTAAAACTGCCACCGAAATATCCTCACCCGCTGGCTTAAGACTGCCACCGACATATTCTCACCCGCTGGCTTGAAACTGCCACCGAGATACCCTCACTCGCGAAAGTAAAACTGCCACCGAAATATCCTCACCCGCGAAAATAAAACTGCCACCGAAATATCCTCACCCGCTGGCTCGAAATTGCCACCGAAATACTCTCACCCGCTGGCTTAAACTGCCACCGACATATCCTCACCCGCAGAAGTAAAACTGCCACAGAGATATCCTCACCCGCTGGCTTAAAACTGCCACCAACCATCATCACCCGCGACAATAAATCTGCCACCGAAAGATCGTCAACCGCGAAAATAAAGCTGCCACCGACAGATCCTCATCTCTGGCTTAAAACTGCCACCGAAATATCCTCACCCGCGGAAATAAAACGGCCACCGAAGTATCCTCAGCCGCCGAAGTAAATCTGCCACCGAGATATCCTCACCCGCTGGCTGAAACTGACACCGAAATATCCTCACACGAAATCTCCACCCACGGAGTTAAAGCTGCCACCGAAATACCCTTAGCAGCGACAATAAAACTGCCACCAGAATATCGTCAACCGCGACAATAAAACTGCCACCGAAATATCCTCACCCGCTGGCTAAAAACTGCAACCGAAAGATCCTCACCCACTGGCTGAAAACTGCCACCGCCATATCCTCACCCGCCGAAGTAAAACTGCCACCGAAGTATCGCCACCCGCGAAAATAAAACTGCCACCGAAACGTCTTCACCCGCTGGCTTAAAACTGCCACCGAAATACTCTCACCCGCTGGCTTAAAACTGCCACCGAAATATCCTCAGCCGCCGACGTAAAACTGCCACCGAACTATCCTCACCCGCTGGCTGAAACTGCCACCGAAATATCCTCACCCGCTGGCTTAAAACTCCCACCAAATATTATCACCCGCGGCAATAAAACTGCCACAGAAATATCGTCAACCGCGAAAATAAAACTGCCACCGAACGATCCTCATCCACTGGCTTAAAACTGCCACCGAAATATCCTCACCCGCTGGCTTGAAACTGCCACCGAGATACCCTCACCCGCGAAAGTAAAACTGCCACCGAAATATCCTCACCCGCGAAAATGAGACTGCCACCGAAATACCCTCACCCTCTGGCCTAAGGCTGCCACCGAAATATCCTCACCCGCTGGCTTAAAACTGCCACCGAATATCTTCACCCGCCGAAGTAAAACTGCCACCGAAATATCCTCACCCGCTGGCTTAAAACTGCCACCGACATATCCTCACCCGCTGGCTTAAAACTGCCACCGGCATATCCTCACCCGCTGGTTCAAGACTTCCACCGAAATATCCTCACCCGCTGGCTTAAAACTGCCACCGAAATATCCTCACCCGCTGGCTTAAAACTGCCACCGAAATACCCCCACCCGCGGAAATAAAACTGCCATCTCACGGCCTGGTGATTCAATTCAATCTGTCTGTCTGTCTACCTCGCGAGAATCAAATTACGGGCTGCGCCTGTAACACATCCTCCCTATCTGGCTTAAAACTGCCTCCCAAAATATCCTCTCCCGCTGGCGTCAAACTTCACACTACCGCGCAAATATCCTCACCCTCCCTGGCCTAAAACTGCACCCGCAATATCCTTACCGCCCGTCGCGGAAAAGTACCCCCCAAATACCCCGACCCTCTTGCTCAAAACGGCCTCCCAACATATCCTCACCCGCTGGCGTCAAACTTCATACTGCTGCCCAAATATCCTCACCCCCCCTGCCTAAAACTGCCCCAGCAATAGTCTCACCGTCCGTCGCGGAAAAGTACCCCCCAAATACCCTCACCCTCTTGCTCAAAACGGCCTCCCGAAATATCATCACCCGCTGGCGTCAAACTTTAATCTGCCTCCCAAATATCCTCACCCAAAAAAATAAACCGGCCATCTAACGGCTATAGTGGTTCAATTCAGTTCAGTTCAGTCAGTCTACCTCGCGAGAATCAAATTACGGGCTGCGCCCGTCAAATATCCTCACCCACGAACATAAAACTGCCACCGAAATATCGCCACCCGCAAAAATAAAACTGCAACCAAAGCATCCTCACCCGCTGGCTTAAAACTGCCACCGAAATATCCTCACCCGATGGCTTAAAGCTGCCGCCGAAATATCCTCACCCTCTGGCTTACAACTGCCGCCCAAATATTTGTTTGCCAAAGCAATGTTCGCGGCCATGCTTGGCTAACAGATCCTCTGGTGTGATGTGGTCTGATCACAACGAAAACTGCCTGGTCCTGGCAGTTTTCGTTGTGATCAGACCACATAACTGCCGCCCAAATATCCTCACCCCAAAAACTAAAACTGGCCATCTAACGGCTATGGTGGTTCAGTTCAGTTCAGTTCAGTCAATCTACCTCGCGATAATCAAATTACGGGCTGCACCTGTAAATGATCGATGAGCGCATATATGCCGATACACTTAACATGCATATACATATATATATATATATATATATATATATATATATGTATATATGTATACAGCCTAATATGTATATCCCCTTTTCTACTCCGGGAAAGTGGGAACATCCCCCTAAAGGGTACCCCCTGGATCCGTCGCCCCGGGAACCCCTGGACGCACCTGCAGAAGGTTCCCCCGGGCTTTCCGGGGCTCCTGGAAGCCCCTGTTGCCTGGGTAACGGGCCCAAATCGGTCAGAAGGGCGGCCGAGCGGCCCCGCGAGAGCCCCAAGAGGCCCCTGACACCAACCAGACGCCTAAAGACGACCCCAAAACGACCCCCAAGAGGCATTCGAATCGCAACAAAAACATTGACTTCCTAATGGTTTCTGTATGATTTGGTGATGCTCTGTTCTTGGGTCTTCCAGGCGTCCGAGATCGCCCAGGAGGCCCGAAAATCGCCCCCATTTCCCCCGAAGGGTTTCCAGGCAAGAGAGCACCGAGACGGCCCAACAGAACCCCAAGATGGCCCGAAGAGAGCAGTATGACGGCCCAAGATGGCCCCAAGACGCTCCCGAAGCATTCCAAATCGTGACCCCATCGTTCAGGGAGACCGCGGTTGGAAGCAGGGTGGCCCGAGGAAGCCCCCAGAGGCCCCCAGAAGGAACCCAGGAGGCTTCCAGAATGCCCCAAGAAACCCTTAACAAATTTCGTCAGGCCTCCAAGAGGCTCTCCATGAGGGAGCTTCCGCAGAAAGAGCTGATGAGGATGGGGAATAGTTCTGAGGCGACAGGAGGACGAGGAAGAGGAAACATGAGGGAATGGCACGACGATTTCGAACAAAGGCATTCAGGAATTACCGCCATGCCAAACTTCAAGGACCAAGGTGCACGGCGCGAAGCGCCAATGCATACATATATATATATATATAGATATGCATATATCTAAAAATGTATGTGTGTGTATTGGTCACCTCCCAATGGGAATATCTCTATCAGGCGTATACCTAGATGTCTGGCCCCGCTGGAAGCATGTCCATCATATGCGAATGTCGATGTCAGTCCCCAGCTGGGAAGATGCTAGTCATATGCCCATCCAGATGTCTATCTATCCATGGAAGGATGTCCATACCTTGTCTACCTCCGAAAGCAGCAAGCTAGGCTGGCACATCTGGGAGGCCGCGCCTCCAGGAGCCTCCGGAGGACTCTGCGGACCGTCTCAAGAGATCCCTCCAGACTTCTGACCGCGGGGGCCGACGGAGCACGCCTCCAGGATGAAAAGCCGGCCCCAGAGAAGGGTTCGAGACCTTTGAGGGGCCCGCGACTCCACAAATCTGCCCAGGCTGCTACCCAGGCGACAGCTGGGACGGGGAAAGGGCGAGGGGCAGGGCAGGGAGAGGAGGCGGAACGGGGGGCCTGATAAGGAACAGAGCGGTGGAAAGGGGCGGCCACGGCCGCGGCGGGGGGCGGCACCAGGTCTCCTGAACCGCCTGCACCCGTGGCCCATGCGCTCGTGGTTCATGTTGTCCGCGAAAGCGCATACGGTGCCTCCCCAAATTGGCAAGACAACGTCTTGCTGCAGGCTGCCCGGGTCGCGACAAAAGACGTCAGCCGCGGTTCCAAGAGTGGTGATGTGGCTCCTGAATGGCTTCCAAGCTGCTTGGCTATATGAAGGCCCGACTTCGCAGGCTCAGCGGAGAGTTCTGAAACCAGAGGCCGCGGGAACCACGCCTTACGCAGACTTAGGAGCTGCGTTGCTCTCTTCCTTCCCCCGATTTCTAGTAGTTCGCAGGAATCGCGCCGGAAGTGTTTCGCCATTTGTGGCTTCCGCGGTGCCGTTTCCAAGCGCTAGGGCCAGCTTGACCCCCCGAGGAGTCGTCGGAGGTCTGACCCGCCCATTCCTGGAGGCCCGCCCCAGGAGGAGCGGGAGCGGGAAGCGAGTACCAGTCTGCATATCCCTCCTCCTCCTCCTCATCCTCCTCCTCCTCCTCGTCTCATATTTCCCAGGCCGAACATCATCTTCTTTTGTTTTCTCCTGCCTGGCCGATGGTCGTGCGGAACAGCTCCAGAATCAAGCCCCAGTGGCTGCGGAACGCGCAGCAAATGCATGCTTGCAGGCACACCAATCTACAGCACGTCCTGCGACTTTGAGATCGCAGTCATGGGCTGCATAACGTGGCAATGATACGAATATCTAGTGTGATCGGCATGCTCCCGTCCTCCCCGCTCACTCAGGCGCACAGTCACTAAGAGGCACGTGGCAAGGTGGCAGCCAGCAGGGCTCGTACTGTTGGTGGCTCTCAGGGCCGCACAAGGACCCACCACCTACGCCACAAGCAAGCGAGCGGAAGCAGAACTCGAGTTCGGCCCCATCCGCGATGAGATCCTGAAAGAACGAAGAAAATGTGCCCGTCCCGTTTGCTGGGCCGCCTGATCCCCCTCCGCCTCCTCCTTCTGGCCCGTTCCCCCAGCCACGTCGTGGAGGAGTAGTCAGGTAAGTTTATGCTTTGACATGTTGTTAGTTCGCAGACCATGCTAGGCCGTAACAGGCCTAGGGTTTGTGCAGTCGCACTCGGGCCATAGGTGGCCATATCAGGCATGGGGGTGGGGGGCTTAGCAGGCACCGTGCAACGGGCCCGCGTGTAGGCCATGGGTGGCCATAGGCCGTGCAGTGGAGGGTATTGGCGCGAGTGTTGAAGGCATAGGCATGGTAGTAGGCGCATCTTAGTATGTGTTGCATCCATGGGGGTATGGGGATTGGCACGGGGCAGCTAATCGTGCTTCACAATCGTGGGGCGGACTTCCTCCGGGAAGAGGCCAGGAAATTGTTGAAGAAGGGGCGGGTACCGCCACAGTAATTCACGCGTGCCTCCATCGGATAGGGTATCGCGTATCGAGTGAATGATCATCCATAGCGATCGTGCGCATAGCGCTCGTACAGCATGGGTCCACCACTGCTGCGGTGCCTCGTGGTTTGGTGACGGTGTTGAAATTGTTGGGGGGGATTACGTCACGAGGCTGCACTTAACAAAATGGCCCCCCCCAGCTCGAAAGGGAGGGGGAACTTTGTTAACATCTAGCTTGGCCGAAAACGGTCCCCCAGCGTTGCGCTTGGGTCGGTTATCGAAGCGGGGGACTTTGTTAACATGGTCGAAAACTGTCCCCCAGCGTTGCGTTTGAGTAGGTTAGCTCCGAAACAGTTACCCCACGAAGTGGGATAAATTGTGTGCAGCCTCATTTAGAAATGAAAACGTCGCGATGGGGTTGCGGGAGTTCTTGTTGAGAGTGTTCCGTAGCTGCCTGGTTCCCTCCTCCTCCCCTTCGCCCTTCCATGAAGTTCCTCTCCCTGCCAGCCCTCTCTTCTACTCAGTCAGCGCCGCTCGACGCAGATGCCTAAGACAGGCGCGACCTCGAGCAAATCCTTCTATTGCGCCATTTTGGCGAGACACCTTGGCAACAGACTGTGTCTTTGAATCCGGCGTGAATGTGTTAGAATCGTAAGCAGCGTAGCATGATTTATGTTGCAAACAATTCAATGCTTTCTGATGTTTGAATTGGAATTGGAATTGAACATAGCATGCCACCATTGTTAGGGAACTAAGCCGTAAAACATTAACCGTGCCTTATCGACTCCCGACACGTAAGAGTCCCCATAGTTCGCGGCTCATGTCTCCCCGATTGATGTCTCGACTACAACGCTGAGAGTAGTCCGGACGAGAAGGCCGGCAGTGAGCGGCGTATCAGCTGCAAAACTGGGAGTAGGCCAAGCGAGAAGGGCGGCAGTGAGCGAACTCTCAGATACAACGCTGGGAGTAGTTCATGCGAGAAGGCAGGCATTGGGCGACATAACAGCTACAACGCTGAGAGTAGTTCATGCGAGAAGGCAGGCATTGAATGACATATCAGCTAGCCAAGACTGGACGCAATTCATGCGAGACAGCAAGCAGTGAGGAGAATGTCGGCTACAAGGCAGGGGGTAGTTCATGCGAAAACGCAGCCAGTGGGCGACACATCAGCTAAACTGCTAGGAGTAGTTCACTTTAGGAGTGCGGCAGTGGGCGACCTTTTAGCTACAACGCTGGCAGCAAATTCGTCTGAGCAGGGCGGCAGTGAACGACATAACAGCTACACTGCTGGGAGTAGTTCGTGCGAGAAGGGAGGCAGTGGCAGTGCACACGGTCGCTGCGAGAAGTGTGAAGAAAGGAGGGGGTGAAGCTGAGCCAAGCCCGCCCCATGACCCCTGCCGCAAGGCGGGGACCAGGGTGGAGGCTGGTAAAGCAGAGCCAGGCCCGCACCATGACCCCCTGCCCTACTAACGGGACCAGGGTGGAAAAGGTTGCGCATAGCTGGAGCCATTGTTTTCAGCTACGGGCGAGCCTTGTATGCAAGGCTAGACTTCTCGGATGCCGCACATTGTCGCCCAAGATAGGCCTGGGGGATGGTGAGCGTTTTTTTTTTCCGTCGGCCCCACATCACATCACAATGTGGAGTTGATCAGGCCAACATAATCCAACATAATCCCTCCCAGTCCCAGTCCCCGTAACCGTCCCCATCTCTCCTCGTCCTCCCCCTCCTCCTCCTCGGCAGATGTCGAGCATACCCAAGCCAGACTGAACCGTGCCTGCGTTCCGTTTAACTCGGTCTACACAAGCTGCTGTGGGGTGGGGGGCAGGGGGGAAGGGGATGATGCAATAGCCATGTATATCCCGCGACTGAGAAGTGCACGACTACAAAATACGCTGCTTCACCTACTAGCCATGCGAACCGTGTGCTGCAACCCACTGGCTGCGAATTCCAACGGTCGACTGGAGGACATCAGCTTGGCATTACGGGAATGAGACATCACCCTCCTTTCTGGCACGCACAAATGGGCGGACCCTGAGCCGCGTTGCAATGCACCGCAATTGACCAATCATTGGGCCATGCAGCTTGGGGGAAAAAGGGGAGATCAGCACGGTTTGCTGGACGACGATGTTGCTGCGACATGGAAGGATCAACGGAAGCGGCGTTCGGAGGATCGATTGTAAATAATGATCCAAATCTGTTTCCACCCACAACCTCTTGATGCAAGAAGAAGACAGGCAGATGATAGGATATCTTATACCGAATCAAACTCAGCGTTCGATAGGTGCGCCACCCTCCCGCCTCAGCCGGGCGGGTCCAAGCCACAAATGTCAATAGTAAACAAGAGAGTGCAAACATGAACGAACGAGAACAATAACATAGATAATTCTGAACATCGTCCTATACTCACATCCTTGCTACTATAGCTTTCTCACAGGAAAAGGAAACGTTGCTAAATAATGCCTGGGCAAATTCTGCAGCAAGCCTCCAGAATATTGAATAATATTATTGGCTCGAACGATCAAACTATCGTCCGTGCGCCAAGCAACATATATCAAGGAAAAGAGAACCAATACTCTCTGCTCGAACGGTCAAACTACCGTCCGTGTATCAAACAATACATATCAACATAAAAGAAATCAACGCACCGAGCAACATATACTAAAATCGAAGAAATCCACGCACTGAACAACAGATAAACAAGTATTTCCCTGAGGTCTGCGCACCGAGCAACATATACTAATATGTAAAATCTGTATCTGAACTCTTGAGCGGGTGCTTTCATTTCTCATATGTAGATGGTGACCAAACATCACTCATCATCTGAAAATGGTAACACGAATCACTCATCATCCTCACCACCATTCACATCTGAGCCACTGCCTTGGCTGGCTCCAAGATATCATCACATATGTAGTAGTTGGGATCAGCGTACACGTACTGCTGACCTCATGATGCCGTATGCAATGTAAACCTTGATGCTCTGGTCGAAATTATAACTCCTGCTCTCGTCTGCGTCCAGCTTGAGACACCGTCCTAGGCAATTTGCGTAGTGCCTGTCCTTCGTCTAGATCGTCTCATAGCTGTCGCCCTCGCACTTGCCACTCCTGATTATCGTCGGTCCCATGGTCTCCAGCCACTGTCTCAGTAGAGCACTATCTCCCAGCATGATTGGTCCATCTCCCATGACCTCGTCATCGTAGGTCTCTGGATCGGCTCGTACTGCGAGTGTTGTCGTCGTAGCCTTCGGCGTAGCCTTCGCCGTCCTGGATTTGACCTTGACCGACTTCTCGGGCAACTCCGGCTTGAACAGGTTGTCGCTGCTTGGACTATCCACCTCCATCGGATCAAACATGTCCTCGTCGTCGTTCTGCTTAGGCTGCATTACGTAAATGAATATGATGATACCTGAGATGATAGAGACTACTGTCACCACCGTAGGAGACGTCGAAAGATAAACTCCATACACTGCAAGTGCACAAAGTTGAAACATAACTACAACTTGGTCAGGTATCTGGATGGTTCTCTGCGCGCCACTCCTCTCCATCGGGTAGTTGTCCGTTAGCTCTTCCGTGTAGAATGCCTCGACGTAGTTCTCGTTGAACCTCGTCCTTGTCGTCGTAGAAGCACTCGTCCACGTAGTTGTGCGTCTCCACCGGCCACGTAGAGATCTCCTCGTCGTCCTTCCCGGTATCATCGTACAGCTCCTGCTTGACGTACTTGGCCATCTTCGCGTTGAGCTCGTCCACCTCTCTGGTCCAACAAGCTTTCGTCCGCGTATTGATGGTGCCCTGTCATCAGGCCCAAGAGTCCACATATTTGATGTAACTAGCTTCCTCGCGTAGCCTCCTGGAAATATTTTCGTCAAACAGTCCGCTAGCATCTGCTCACTCTTGACCCACTTGATGCTGACCTCCTTGAGTGACTGCCGCAATATAGCCGCTTCCAAAGAAAGCCTCCTGTCCGTCATTGAGATCTTCTCCTTTGTGATCGTGTCGTATAGGCTCTTGCAGTCGGTCGCCGAAATGCATTTCACCGGGCAGGTGTCGTGCACAATCTCGGTCATGTCCATCTCCGGGTACAGGATCTCCGCCAGGGTCGACCTCGTCCATATCAGAATGTCCACTGAATCCGCACATGAGTAGGCCTCCGCAGATAGAGTAGATCTTACCACTCGTTGAATCTTGGAAAACTGCCACCCAATGCAGTTTACCTTGTACTTGTTACTGTGGTCCTCGTTGATCTTCTGGTCGCCCAGCATGATGAAGCGCCCGTGTTGTGATCTGTGCTTCGGCAAATTGTCGAAAGCACTGTCGGTGACATTGATCACCATGGTCTCCCACAGGTTCAGGCCTGCTGAGAACCTGATGAGCAAGTCGTCCCGCTTCTGTATCCGCCTGACGGCCGCGTTGCCGTCCTGTAGGTCCTTCACCGTCGGAGCCCCCAGCGTAGATGCCAGTCGGGATGCCTCGAAGGCTTCCTCGAAGCATATCACTCGCGCAGCCCATTGCAGTTGTCCAACTACCATTCGTAGTCCACGATGCTCTGCATGGGTCAAGGCGCTGAATGGTGCCTTGCTGCGCTCTCTGGAGATACGTACAGTCTGCATCGACTTCACGTAGGCCTTCATGGTGACGTTGATGCTGCCGTCCTTGTCCTGCTTGTAGGCCCGGCAACATAACGTCGCCTGCTCTTTCCTTGCGTACTTGACATCGCCAAAGTCGATCTCCTTCTGCAGGTCCTTCATGATCTTGGCGCCCTCCGGGTCGCTCTGTTTGATGCCCATGAGGAAGTCATCCACGTGCAGACACATGATCCCGATGATCGTGCCCTCCGCATTGCGCTTGGTGAAGGTCGCGGGCTCGAAGCTCAGGCCTTCCCATCCAAGTTTTACGAGCGTCTCGCGTAGTGCCACATACCACGCGCGAGCTGCATCGTTGGTCCCGTAGATGCTCTTGTTTAACTTCAGCAGGTCGCCTGCCTTCACTCCCGGGATGTTGCACTTCCCGAGTTTCGTCGGGATACGGAAGTAGAGCTCGCGTGTGATGGCTTTGCCTTGCAGAAAGGCTCCCTTCACATCTGCGATGACTAGGTCCAAGTTGAGGCTTGATACGATGCTGCACAGGAGTAACGTCATCTGTGCTGAGACTGTAGGTGAGTCCCGTCTTAGCTTGTCGTCAAACTCCTCCTCGTAGCCTCTCCCACAGATCCTGGCCTTCGGCTCGAAGGTCGTGGGGTCCTTGTCGGTCCAGACCACCTTGGAGCTCAGGATCTTGTCCGGGTCGACCTTGTCAACTGCTGCTCCTGATACGCGGGTTGCTGCATCGTACTTGCACCACGTGTTCCACTCCTTCTCCACCGCCTGCTGCATCTTCTTCCACTTGAGCTTGTCATCGCCCAGCGTCTTCAAACTGATCTCCTGATGCTTATTCGCTCTCGTCGGTTGGCTGCGCATCCGCTCGGCCACGGACGCCTCGACTAGCAGCAGTGTATCTGCCAGCTGCTTGACTGGCCCAGTTTGCGCCCGGGCTCGTTTGATGCTGATCGGCACATCGTCCAGCAAGAACTCCTTGATCGTGACTGGGTGTTCCTGGCGCTTGCCCTGCGCAAGCTGTCGCGTACTTGACGATGATGTAGCCGGCTGATCCGGCGGTACCTTTGTTGGTACTGCTGCCGTCTCCTCCGCCTTCTGGCGTTCCTCCATGTGCCTCTGGATCCTGGCAGGTGCTCGAAGCTGAGCTCGATCGCCCTGAGCGTCGTCCCGCTTGGTCTGCTTGAGCTTTAGGTCCTTCTTGGTGTGCTTCTTGCCTCCGCGCTTCACCTCCTTTGGTTCCTCCATGGTTTCGTCAGTATTGGTAGGCTCCTGCGGGGCTGCTGCAGGCTGTTGGCCACCTCCTGGTCCATCTCCAGCTTCCTCTTCCTTTCCCAGAGTGATCTCCTCGATGATCGTGATGGGGTCTTGCGATACCACATCGTCGATGATCTGAGGGTTGGCTGTCCAGTCCACTCTCGAGATATCTTGAACCAGGTCGCGCGTGTCCAAGTTGAAAAGCCGCCGCCTCTCAATCTTGCGCCCAGGTGTCGGGTCAGGTAGAAGAGGGGCGTTCCTGACATTGTCCAGCTGCCGCAGGTCGGTCTTGCCTTGGCTGCTGGCCACCACTGCGCCCAAGATGGTGCCCCAAGCTTGGTGCGCTCGAACAAGTCGTGCTCGAAGGTCTTCTTCCGCTTGATCCTGATCAACTGGTACTGTCTCGTACTCGTCGCCCAGCCTCTGACGCATTGGCATCACGTCGTTATCATGTACCTCTTCCGATCGTCGCTTCCTGCTGTCCGCTGGCTTCGTCAGCGCCACGTTGCCCTGAGCAGGTGCTGCTAGTGCCGTCGTCGGTGCACTCGAGGGTGCCTCACCTTGTCCACCTGCTGGCTGAGGTGGAACATCGTCCTGTCCCGGATTCTGCTGATGTCCTGGATCTCGGTGATCTTGATGTTGATCTGGCTGCTGATCTGGCCGTTGATCATCTCGTGCTGGGTTATACTGTTGACCTCGAAGGTCCAGAAACCACTGCTGACCAGCTCGTCCACGCGCAGGTCCACCACCTGAAAACAGGTCGGTAAACTGCATGTTGGTCACCTCGTGCTCAGTCGCCCTTCGACGGAGACTGGGTCAACTTAGGATCGGGATCCTGTTATGGATCAGCCAGTAACCGTGCTCATCCTTGCCCAGGCACCGGGCAGGTCCATGCCATCGTGCATGCAGGTTGCGCTTTAGGTTAACCTCATGCCCGTGAGAATAAACACTAGGGGATAATAAAGTTCGGGGTTCAGGGAGAGATAATCAAAGTAGCCCAGCAGACCTCAGCATAATCTCGAAGTAAGAGATGATCAAGAGGAGACCAAGCCGAGCACGTTTTGAGACATCCTTGGCGTTTAGTTTTCATAAAAATCTCCTCAACAATGGCTTATCTCGCTGGATACATCCTCGACAAATCCCTTGTTTCGGTTGAGACATCCGCAAACTATTGCTTTTTTCGCTTGAGACGCAATCAAACTATTGCTTATTTCGCTTGAGACACCGTCAAACTATTGCATATTTCGCTTAAGAAAGGCGGAGAAATGGAGAAAGCGATACACAAAAACAAAAATAAAAATAAACAATAAGAAATGAAAAAGAAAAAGGAAACAATCAAAGAGAAAAGAAAATAGAGGAGGAGGAGAAAGAGAAGGAAACATCTCAAGTTCAAATGTATTAGATTTTGTTTACAAGCGCTTTATGAAAATTGAAATGCTCAAGTGCTCGTGTAGGGTAGCTCATGCGCTTCATTTTCCATGGGCAATCAACCCCAGGGATCAAAAAGTTCAGAGGGGGGGGGGGGGGGGGGGCATGAGAGAGAGAGAGAGAGAGAGAGAGAGAGAGAGAGAGAGAGAGAGAGAGAGAGAGAGAGAGAGAGAGAGAGAGAGAGAGAGAGAGAGAGAGAGAGAGAGAGAGAGAGAGAGAGAGAGAGAGAGAGAGAAGGAGAGAGAGAGAGAGAGAGAGAAATAAAGAAAGAGAGATACATCATAAAGAAAAAGAAAGGAAGGACTTAAAGAGAGAAGATTTATTAAAAAAAGAAAAGTAGAATAAGAAATGAAAAGGATAAAGAGAAGAGGAAAGGAGGATAAGACAACAAATCTGAAGATTCAAATGTATTAATTTTATTTACATGCGCTTTATGAAAATTAAAGTTTTTAAGTGCTCGTGCAGGGTAGCTCACGTGCCTCGTTGCCCCTGGAGAATCAACCCCAGCGATAAACAAGTTCAGGGCGCCAGGGGGAAGAGGAGGAGAAAGAGATAGAGAGACAGAGAGAGAGAGAGAGACAGAGAGGCCAGGAAGGAGAAAGAGATAGGGAGACAGAGAGAGAGAGAGAGAGAGAGAACATGAGAGACAGAGAAAGAAAGAAAGAAAGAAAGAGAGACATAAAAAACTACAAAAAGACAGAAAGACATTGGTTTCGCTTGAGACATCCTGAAACAACGTGTTCGCTTCGCTTGATATTGTTATCTCAACATAAGAAAGAAGTAAATTCGATGGCGAACTTTTCCAGTGATAATGAAGTTCGGCCTCCGCGCCCCCGCGCCCCCGACCACTCTTATTGGTCGACGATAATCAACTCTAAACACTGAAGGGGGGGGTCCCTTTATTATCATCGGCATGCGGTTATCAGATCGCCAAACCATCAATAAATCACCTTGCTGAAATGGCCCTGGCTGGGGCCTCGTCCTCGCCAGAACTGTCCGTCTCAATGCTGATAAAAAAGATTCCGAACAGATCTGTTGGAAGTGTAGTCGGTTCCAGAATGACGTATTCTCGGCCACTCGTGAAACCACTGCTGGGTCGTTGTCGGGATTCGCCAAACTTGCAGGCAGTCGGTGTCCAGCTCCAAGTGCCCATTGCTGTGGTGAGAAGCCGGCCGTGCTGACAAGTTGATTGCGCGCGTTGGCCATGCCACGCGCTGCTGCTGCAACCGAATCTTGACCACGAACTTCCCCAGCGTTAATTAAAGACACTCGTTGCCATTTCCTTCAGGTATCGCATCTTCCTCTCGATTTTGCCCATTTGCCAGTGAGCCTCTGGGGCCGCGCTGTTGATCACAATGCCCAGGTCACGCGTGGTGGCCCGGCCCAGGTAAGCCATCCGAGTTCGAAAGCCTTCTTGGCTAACTCTGCCGTAGGTCTCGATCCGGGACACGTGTAGATCGCCGCGGTGAAGTCCGAGGCCACGTCCACGATACCAAGCACCACGTGCATGTTCTTGTCCAGGTCGGGTACGATCATGAAGTCCATGCTGATGACTTCGTTAAAGTCCTTAACCTTAGGCTGAGCTGCCGTAGGTCTCGCTGCCGTCCGAGCCTGCTCTTCATATGTCGTGCATCTGAAGAGACGTGCTGCTTGTGCCGCTCGTCGGCTAGCTCCACCATGCTGTAGATACCGTACCAGTGACTCCTTGTAGGGACCATGTGAATGGCTCTCGTGCATCTTCTTGATAGCTGCTCGCATGAGTGGTGGCACCGCCGTCCATTCCGCCATCTCGATGTTCTCGCCGTGCTTGCTGAAGATCGCCGCTGCGCTAGCGCACATCGGCGCCTCCGTCTCCGCAGGGTTGGCCTCGAACTCGTCACAGTCGATGTCGTCGAAATTGTTGGCGTACCGGGCGTAGCCACCATGCTGCTTCCCGAGGTCCCGCTGATCCTCGATGCCGTCCAAGATCGTCTTGGCCAGCTCCTTGGTCCAGTTCCAAAGGCTCGATGCTGTTCCCTTTGGCCTGTTGATCACGCTCGTGTGCACGTGCTGCTCGTCACGCCTGATGCTGTTGAACTTCTTGCCGAGCATGATGGCCGTCGTCAGGAATCTCGTCGGCTTCTTGGCTGGATCGCCCACGAAGTCCACCAGGTTGCTGCCTTCGGCGCACTGGTGCATCATCGCGCTCACGAACTCTGAGCCCAGCCATGGCATAAGCTTCCAGGCTCTTGACGCCAGTGGGTTTTCCAGTAGCATATGAGCTCCTCGGCGCTTGCAGTTGAGCCAGATCTTCTTGACAAACTGCCGGTGCTTCATGCCGATCGCCAACTTGCGCATCTTCGTGTCCTTCGGGAACATGTGGGATATGTTCGTGAACGGGTCGCAGGGGAAACCCGCAATGGTCATGTAGGGGTCATCCTCGTTCAGCTGCTTCAGGACGGTCTTCTGCGACTTCGCGTCCAGCAAGTCGTCCCCGATCAGGTTGTCCCTCGGCCTCGTCGCTGGATGCCGCCGCTGCTGAGCTTCTGATGTGGCTGCCATGCCACCTGCGTAGAGCTCGCAGATGATGGGCCACTTCTTCTCCGGGTGAGCCTTCAGCGTGTCCACGATCTGCTGGCACTGGTCCAGCTTGTCCTGAATCTCCTTCTCCCACGTCTCGATCTGCTTCCTCTGCTTCCGTCGTAGGATAACCTTATCGATCTCCTGGCCTTCCGCATTCCAGTTGTCGATCCCGTCGGACGTGACTGATGGCTCGATCTTTGTCGTCTCCTTCTTCGGCCACTCCTTGAGCGAGATCGTCAGGTGTCCCTTCTCCGTCTTGTTGAGAGGTACTCCGTACTTGTTGATCGCCTTGAAGTCCGCTTTCTGATCCTTGACGTATATCACTGTGTCGAGCTCCTCCAGCTGGTGGATGCTCAGCAGTATTGGCGTCTTTGACTTCGGCAACCTCTGGAAGCGTAGGTTCACGTCAGCTCCAGCAAGTCCAGCCGTCACCTCTTGTTCTCCTTCTGCCATGACCGGGGCGTTATCATTCACGCCTCGGAAGCGCATGGATGATCCTCTCATCCGCGTGGTGACTCTGCCGTCCTCTGTGTAGCCGTCCAGTGATATTGAACCTCCACATCCACGTAGGCACGCAGTGTCCAGTACAGCATGTCCATCTGAAATAAGTCCTTCTCGTACTGCGTAGGCTTCAATTTCCTCCAGCGCCTCGCAAGGTCGCTGCCGCCCTGATGTTGGTGTGCGGTCGCCCTCTGGAGCGTAGTTGGTTCCAGCTCGGCGTTGCGTCCACAACCATGTCGGTCGCGCTCCAATCGGTAGGCGCTCGCAAGTACTCCTTACGATGTCGCGAAGCTCCGAGGTCCTGCCCCAGGCTGCTTGGCATAGATCGTAGGCCATATTCCTGAGACCGTTCGGTGCCATTTCCATGGTGATGTGCATGAGCTGCTGGAAGCGATGTAGGGCCCAGTCCAAACAGCAATCCACATAGTCCCTGTAGGCCGCTTCCATGTGCTCGCAGCTTACCCGCAGCGCTGCGATCTGCTCTGCACGACCCCGTATCTTTTGTAGGTCGGCCTCTGTGTTGTCTTCTTCCAGGTAGTCTGTACTTGGTCTGCTGGGCTCCGTCCTCGACCACGTCCCTGGTGTCGGTCTGCTCGTTGAGCTCACTGGAATGCTCAGGGGTTCGTCAGATTATTGTGCTTGATGCTCTCCATGTACTGGGTATGGTCCGTGTGCCTGGTCGATCCTCTCTTGGAAGTTCGGCTGGTCTCCTGCTGCTGATACAGCGCAGGTGTTCACGATCTGCTCCTCGGTGTCGATTCTCACCTTCGTCAGACTCGTGATCTCATCCACCGCCGCGTCAATGCTTGCCAGCTGGTCGCTGACAATCTGAATGGCGGTCATGTCCATCGAGCTGTCCGCCATCAGCAGCTTGACTGCGGTCGCCATTGCGAATCCAGCTCGTCGTAGAAAACCTCCAGGTCGTCCGTGAAAGCCTCGTCCTCCACGTCCGCCTCCTCGCCCTCCACGTTGTAGCGTACTGGATTGACTCGCTGGTGACCTCGTCTTTTCGCACTCGGGGTCACCCTTCCAGTGGCCCTTCTTATGGCACGCGTTGCACTTCGTTCGCGCCTTGATCTGCTTCAGCTTCTCATCAGCCTCTTTGCTGTCCATATTGATAGAGCCCTGCTTGTTGATGTTGGCTTTCCAGCCTCTATTCGACTTGCTCTGAGCAAGCCGCCCCCGGGCCTGCTTGTAGTTGGGCTTGTGGTTGCGCCGTCCAGCTTTCCAGCCAAGACGTTGAGCCTCCGTCGCCAGGGTGTCGCACTCCTCCTGGCTGATCTCGTCCGGGTCTACGTCATCAATCACTCCCTCGAACTCGTCGATGTCCGCTGCAAGTGCGTCGTAGTCCTCATCGCTCGGGAAAACGTCTTCATCGCGCGGTGCACGTTCATCTCCGAGTTGAGCATCTTCCTCTTCGTCGTCGTAGTCCACCGGGTAGGCTCCGCATCGTCCATGTCCACGATCATCTCGGCCTGTGCTGTCCAGCTGTATCAGCATGGCTGCCGTCACGTCATGCCAGATGCATTCGTTGTTGCATTGGCCAAGGATTGCCTTGTGCTCTTGCGTGCTGATGTTCGCTAGTTTCAGTAGGAAGTATGTCCGAAGGTCCTCGCTGACTGTCGTGTTCGTTGAAAGTGACTTAAGCCGCTCGTACTCCGTCTCCCGTCTCGATATGTAGTCCTGCACAGACTCCGTTCGATTGCGAAAACCTCGGAAGAAATACCCCTCGAACGCTTGCTGCTTCTGTAGTGGTGCGATCATTTCGCACGCTTGTCGCACTGTAGTTACCACTAGTTTGACTGCAGCAAGTGGGTCATTACCTGCTTCGCCCAAAACTGCTTGCGCACTGATCTCAACCTTCTTTCGTGCGAGTGCCCGCGCTCGTCCATTCAGAGAACTCTTGAGCTTGACCGCGTAGAGCGTCTTGATATTCTCCTCGCTCGCGTGGTAGCCGAGTACTGCGCGCTCCTCGAACTCCTCGCCGTGGGATGGGTCGCCGCTGTAGTGTACCACGCCCTCCTTGTCAACGAAGTGGGGGCCGTCATTGAACTGCTGCTGCTGCCTGGACGTCATCTTGATGACTGTGCTGCTACTGAGATTATCTCCAATTTAGTGACTGTCTAGATCGTTGCTGCTGTATTTATGCTGCTCGCCCGGGATGCTGTTGATGCAACGATCCTCGTCCAAGCTGTTGTGGGTGATGAGTTTGAGCGTTGTGTCGATCACCGTGATCTGGTGATGAGCGCAGTGGTTAAGCACCGCGAGGATGTGAGTGCCAACATATATGTCTGCACGGCCGCTCTGTATGTAATCCTCGTACTGTGGACTGATTCAGCTCACGCTACCAGTGTAAATAATGATCCAAATCTCTCCACCCACAACCTCTTGATGCAAGAAGAAGGCAGGCAGATGATGGGATATCCTATACCGAATCAAACTCAGCGTTCGATAGGTGCGCCCACCCTCCCGCCTCAGCTGGGCGGGCCCAAGCCACAAATGGCAATAGTAAACAAGAGAGTGCAAGCATGAGCGAGCGAGAGCAATAACATAGATATATCTAAACATCATCCTATAACTCGCATCCTTGCTAGTACAACTTTCACACGATGTCCCCCCCTATCTGAACTCCAGGGAAGGGTCAGTAGTTTGCGCATTGCGACTAAAGGGTACGACGTAGCAATGTTAAAAATTTACACATCACCTACGTGCTGTAAGCACGACGGAGTCGTCAATAGAAAAAGTGACCGACTGGCTCGGTCGTGTGGACTGGGCGCAAGAACCAACAAACTGACCAGGGGAGACCTGGATGCACAATTTGGCATGCACAGAGGGTCGGGCGGGGAAGGTAACGCGCGCAATGATCGCAGCAGCGTGGAAATGCGCCAATGAGATTGAGAACGAAAGCGGCACAGCAGTGGGACAAGTCGGTAAGGGGGGGGGGGGGGGGCATGAACATTGCAACTACGTGCCACGACTGCGGCCTGACCAGCCGCTGCGTGCAACGACTGCGGCGGCCAAAGACGTGATCACACTCGTAGACCGCATCCTTATTCCGCGGGGGGGGGGGGGGCTCCCGCTCGTTCAGAAGTGCGCAGCCCTCAGGGGTATAGCAAAGGACTCCAGCTCACTACATATATATATATATATACTGATGTATACATATAAAAACGCCATCGGGATCACCTCCCAGTAGGCATAATATTAGCGACATCGTCAGCTTCCAGGCTCCCTCCGCGAGCGAGCCTGCGGATGCTACCTTGACAACTACGACTAGGCATCAACGCGCTGATGAACAGCCTGCGCAGGGGGGAGGGGGGAGGGGGGGGGGGGGGGGCAAGTGGTTTGAGGATACGGAGCAGAGTATGGATGAGCTAGAGGCGACGGCGGAATGGGAGGAGGCAGTGGCGGCAGCGACGGCAGATCAGATGTGGAGACTATGGCAGACGAGGGTCGTCGGCAGCATGTCGAACGCGCTCCAGAAAACCAATTATGAGGCCATTCCGGAGGAGATAGTCTTGAAACAACGGCGGATGGAACTCCTTACAGGACGGCGAAACATTCGAGGGAGCCTGGCGAAAGCAGACTCCGATGATGCCCTGGCAACAAGACAACATGAACTCGACCTTGCCACTGAGGTTTAGGAGAAACTCCGGCAAGGAGGGGGAAACAGCCGAAGGGAGCAAATCGTGGAGGCCAGCTGGGAGGCTCGCGCAAAAAACGACCACAACGAAATGCCGCAACGAAATGCACAAACTGCGCATCGCGTACCAGCAAAACGGCCGAGGTCCCACGAGCAGATGTTACTGTGCCCTAAGACAAACTGGGACGAAGAGGAATGGTCCCAGGAGCTAGGTAAGCATCCGCATGAAAGAGGGTTGGCCGCATCTCCGATCGACGTGGCTAACAACGGGCAGACATGGAGGAATTTGCCAGGGACTGAGTACCCTTACCAGAGGACTGAGGCCTGAAGGGTCGCGCGGAGAGGGACAGGTAGGCCATGCTGAAGTATACGCGGTGAAAAGACGGGCAGGTCAAGAGTCGGGGATCCCTGTGGAGCCAACTTGGATGACATTGGACCCACTTGTGCATCTGCTTGACCCTGAGGAGCTGAATCTACACACAGAGGAGCAAAGCATCAGGAAGGCAGAGAAGAGAGAGGACGAGGAGGAGCTTGCGATGTACACGAGCACTGCCAAGTATGGGAAGGGACGGGCACTACTGCTGAAGCTGAGATGGATAGCAAGAACAAACTTAGGCAAGAGGCAGGAGCAGGACGGACGCCAAGGACTTGCCGCGCGTGACGTTATGGCGTACTGGGTGAAACGTGCGCAGAATGCAAGGGTGGGGTGTGGCCAACTACGTCGATGAATGGATGAACGCCCGTTTCAACGGCTATTCCTAACCATCCCCACGCACAACCGAACTAGTAGCTGCGCCCCACTAGACTAGGACAGATCTCGCGCCTTCGACGCTGAAAAACACAGCGGGGAGGAGCAGGGCCACGCGTATCATGCACGCGTACTGCTCTGCAGGCATGGCATGGCATAGGGGCATCCACCTACGTGGGCCACAACCACAACGCCCTGGCTGGGCGCAGGGTGGGCTGGCCCACAGAGGTCGAGACAACGCTCTGGTCCGCATTGCAGCCGCATAGTGGCGGGCAGATGAAGCGGGAGTAAGCATCGTCCACAGAAGCCATGACTGCACCAACGACTTCGCAAGCACCAAGAGACAAATGCTCCAAACCACGGCATGGACGCACGCCGACGAACACCACCAATCACGTGCGATGATTGCCGTCGGCACCAGCGCTGATAACATGGAATGCGCCGACGGAAGACTGGACGCAGAGATCGCGGAGGAAGCGAAGATTGGATTCACACTTCGCCCGCGGCCGTTTGGCGACGCGTACGACATCTACCTTGACCAATCGCTCGCGCGCGATAAAGCACTCCACCCTGAACAAGCCATCCACGAGACGGTGAACCCTGTCCTGGAGGAGCGAGTCGACATCGCCATGTATTCGTTCGTGGGCGACGTCACGCGCGCGCTCTCTCACGCAACACTGCTCAGCAACTGCAGCGGCGGCGATTCTCAACAGGGCTACCAGCAGACTTGCAACAAGACTAGCAACAGGAGGATGGTGCCTGAACTAAGGCAATACCAGTCATCGACCTTGTCTTCGATGCAACTGCGCAAATCGAACGTAGCAACCTGGGGGCGCCTTGCGGGAGATGCGACTACTGGGGCCCTACATGCCTGCGGACTACGGGCATGCAGGAGGATCCCGCGGCGCTGCACAGGGCGAGAGTGCGGCATCGCTTGGAAGAGTGGACTACCACCCAAACTCAGTAATATCATGCTCGTGGCGTGCACGAGTGGCGCTGCCTTGAGCGGACTGACGGTATGTGTGTTGCCCAAGCGTCTCACTGACATTGTGGATGTGCACGCGCGCAAGCTGGTTGCAGGCAAATTCATGTGGGCGTTTGAACGGTGAACGAAGCGGTGCTACACTACGAAACAAGCATGTGCCTTCTGGGGGATAGCACGACGTGATGTGATCCCCCAAGCGCGAAGACTGAAGTTGCATCGGCAATCGGCACTGCATCCTCAAGGGCACAATGGCGCGCTGGCGACTGTTTTTGGAGACCCCTACCTGGACAACGCAACGGGGGACAAACGACTCTGGGACGGAAGTGCACGGGGGGAAAACGCACCCCTGGCCCGCCAAATGATGGAACCTGTCCGAACGCGCTGCCCAATTTGCGACGAATCCTGTGCGTGGTTTGATCGGGGGAATTCCGACATTGCGATCTTCCGCCCAGGGGCGGGATAATGGGACCCGTGGATTGTCGCAGCGTGCCGATTTTGCGAATAGCAGCAGCAAGATGGGAGCGCAATGAGGAGGAGGAGGAGGGGGAGGGGGAGGAGGAGGACGAGGATGAGGAGGAAGATGAGGAGGAGGATACGCACGGCGGTTCGGAAGAGGAGGAGGAGGTAGACACGCCCTACTGGCGCGACTGGGAGGAGCAGAAGGCGGCCGGGCCGAGCACGCGCTGCACGACGAGGTTTGCAACGACCCAGGCCCTCGTCAAGGCCCGCGGGGAAGAAACTCGAACATGCGCAACGTTGGTTGCCCGTCTTGTAGGGGCATATCAGCGCCCCTGGTGCCTCTTCACGTTCGCTACTTAGAGCATGTGAAGGTCATGGCATTTGCTACCGCAGCCGCCGCATGTGGGCATTCCTGTTGTAGAGGCACATTCCACAGCGTGCCCTGCCTGCGACCTTGAGGCTCGACAACCTCGGCGGCTCGCAGCAACGCGTGCGCCGCCACTGCGAGGGCCCAAGGGAAGTCCGCGACCGACGGCATGAGTTGTCAACGCCAGCGCGGGGGCTCAAGCGCGGGGGCTCAAGCGAGGGCTCGAAGGAGGCGACGATTCAGGATTCAAGGAGGTAGGCGCGGGCCACGTGAAGGGGGCCGCCCCAGCAGGCGCAGAAGCCTCTGGATCTGGAGACCAGCCGCCAGGAGGAGGACGAGGACGACGCCCGCCAGCAGGCAGGCGGAGGAGGCGACGACTACCCGACGGCGCTCCAGAGCTTGCAGAGGCGGATCTTGAAGACAGCCCAGGAAATGCGCGAAGTCGTGCACGCCACCGCGGGCTTCTGGCTCACCCCAGCGATCGCGCACGCGTTCCTAGCGGTACGAGGGGCAGGCAAATGCTACGGGCAGAAAGTGCGCAGCGCAGAAAAGGGACACAAGCGCGGGCCCCCGCGCGCACGCAGAGCGACGCCATGGATCGAGAGCACCTTCAACGAGCTGACGGAGACCATGGCGCAGGAAGGGCCAAAGCAGAACATCATGTGGGCGCTGGACATCATCGGGGAGTGAAGCCAGGTCGCGAACGGTCAGCACGGGCAGGCGATAGTGATGAAGACCGCCCTCCTCTGCAAGACCAGCGAGGCGCGCGGCAGGAGCAAGAAGGGGGGGGCGTCCAGGACGACGCAGCCAACGCGCAGGGGAAAGGCAATCTCACGCTGGCCTTCAATCACTCGCACCAGTTTCGCCTGTTGCTGGAGGACAAACAGGTCGACGAGACGGAGCTCGACAATATGGGCAAGTTCAACCCGCAGCACTTCAGGCAGGCGGCGGGCTTCTGCCTCGCCAGGCTCAGAGGAGCGTGGGCAACGTGCTACAGCTCGAAGGCGGAGCTCGAGCGCGCGGTGGAGAGGCAGCTGCAGCGCACGAAGAAGACGTAAGAGCAAACACCGTCACCAGACGACACGACGGCCGACAACGGGCCCTCGCGAGCACGGCGGCGCCCTCTTTTTCGGGCGCAAAAAGCGCCCGCCAAGAACTCGAGCCACGCCTGGGCGGGCTTGCGCGATAGCAAGAAACAGCCGGAGAAATCAACCAGGACCCCTAGAGGCCCGCGGGGCTCAAAGAACTTGCGAAGCACAAGGACAGAGGGAACCAACTGTACCAACAAGCGATCCAATGCCGCGTCGGGTGCAGAGCTAGTCAACGCTACTCACTAGCGGGAAAAGGGGGGATCCCTCCACAATGAATCTGCTACGGCACGGGAAGGTTTCACCTAGTTTGGGGGATGTGCACGCAGGCCCCAGTGGGCCCTACCAACAAGAGAACAGGGCGTACTATTGCAATTGTGCGTGCTGACTTCTGGCGTATATAAATGGCGCATTGGTCGACCCAGGGTTGCAATTGCCGACGCCAGCACAGTGCTGTACGTAGGCTAGTGGCTCAAGTACATCGAGGAGATATGACGCCGTGCGACCCACGCAGCAGCGGCACGGCCAGAAGCGCTACAGATGGCACGGGCACGGGGAAAGGCACGCGAGGAGTGCGACCCGACCCGCAGGTAATGGCACCACGGAGAGGAAGAGCGGCCACTGCAGTGCCTGCACCACCGCCGCCCAGATTTGCAGAAACAGGAGCCTCCCAACGAGCAGCTCGACAGCGCCGACAGCTGAGCGAGCACGGCATCGACGGGGATAGGCTAAAGGAGCACAGAATGCTGGACAGCGCACCACCGCCGCCACTCTGGACACACATACACAGCATGCAGAGATGCAGGCCAGCAACGCTGGCATGATCATGGGCACGATGACGGGCCTCACCAGGATGTTGGCACACATTCTTCCAGCTCCCGCGAAGGAATCTCAGGGGCGCCTTCCTCGTGATGAATAACCACTTCGCGATTTGCAAAAATTCAAAGCCAGACGAGCGAGCTGAGAGACAACCAAGAGGCCAGGATCTACTTGATAGAGGCGATTCGGGCGCAGATCGAGTGGACAGAAGAAGTAGAGAGGCTACGGCTCAACTGCACAAAAGGGGAGCGATGCCATCGAATGACCTGGCACGTGGACCTTGGCGGACGTCGCCAAGTCAGAGAACCAACTGGCGGAACGACGGTGCGCTGCCTACTGCCAACCTTCGGCTTGGGACAGAAAAAAGGAATGATGGGCCTCCAAAGAGCCCAAAGGACCGCCGCTGTCTGGACCTCCCGAGCCTCATAAGGAAAGCACCGCCGTCTCACCGACTCCAGCGCTATCATATCCGACAGATGAAATCCGACTCCTGAGCCAACGAAATACCGACTCCAGAATCGCCCCTACTCCAGAACCGACTCCAGGATACCGAAAACCCACCCGAAGGAGAGCGCGACAGGGGCCCTGGGACCCAAGGACGGTATACGATCGAACAGCAAGGTCTCTAAGTCACCAACCTAACCGGCACACGTACCCAGTTAGGCTCAAGCTGGACAGCACTAGCTGCACGAGCCCGACATCAACTACAGAGCTGCCGCAGCCCGAGATGGCCACGATAGTGCGGAACGAGCAGCAACAGCACCAGCAGCAGGACGCGATTGGAGACACGAGCTACGGCCAAGAGAAGATGGCGATCAACAAACTTAAGACGGAGCAGGAGATCCTGAAGGCCTACTCCAGGATGAGGGAGGCAAACAAGTACGTGATCGCAAACATGAAGAGGTTGGCAGCTAGCAAGGCGAGGACGTACAGCATGTCGACGGGCGAGGACTACGAGGTGCGCGTGCTCAGAGAGGATGGGAAAGTTTACGTCGGCAAGCAGCTGGATCACTTGGAGACGGTCAGCACCAAGCTTGGAGAGGCGTTGGGCCTGATAGAGCACGCTTCGCCGTTCATCATAGGGCCGTTCCCGTACCAGAACAACTACAACGAGCTGCAGCAGGACAAGCTCAACTGCGCAGACGAGAAGAGCAAGAAGCAGAACAGGGGGTGTTCGCCATGTGGGGGAAGCTCTCCCACAGTGGCAGGCTCGTGGTGGGATCCCCAAGATCCGAAGACATGGGCGCCATACGAATAGGAGGTACGCGACTGCATGGAGGAGGCGTGGACCAAGTTCGCGGAGAAGGCCGTGGTCGAGCACGTATTGGAGGCCTGGAAAGCCTGGGGCGACAGCAAGCCAGAGACGTGGGCGCCTTTCTTCTGGCAGCTGAAAGGCGAGTCGAAGTGGATCGATTACGCCAAAGAGAATGAGAAGGCCGTGCAGAGGAGACGAGTCAACGATGAGATGAAGGAGGAGTTGCTACGCATCATGGTGGGAGCGACGTGAACAAGAAAAGGCCTAGCAAGTCCCGATCGGGAGGTATTGCAGAGCGCCTCCCTTTTTCTCATGACCTTGTGCAGGGCGCGGAGGAAAATATTCGACCCCCCCACTACGACAGCAACCACAGACCTACCACGACAGCCACTGCAGTACTACTTATCAAGGCAATGAACAGGAATGTACAGAGGGGAGGTATGAATACGTATGGTGTTATTGTGACATGACTAACACTGGGCCTGCAGGGGGAACCGCGAGAAACAGCTGCGAAGACCAGGGTGCAATTATTATAAACAGGGATGAGGACGACCACACCTCTCAGGAAGCGGTGTGAAGCCCTAAGATATTTTTGTCGGAAGACATCCTGAGCTCCCCGACGTCGGCGTGCCCCCCCTGTTTCGTCGTCGTCGTCGTCGAGGTTGTCCGTGTCATCGTCCTCCTCCGAGCCTCGGACACGCCGCTGTCTGTCCGTAGGCTCCGCACCGCCTGGTGCTAGACAGGGGATGCCCCTGCTAGTGGAGCCCTACATCGCCTAGGTTCTTTAGGCCATCCAGGTCCTCCTGAGCAGGTCCTATAACGAGGCCGGTGGCCACATAACCACGGAGGACGCTAGATGCTCTACAGGCCTTGTTGTCTTGCTTTGCTTGCTCGGAGTCGTTCCCAACTGACCTTGTCCTGTATCCTCATCCTCTTCCTCCTCATCCGTCTCCTCATCATTACCCTGCACCTCCTCCTCCTCCTCCTCCTCCTGCTCCTCCTCCTCCCCATCCTCCTTCTCATAATCATCACTTTACATCCTCCTCCTCCTCCTCCTCCTCATCGTATTCCTCATCACCATCAGCATCACTACTACCATCATCACCACAATCATTATCAGCAGCAGCATCAACACCAGCATCAGCATCAGCATCAGCATCAGCATCAGCATCATCATCACCACCGACTCCACCACCATCATCAGCTCCATCATCATCCATATCAACAGCAGCATCATCGTCCTCCTCCTCCTCATCATCACCACCATCCTCACCATCATCATCAGCATCATCATCAGCACTATCAGTATCAGCATCATGCTCATCTTCATCATCATAATATTCGTGATCATGATCATCATAAGCCTTATCAGTATCAGCATCATGTTCATCAACATCATGATCGTGATCATGATGATGATCATCATCATCATCAACATCGTCATCATCATGATCATGATCATCAGCCTCATCATCATGACCATCATCATCATGACCATCATCATCATCATCATCATGATGATCATCATCATCATCATCAGCATCATCATCATCATCATCATCATGGCCATCATCATCATCATCATCATCATCATCATGATCATCATCATCATCATCATCATCATCATCATCATCATCATCATCATCATCATCATCATCGTCATCACCATCCTCACCGCCAGCTCCAAATCGCCCTCATCCTCGTCCGCCTCTCCTCCCCTTTCACGGACACCGTTGCGCGTGTGAAAGACCTTGAAGCCCTCAAAGAGGGCCTGGCCGTAGTGGAACACGTTGCCGAGGATGTGGACGGGGATGTACGGATCGCGGAGGGACCGGCCCGAGTCCCATTGGCCGTCCTGGCGGATACGAGAAGGTGAAGTTTGGAGCCGGCCTGGCTGCCCCAGTCGAAGCGAATGGCGACCAGACGCAGCTGCGAGCACCGCAGGACAGATGGAAATTAAGGGAGGGGGCCAGCAAAAGAACTGAAGCGTGCATGGGAAAGACGGGGCGACATTGCTGATAGTGTCGCAAAAGTCAGCTGTAACAAATTACTTCTGGATGTAGAGGTGTGCCGAAATGGGCGCGGTCACGCATGCAAATCCTGCCACTGGGGACTTCAGGTCCTTTGGGGCCACGAAGCGCGGGAAGGGTTCGCTGAACTGTGCGCCGTCACGCATGCGATTCCTGCAACTGGGGTCCTCAGGTGCTGCCCCCGTGAAACGTGTGACGGGTGTGCCGAAATTGGCGCGGTCACGCTGTGCTTCCTGCAACTGCGGCCTCAGGTGGAGCAGCGGAGCTCTCTATCTATGAGGCCACGAACCGTGTGAGGGGTGCGCCAGAACGGTGTGAAGGGATGCGAACGCAGCCACTGTGGGCTTCCGCGGAGCGTCCTATGGGACCACGTAGCGTGTGAGGGGCGCACCAAAATTTAGCTGACCAGATATGCGAACGCAGCCAGTGGGGCCTCGGTGGAGCTCCCTACGGGGCCAGGAAGCGTGTGAAGGTGCGCCGAAATTATGTAGAGAAGGTAAGCGAACGCAGCGACTGGGGCCTTCGGTGGAGCTTCCTATGGATTCACGAAAGGACGAAAGGTGTGAGGGGTGTGTCGGAATGGTGTGGATCAGGCATGCGAGCGCAGCCACTGTGGCCTTCGGTGGAGCTCCGTATGGGGCCACAAATCGTGTGAGGGGTGCGCCGAAATCATGTAGAGAAAATAAGCGAACGCAGCGACTGTCAGGTGTGCCAGAATAGTGTAGATCAGGTATGCGAGCGCAGGCACTGGGGCCTTCTGTGGAGCTCCCTGTGGGGCCATGAAACGTGTGAGATGTGTGCTCAAATGGAATGGACAAGGTATGCGCACGCAACTACTGGGGCCTGGTGGAGCTCCCGATGGGGCCACGAATTGTGTGAAGGGTGCGCCGAAATGGTGTGGACCGGGTATGCGAGCGCAGCCACGGGGGCCTGTGGTGGAGATCCCCATGGGGCCACGAAGCGTGTGAGATGTGTGCCAAAATGGTGTGGAGCAGGTATGCGAACGCAATCACTGGGGCCTTCGGTGGAGCTCCCCATGGGGCCACGAAGCGTGTGAGAGGTGTTCCGACATGGACATGCGGAGTGCAGAGGCTAGTATGGGCGGAGGGAAGAGGCAGGACGGGGGGAAGGAAGGACGCTGGAACTGTCTCTTCATAGCGATGACCCCAAACCACATGATGGCTGGGAGCAAAAGTAATACTCCCAGGACATAAACCATGCGAGCGCACAGATCCCCTTTCCCCCGCCCGTCTCCTCATTCAGTAGAGCGGAGACTTGTATAACAGCAAGCCTTCGGAAATCCGCGCAAATTTCTTGGGCCCGCTAAGCCCCCCTCCACACACCTGCTAGGAATGGGTATGTCCCGGAGGGCCCAGCGCCGACCCAACAAACCTCGGAAATTCACCCACTTCACAAATTTGTCCTCATCCTGCCTCCGTCTCGCTCCCGCCGACCGTCTCTACCGAAGTGCCAGACAGAACGGCTGCCCTGGACACGCAGGGCGGCCTCCTACACCTCCTCCTCCTCCTCCTCCTCCGTCTTTTCCTCCTCTCCTCCAACGTCCTCCTTCTCCACTTCCTCTTCCTCTCCCTCCTCCTGCAACTTCACGTCTCTTAACCTCCTCCTCCTCCTCCTCCTCCTCCTCCTCCTCCATCCACGGATCCCGAACCCAAGCTAGGCCTGACCACTATCGATGTAGACGTCCGACGTCGTGCATCGGACTCACGGCGCAAGCCCTGGAGTCCTCGACACCATCCCCAAGACACATTTCTTGTCGAAAATAACACTGTTGGCCCCAGGGCCTGCAAAGGCCCCCCAGCCCGGACACGGGCATACGTGGTGCAGCATTTCAAGGCAACGCTAAGAAGGCGCATGGAAAAACACGTCCCAATGGAAACTGAGGTCCAAGGAGCCGCGTTCGAATCTAGAATTATCCTCTTCGACTGTTCCCAAATGTGCTGCAAACCCCATTGCTTCGGCGAGCGCGTCGTCCTTCCACACGTAGCGGACGTGGCCATTCGTCGGCACGTAGTCGAAGCCCAGAGAGGCCCTGCCCTACCCCGACCCCCTTTCCGAGCTCCCCCTGCTCCTCGTCTCTCTCTCTCTCTCTCTCGCTCTCTCCCGCTCTCTCTCTCTCTCTCTCTCTCCTCCTCCTCCTGCTCCTGCTCTTGCTCCTGCTGCTGCTGCTGCTGCTGCTGCTGCTGCTGCTGCTGCTAATCATCCTCCTCAGCAGAAGGTGAACGAGTTGGCCATCGGCGGTGGCTTGAAACTCACGCCCTGGATTCGAGAAGGCTTGTTTTGGAACGCGGCAATTCCCCTCATCGGCTGGCTGGTTTCCGCCGCGGTTGGACACCGGCTCTGACAGGTGGGGGGGTCTACCCTGGAGCTTGGTTTGGCTGCGGGGTAGGCAGTCGGCCAAGTTGGCCGTCCTCGGGAAGGGAAGGTGTGGGTGGGTAGCACACCATGGCCTGTTGAAAATTCCGAGGGAAGCGGGGCAAGAACGTGCGCAGTGGCAAGGCGAGGGGATGGGTTACGAAGAGGGCTGGCAGCGAACGGGCCCATGCGAACACCCTGGCGGCCTCCCTTGGAAGTGCTGAAACCAGCGCCTCGCTCGACACATCCTCCCAATATGCTGGGAATACGTGCGAATGAGTCGATGTGCGCATGAGTCTGAGTGCGAGTGAATATGAATGCCCCTGGTTACGAGAATGATTCCGGGGAGCACATCGTATGGATAGTGTAAATGAGTCCGAGTGTGAGTAGCGTAAGTGTGTCTGAGTGTGAGTGAGTCTGAATGTGATTGATTCTGAATGCAAGTGAGTCTAAGTGTGAGCGAGTCTGAGTGCGCCTGAGTCTGAGGGCGAGTGGGTCTGAGTGTGAGTGAGTCTTAGTCTGAGCGTGAGTGAATCTGAATATGTGCGAGTCTGTGTACGGGAAAGTTTGAGTACGTCCAGGGAAACCATGGAGGATGAGGAAGGTGCCAGAAGTCGGTACCGCCCAAGTGACAACAAGAAGCCCATCATCAGGAGATGGGGAATATCAACAAACAACAACATCTTCGGACAACCCGAACAAACACCACACGCTACAATTCGCAATCTAGTCGCTATGGGGCTCGTGGGAATGGGGTCCGAAATCCGCCATCGTGCCCCCTGGCACGTTGAAGCGTGATAGAATGCGAAGTGCTGCCTGGTAGGGTTTCTGTAATCTTCTATGGATGGACGCCCCCCCCCCTCCTGGCCGCGTCCATCTGTATGCATCGCCCCGACCCCCGAGGCCACGACCCATTCATCCCAAACCGTGGTTCCGCGCTCCCCGAACCAAGATCCCTCGTACAAAGCGGTTGGCCCGAATTGGTAAGACATGGGTTCCGCGGCTAGACTGGAACATCCAAAACGTAAAACGCTCGACTCGCCCCGCGGGTAGAGCCACAGGGCCTAACCCGAGCCGCTGCTAAGACGAATCGCTCAACTTCCTCAGCCTCGAAATCAACATCGAAATTCGAAAATGACACGCAACCGCACGTAGCTTGCAATTCCGCAAACAACCACACGACTCAACTTGTAGTGAGTCACTGCGAGTGTTGCTCATTTCCAATGGCTCACTACAAGTTCTCGACGCCGACGCCGCAAGATGGGCTGAGTGAGGCCGCCCAAGACGCCTCGGCAAATTTGAAATTTGCAGGGTCTACGTTTCACAATTGTTGGGGCCTTCGTTGTCTGAGTACTTGCATGTTCCGCATTATCCTCCTTCTTCCCCCTTATCCCTCTCCATCGTTCCTCCTCCTCCTCCTCCCCCTCCTCCTCCTCTCCTTCCTCCACCTTCTCCTCCTTCTCCTCCTTCCTTTCCTCCTCTCCCTCATCCTGCTCCTGCTCTTCCTCCTCCTCATCAGATTGTTTCTCGTCGTCCTCCTCCTCCTTCTCCCCAACCCCGCGGCTGGCGTCCTGGCGCCGTTGCTCAGCCCGCGGTAGCAGCGCGGGCGGGGGCGCTCTCGCTTTCCCTCGTGTTCTCCCCCGTCTGTCTCAAGCCCCAGTCGCTCCCCCCCTCTCTCTCTCTCTTTCCCCCCCTCTCCCTCTCTCTCTCTCTCGCACGCCATCGGCGCGAGCACGCCGCGTCGAACGCGGCGGGCGCGCGCAGCCCGACCACGCAGGGGCGTGGCGCCTCACGCGCCGCCCACTGGAGGAGCTGGAGAACGACGGCGGAATAATGAACTTGGTGAAACATGTGAATGCACACACAAATGCGACGGATGACGCAGATGAGACTCATGATTGTAAAACATATTATGCGCTATTACAGATAAGGCAAGGGTTGGGACCAGGAGGTGGCGATGAGGGCATTGAACATGAGGGTTAGACAGACGAAGAGGGAGGGAGACAATGGATGATACACGAATCCATGTTGGGGCATCTAGGGTCCGCCACGGGAGCCGCTTTGGGTATCTTGAAATTTGCGGGTAGCCCGTTGCAGAGGGCTCTTCGATGAATCTCGGGCCGCCTAGGGCCTGTGCCATGGGGATGACCTTTGGAGGCCATCTTGAACTCTACCTTCGGCGCGTCTTGGCCCAATATTCGTGCGTTGACTGAGGCTTCCCAAGGACCCGTTCGCTTCTTCCCCCGCATCCTGCTCCACCTGTTCCCTCTCCTCTCCACTCGCCCCCGCTGCCCTCCCCCCCTCTGGGCCCGCCACAATTAGATTGATGGCCTTTTCGAACGCTTCCGACGGTGTGTATTTCTCATGTCGCTACACCTTTTCTGCCGACCTGACGGGCGGTCCGAATAGCATTGCCCGTCGCGGGTTCCCGCGAAAACTGCTGGACGGAAATGTATTCCCACGGCGCTAGACCGACGGTTAGTCGGCGGCCGTCGTCGGAACCGCCCACGCATCACAGTGGAGGGCCTTGTTGAACCAAGAAAGGCAGTCCTCCTACATCTGCCTGCCCCTCTTTGTCTGGAGCGTCGAACCGTTCAGCGCGACAAACCCCTTCTTCAGGCTCTCCGAGAATGCGTGCCAGCTTTTCACCCACACGGGCGCCCTCCTTTTCGTTATTGGTATTCTTGTTGGCAGTCATCGCGGCGACGCAGTGCAGGCAGGCAGGTGGCAAGTAGATCATCTCGTCGGGCGTGGCCGACACCACGAAAGAGTACTTCTCCATAGACTCGACGCCCGCTGTTCGAGAACGACTCGAAGACCGCCAACGCAACGCCCCCCTGCAAATGCGGCTCCACGAAGACCCCGTGGACACAGATCTGCTGGTCACCAACCAGCTTGACGACGCATGCGAGCCCTGCCAATGGAACGAAACTCTGCGCGTTGCGACGGTGGCCTTCGCGAGCACGCGCGATCCAAGGCTACGAGCCATTCGTGTCAATGGCCTCCACAGCGGCGCCGCCAATCCACGCAGAGGGCTTCAGCTTCAATAGTGTGGGAGAAGCTGAACTGGGCGGCGCAAGCCTCGCTGATCCGCCGCGGCGGCGCCCGCGGCGGCCGGCGCGTCGAGCCGGCGGGCTTGGGCGGCATGATCAAACAAGTTCGGGACAACGCCAACCGGTAGGCGGCGAGTCATCGGGCCGAGGAGGTCGCCAAGGCCCAGGAGAAGGCAGCTGTTGCAGCCGCGTCGGGGGCGACGCCGAGCGGGGGGGGGCGGGGGCATGGTGGCGCGCTCGCACCCCGCGCAGCCGCGGAGGCCGAGCCCCCAGAGGACTACCAGGACTTCGACTTCACGAGCCTCGAGCGCGGGGCCCGACGCGAGCTTGAAGAGAGACCACGCACCTCCCGCAGGGGCGGTCGAAGACCAGTCCGCCGCTCGAAAGCAGCTCGACCAGATGCAGGGGGCGACCAACTCCGACGAGGGGAAGCGGATCCGAGGCGCCCGCCCTCGCCCTGCCCCCCACTGCCATGGGCGCCTCGCAGACGGCGGCCGCTGGCAACGACCTGGAGGGCTCGCGGAGGCGCTCCACGACGCAGTCGAGCACGGAGACGAGGAGTTGGCGGAGCTGGCCAGGCCCTACCTTGAGGAAGAGAACCCCCCCCCCCAAAGGCGGGAGGCGCACCCCTCGCCCCAGCGATCTCGGGGCTGCGCTGGGGCCCCCCCGCCGCCGCCGCCGCTGGGAGGTGGTGGACTACTGGGACTACCTGACGACAGACGAGGAGCTCGCAGACTGCATGCGCGACCGGAGGGTCGGCGATCGCGAGCAGCGGCAGTGCATGTACCTGAACGTGGCCGCCGCCTACCTGCACGCCACGCACCAGAAGCACCCGGCTACGGGCGCCGCCACGAAGCTGGCGCTCCAGTGACAGGTGGCAAGTTGGGAGGGCGCCCAGGAGGCATCCAAGTTCCTGGGGGAATCGCCCTCGCTGGTCAATCCCGCCGAGAGTGATCTTCGCGCGTTCATCCACACCACGCGCACACCAACATGGACTTCAAGAACTTTGCCGCCTTCCTCCCGCGCGACCTCGAGCAGACTGCGCCCCGCGTCGTGCGGGTGGGCACGCGGGACAACCCCCACCTGTGGATTGTCCTGGGACGCTGCTACGAGCTGGCCAGCGGCCTCGACGCGTGGGCGCTGCTGCGCAGATGCCACATGCAGATTATGCTCGCTGCTCGCGGACGCCACAGCCAGCGCAGCCGATCTCATCGCCGAGCTGAGCGCCGAGGGTCCCCTGTCCGAGATCATGGCATACGGCTGGGCAGCACACGCGGACTCGGCGCAGGGCGCCGCGCCCTGCGCCCCGGGAGACGCTGCGAAGCGCTGCCCTCGCTGCCGCGAGGCACAGCTACAGGAGGCAGACCGCAAGACGGGGCACGCACCGCGCGACCCGCGCTGGCGTCTGCTCGCCAACTGGCCCCTCGCCGCCCGGTTAACCCCACCTCCCGGATTCGGTCGCCGCCGCCCAAGCTGCCGAGCACCTCAGAGGCCGCGCGGCGAGCGGGCAAGGACAGCACGCTGGGCGCAGTCCATGGCCGCCAGGGGGTCGACGACGGGGGCACCAGTCGAGCGGCGCGAGGACCCCATCCCGCCGCCAGGGGCCGCGGGAGGAGCAGGGCACCCGCCGCCCAGAGGTCCGCGAGGCGACCTCGCCTGGGAGGTTCGCATATTTTGTGGTCGCAGCGGCGCGGATCCACGCCGCGTTCGAACAACCGAGGGACACTGTGGGGCCTACTGGGGGCACAACGGAAGCGGGAGGAGAGCGGGCGCGCGGACAGGGAACGGAGCACGAGCACACCGTAAAACAACAAACCAACAGAAACCACGGCAAACATCAGACACGGAGCAACGTGACTAACAAGTACCACAACAAGTAAGCCAGGACAACACAAGCACAAAAGCTAACAAACAATCAATCAGCTAATAATACTAGTACCACGAATACTCATACTGCTATTAGTTATGCTTCTTCTGCTACTAGCAAGCATGCAAATACCGATGTCAATCTCCCCCGGATGAGACTGTGGCGTCCCAGTCGCGATCTCCTCCGAGTGCATACATCACACTAAATCGTAACGTATGGCACAAACCGATATCACGAAATTTAGCATGATGCCAATGCAGTATTACATCGGTTCGAATCGAATTGTAGCACCGCGTGCCATGGCGTTCCCAGCAATATCAACATGATTACGAATACCCTCTCATTCTCATGTCCTTCCCCCAACCCCTCATCGATACCTTCCTTGTCAGTTTCTACCTCGCCGTCATCATCCTTGTCCTCTTCCACCTCCTTTTCTTTCTCCCGATCTTCCTCGTCATCCTCCTCCTCCCCCTCCCTCCTCTGTTCCTCCCCCCTCCTCTTCCTCCTCCTCCTTGTAATCCTCCTCCTCCTCCTCCTCCTCCTCCCACTCTTCCTCCTCCTCCTCCTCCTCCTTCTCCTCCTCCTCCTCCTCCTCCTCCTCCTCCTCCTCTCCCTCCTCCTCCTCCTGCTGCTGCTGCTGCTATCGGCTGATTAGGTGTTATCCTGAAGCCATTATACTCCTCCTCCTCCTCCTCCTCCTCCTCCTCCTCCTCCTCCTCCTCCGCCTGAGTGGCGGGCTGGAGCAGCACACGTGCGCGTCCCAGCTGGGGGAAAGTGAATATGCTTCACAACTACCCTGTATGGGGGAAAGTCATCGGGTAGCCCAAAAATGACCTGTCCGCTCTCCTCCAAGGTTTAGCAGCCGTGTCCTCCCGATCCACAGACTGTGCGGGGGAGGCTCATGGATGCGTGCCACCTGGCCTTCAAGCCTATAGGGTTGCTTCTGGGCCCCGTGTGTAGTCGCACTGTGTGCCCCGCACGGTGGTCGAACCGCGTCGACACCCGAGGGCCTAAGCTCACGGGCGGGAGTACGTGGTCAGGCTTATGCTGCGCTGTTTCTGTCGAGGTCTGGAGAATGCAAAACTTCGCAGGGCTGGTGCTTCGTCACGTGCCTGCCGCTACTTCCCCTCAGACCCACGTTCCACACCCAACGACTTTGCTGGGTTGCTGGCTCGAACTACGTCTTGGCCACGGATGTTTGCCCCATGGACTGGCAAGGTTTGTAGGCCCTAGCGCACGGAATTCGGACACTGCGTCCTTCAGCACTATCCACTATCCTCCATTTCCCCTTTTGCCTCTTCCCTCTGCTCCCCCTTACACTTCTCCTCCTGTCTTTTCTTACTCCTCTGCCATCTCCCTCCCATTCCCAAACCCCCATCCCCCATTTCCCTTTTCCTCCTCCTCGTCCTCCTCCTCCTCCTCATCCACTCCCTCCTCCTCCTCCTCCTCCTCCTTTTCTTCCTCGTCCTCGTTCTCCTCCTCCTCTTCGTCGTCGACCTCCTCCTCCTCCTCTTCCTCCTCCACCTCCTCCTCCCCCTCCTCCTCCTCCTCTTCCTCCTCCTTTTCCTCCTCCTCCTCCTCCTCGACCCCCCACCCCATCACTTCCATCCGAAACTCCCCGCGCAAACTCGACCCCCCCGAATTGGCGCCCGACCCCCCGCTCCAGTCGAGGTTGGCACTGCCGGGACCGTCGGGCACCGGGGCGCCCCACAGCTCCGCATGGGGCACGAGCTCCGGGCCCGCGATGTGCCTGCAGCAAGGGCGCGACGAGGGGGGCGGAGGGAGGGCAGACGATGCAGAAACAGAGGGGCATACAGAGAGAGAGAGAGAACAAACAGAACACATATTATAACAACAGGGGGAGAGAGAGAGAGAGAGAGAGAGAAAGAGAGAGAGACAGAAAACCAAAACAACAAGGGAGCGAGAGAGAGAGAGAGAGAGACAGGGACACCTTTTCCACCTGGGCTTGGGAGGAAATCCGCGATGGATACGTATGTATGTATATATATATATATAAACTAGAGATTAGGAGTGTATTTCGCCTTGCCCACGAAACGAAGTATCCTTGATGCGGTGCTCGCCATCGCCAACAACCTCCAATTCCAATATGTGTCCGCTACTCGGATCGCGTAGTCCAACAACTCGTCGCTGCTTCTCGAAATCCACCTTCTCAAGGCTCTTGGTGCCCAAATCGCAGCTATTGTCCGCGGTCGGGATCGTATGAATCACCAAGCGCCCTTCTCGAATCAACCCTCGAACTAACATGTGGCGTAAAATGCATATGCTTGAGCTCCCCAAGCCCGAGCCTGCTCTGCGATGAAATACCTGCAGAACTGTCCGACTTCAACTGCAGGCTCACCTGCAGGCCTGGGGTCGTCTCGTTCAGAAAGGTTGTCACGAACCGACCCTCGCAAGCCCCCGGGCCCATGGCGTAAATCTCAGCATCTGCTGAGGATGTAGCTGGACTGGCCTGCGCGTGGCTGAAGGCTGCCACCGCCGCCTCATTCATGCGGACGTGTCCGCTCGAAGTGCTCTTCATTCCGATCTTTTCACCTGCCCAGCCGCTGCCCACCTTCACCTTCAGCTAGATGTTATCCGAAGGCTCGGGCGAAATAAGACTGGTCTTGCCATTTCCTTCGTGTCGCTGAAGTACTTCGCGGCCCGCTGTTTTGGGGGTCAACCCCGTCGCCTCAGATCGCCACTGCGAGACACCAGCGAAAAAGGCTCAATTGATCACATCAGAGGAACAGAATCGCCCAGATCGACTGAGACGCCAGCTTTGTCTGGGTGAAACCCCTTCTTGAGTTTCCTGAATTTCCTCCTGCCAGTCTCCGCGGGGGGCTTGCGGACTTTTCTGAGGCCCACCACCTGGGCACCGCTCGACTAGAACTTGCACCTGGGACAGAGCCAGAGATACGACGCGTCGGAGCACGGAAACGCCACAGCACGGTGCCAGGCGCTCCAGGACTCCTTGGTCCAGCTTCGAGCGTCCAGGACAGGCCGCGTCGGGAGGGGTCTCTTTCTCTCCCGCGACCGAGCCCTTCCAACAAACCTCGCACCGCCAATGCCCACTCGTCCTCTTCCACGTGTGGGCGAGCACCAGAATGGGCTTAGGGGGCGGCGGAGGGGCGCGAGAAGTGCCTCTGAATTCGAGCTTGGGCCACTCTGGCAAGACCGCAGCGCCCAGCTTCATGACGCGCAGGGCAATCTTGAACGAGCGACTCAACTGATCAAGCAGGACAGGATCCGCCGCGGGGTGTCTCGCAAGGGCGCTCTTGGCGGCCACAGCAGCATAAAACTTCCCGAATTTCACGAAATGATCTTCTGCTGTGATGCCCTCTTCACCAGGGTATAAGTGGGCCTTGACCATCTTGCAGGACCGAAGGTTAGGGCCGAAAAGGTGATGAGCCTGGGGGATGTTACCGGCATGCTGCTTTTTGTCCCGGGAGAGCCTCACACGACGGCAGCGAACCGTGATCGACCACATTCTTGCGATCGATACACAGGTCAATCGGGGCCGAGGCGAAGCAAGCACTCCAAGCAAAAACTCCATACTCAGCCCTTCAAGGCGCTTGGGGGCACGGCGCCCGCAGAGGTCCTGAGATTTCACCGAGCAAACGGCCCTGGTCGGAAACCATGACGAGGCCCCAGGCGCTCCTGGACAACTCGCGGACAACATGCCTACGGCATTAACCGTGGATAAAAACATGGCCCCGGCGGGGGGTCGGGGGAGGGAGAGGAAAACACATCCACATGCCACTTGAACTCCACGCCTCCATCTCTGCACGGACCATCTCCGGCCGTCGGCTGACTCATGCCGCGGCCGATCTCCTCCGCCGCGACCTGCAGGTCGCACCTCTCCGCCGACGCGAACCGGAGCTTGCCGACCCCAATGCGAAACTTGTGTATGGGGTTGGAGCGCAAAGGCACAGAACCCCTGATCCGTTGGTGGAGGACAGGAGGGAAAGATGGATATCTTTTCCTCCTGCACGATCAGAAGGTCTGATCGATGCCAATCCAATACCTGAGCCCAAACGGCCAGGGGCAGGAGAGCGAGGATAAGGAGTGGGTATGAGGGCAATATACGGGTTCTATTCACGCCCCCCGCCCCGAATCCCGCCCGCGAGGGCAGGACTCGGGAAAAAGGAGAAAAGAACCTGTCACCCGTTTTACTCCTTAAATCCTTAGCATTGATAGGCAGCTGAGCGTAAAATCTGCATCTCTTCAGCTGCGCCCCGACCACGACAGCAGCGTGCAAAAGAGATGCGTAGCACAGCACGTGATCAGGCAAGTAAGGGACAGATAGAACACCAAGGGCCCCTGTTTCTTCGCCAAGCACACTTTGGTGCCCCCTCGGTGCGCCCCCCTAACAACGCCTCGGCACTCGAGGGCGGAGAAGAAAGAGGCACGGGTGGGCGGAGCAAGAGGATCTGAGCACTAGAGAGCAACATCAGAAGCTGCGTCGTCATAGACGCGGCAGGTGTTGCCACCAGCTTTCAAACTAAAGCTGGGCTTCAGATCATTCTCAACACAAAATTATCATCAAAATAGACTGCATAGAAAAGCAAACAATGTGATGCAACAAATGCGATACAAAGTCGTGTTGAGAAACACGATCGTGTTAAGAAACACGTCTAATCATCAAATCAAATGTCGGGCCCGACGTGAACTCGTGTTGATGAACACGAAAACTGCATACATAAATTCTGCAATCTGTTACTCCCCTCGGCGGAACTCCTTAGGAGTTTGCCTCGGGTTTCACAAGGTATATGTGCGTGGCCACTTCCCTTTATAGTGAAGTGGCCAAATAATGTAAACGTATATATATTGCTCGAGGCGAACTTTGTAAAAATGAAGTTCAAGCCAAACCGAGCAGTGGGCCTGGCGGCCAACTCACCTAGGAATTGCCCCTCAGGTAGAACCTGTGGTCCCACGCTCTGTAGCCGTCGGTCCCGACGTAGCTTGTCGTGTACGTCTCCCAAGGCGTCCTTGGGGTCCAGTTGTGGAACCGACCATTGTACTGCAAGTCGCGGATGTACATGAACTCGCCGTTGTTCTCCGCGATGTAAAGCCAGCGCTTGGTGTAGTAGCTCCAGCACCTTGGGCCCCGTCGGCTGTCCTCAAGGTTGCGGTCCTTTGTCGCACGCGCCCGCTTGGCACGCGGGGGCGTCGTCGGCCTGCGACTGATGTCGCTGGCGCGGGCCGATCGCCCGCCACTCTGCTGTGGCGCAGCGGCCGCGCCGCTCGGCCCAGCGGGCACCCCTGCCAGCGCGCCAGAGGCGCGGCTTCCAGCAGCGTCGCCATGGGCAGCGCGAGGCGGCGGCGGGCGCCGCGGCTGCTGCGGCGCCATGGCGCCATGTGCATGGGAGGAGTGTGTGGGGGGTTCATTAGGATCGGTTCGAACCCCTGACCCCGTCGCCCCTGTCTCGTTAGATCCCACGGCAGGTCCGACAGAGGTCAGTCTGGCAAGCTTGCGCTGCGAAATCTTCTCACAAGTGCCATCCCCGCGGGGTGAGGCGATTGTGACAAGACCACGTTCTTGCCTGGTACCTCTGTCCATCCTACCTTCGTTCAACCACCAGTTCTTGCGACCAGCGAGGCCAAGCCGAACGCTGCGATCATAGATGCCGCAAGCGTCACGCATGTCCTCGATAGTCCAAGGTTTATGACCAGTGGCCTCACGGGCCCCAGTCATCTGGTGATGGAATCGGGAGTCATTGAGGAAACGTTGAACGACGTTGCAGTAAGGGTGGTACAGTGTACGGTCGTCATCAGGTCCCCCCAACAACCTGCAAGCGCTCGCAGGGGGAAGCCCGCGTCGCACCATCTCTTGTACCTCTCTTCCGCCTTTTTCGCCAACTTCCTCAACCTATATGTCTCGTCCCCGATCTTGGACCGCTTGCTCGTCGTGTAGACGTTCGCTCTGTCGGCCGTGACGCGGCCGACGTCACTTTGGGAGAGGTGGGTCCTGATCCATTGGCTGAGGGTCTGCAAGTACGCCAGGTCGCTGGCCTCGGCTCCACCTTTACCGGTGGCGCCTACAGAGACACTGTACTGCCAGCAGATGTCGCAAAGTGTCCCATCATTAGTGACGACCCCCAAAGATAGGAGGCGATCGCAATTCCGACATCGCGGGATATATTGCTGGAGTTCTTCGGGGGCCCCAGACGTGGCGAGGTCCCTGAGAGATCCCCAGCGAGTGTTGCCACCAGCTGCTGACGCAAGGGAATGACCTAGCTGGTTTATAGCCTCACGTCACGATTGAGCTCAGCGGTGGCACGAGAAGCGATCGATCGTCCGATCCCCTCGATCTCGGTCAGCGATAGCCTTTCTCCCGGCAGTCCTGCGTACTCGGTAGTGTCGATATCCACGGAGTCCGTCTGATCGTAAGATCCAGCAATGTCCGCACGAATGCAAGTGGCCTCTGCCTGCAGGGTGGTTTCGTTGTCGCCCACCTCGCGGTCGATGTTGTGCTTCTCAGCCAGGACCTGCACCATGGTCTCTTGATCTGGGGCTGCTGAAGCGACGCTACCTGGGTCCTGGGCAATGTCCCGGTTGGCGCCTGGGTCGCCCTGGTCAGGCGCGGCAGGTGTCGCCACCGGCTTCTCCCATGCGGGGAAGCCTGGTTATCCATGTGTCTTCTTGCGCTCTGTGAAGAGTGCTCGCAACGCAGTAAGAGCAGGATGGTCCTTGCTGATAGAAACGTTGGTGAACTGATGTCGCTCCTTGATACTATCCAACAGAATAGTCTGGTACACTTTAGAGAGTCAGTGAAAGATCCCCGTGGTTGATTCCTGAAAAGATTCAGGATCGAGAAAATGCACCATCTTCTTGAAGAAATGATCTGCGCCGCATATTGGCAAATCACGTGCCCAGGTATGAGTCTGGTTGTAGTCGATACTGTATGTCACCGTCTCTGTCCCGAATCGGAACTGGAATCGCAAGTATGATTCTATCTCGTCCACTATAGGAATCTCAGTCTCGCGTTGATCGTAGCTGGATCTGGTCATACCAGCGTGTAACCCAATGATCTGTTTAGCCTGGATCATCGGTGGCTCCACCAGCGGTGCCGGTGTCAAGTAGTACCCTCTGAGATCGTACGACTTGCGAATCCAGTTGGTAGGATCCTCTGGATGGTAGTCGGGATGCGTAGTGATATCCTCTGGCGGGTCAATGATGTTGTCGAGGATGGAGGACCCAGAGTCCTCGTCTGCGTGAATCTCGGCCGTGACCTCTGCCTTCATGGTATCATTGTCTGCCTTCTCTTCCTCAGTCAATGGTATGGCAGAGGTGTCAATGATGACAGTGACTGGAACATCAGTGGGTTGTCCCGCATCGCGTGCGGTGTCGCCATCTCCCGCCATGGGGTCATCGGCGGGTGTCGCCACCAGCTCCTGATCGGAACCTGGCGTCCGAGGAGCGGGGCGTCTGGTCGGTGCGCGTGGAATACGCGCCTTGTAGAGAGTCGGAAGTCCGAAATACGGCAGCTCGCTTGTGCGAGCGAATGCTGCGATATCAGCGCTGCGCGAGGTAGGACCCCGTATTGCCACATTCAAGCCGGCAGCGTCTATGTCACCGCGCAACGGCAAAGCGAATGCAATACCCTTGAGAGGTCGATTTTTATCACAATACCATATGTTGATCCATCGCAAACTGTAGTTAAGGATGGGCACCTGCACTGCGAAGAACTTCCGGAAGACTCCGAAATGTATGACTGGACCATATATGTGGCCCTTGTTCATACGTGCTCTCGGGTTGTAGTAGCCCTTGGGGTACTGGTTGTCACAGTGGTAGCAATTGATCGAACCCCAATTTCTGACGATAGTGAAGTCTCCCATTTTGACATCATTGAAGATGGGACGTCGATCCCAATCTTTCTGTGTAATCTTTGCCGTGACGGGCCTGAGGGCCTCTCGGCAACGTGAAATTCAACCAGCCAGTCTTTGTCGTGAATGTTGCGCCCACTGTTGTTGACCATGGCTCGGACAATGTCCTCGTCCAAGGCGTCGATGTTGGCAGTGTGGCCAGCAGGGGTCGCCCCCAGCGGGGGGGCGATGGGTTGCTGAGCCGATGATGCTGACGTAGCCTGTGTCTGCGGCGCCGTAGCCGTGGCGGATGCCTTTGCAGTAGGTGCGGTACTCGAAGCTGGTTGGTGCGCCCGTGATGGCGTTGGTGGTGCAATCCCAGGAGGGTCGGCGATCGAGTCCACCTCCAATTCCTGTACCATCTGCTCGTGTCGTGATTGTGCAGAGGATTAGCGCAAATATCATATTTGCTCAATGGTGGTCTCTGGGCCAGCGGCGGGTAGTCCCAGCACGTACCCGTGGTAGGCCATAACTGCGAAACTGCTTGATGGTGGCCCTTCAAGCGGCGAGCGGCTAAGACTGCAGCCGCTGGGACCACATCCTCGGTCATGATAGCGCCCTGGGCGCCCAACCAAAGTCTGCCTCCAGATTGTGTGGCAAATTGCATGTCGATCACGATCTCCACCTCGTTCTTGTAATGGTTGACCTTGTAGGCTTGAACAGATGTATGAGGATTCTGTTTGGCAGTGTGTACATGCGTACTTGAACTGAAGAATGCCTCAGAACGCTGTGATCCATGTTGCCGTCTGTCCCTATGAGACGGGCCAACGCATCCAGGAATGATCCCTATCTTCATGATGTTTCTCCAGGCACGACGTGTCGTGCCGTGGTGGAGGTATTCGACGTCCGACTATTGCAAACTCTCCCAGCCCATAGCCCACGGCCTGGAAAGTGGATTGACCGAACTGTGTGCTCCAACACATCGAATAGCAATGACGCTGCTCCAATCGAAGCAGCTAGGATCGCTCCCGGCAGGGGCTGGTTTGGCGTAGGTCTCGATCCTGTTCTTCTCTGGGTCGATGTGTGTCTGAAACGCACGAAGGGTAAAGATCGGGTAGCAATCGGTCCAGCACGCGTATCCGGCTGGGCTACCGTCTTTAAGGTAATGTGCCATGGCTGCCTCAGTGGATGGTCCATTGCCTTGACCACGACAATCTTTGAATTTCCACTCGACCATTTCCTGGAAGGATTTCCAGCGGCTGGGAATCGTCCAGGATTGCTGCGCCTTCATCGACCAAATGTTGACTCGTCGGTCAGTACTGATCGATGATGTTGAATTGCTTGTTGGGGTTCGAATGGCGAAGCATTTTTTTTGCTCCTGCCGGGCGCGCGGAAGCGCGCTTGGGCGCCCGGGAGCCGCCGCGCCGGGAGCGGCAGCGTCGTGCCCTGGAAAATCAAAATCGCGCCACCTTGCGCCTGGTGGCGAAGCAGGAGGCGGGGAGGGGAGGGGGAGGGAGGGGGGGAGGGGGAAGGGGGGGGGGGGGAAGGGGAGGGTCCGGGAATTCGAACTTCCAACACGGGTATGCTCCACATTTTGCTGCACTGAGGACTGCGGCCGAATGCCGTGGGTTACCGACGTTGAGATCCCCTCCTCTCAAACTCTGGCTTAGTATAGGTTGTATATGGGACCAATATTCTTTCAAAGCCTCACTCGCCCACCTGAGCCTTGGTCGCCCTACCCTTTTTTTGCCAAATTCTTTGGGGCGAATCGAATCGGCCTCGAAGGTGGCCTGTCTGAGGGGGTCGTCATTGCTGGCTGCGAGTACTTGCTGGAGTAAGATCATCTTCCGGTGTTTGTAAACTTCCGAAAACAACTTAATCCTGCCCTGCCCTGCCTGGTTGGTGACGTGTGAGTTGGCAAGCTCCAAGACCCTTGCGTTACTGTTGGATCGATTGACATACGTCGTATCTAAGCGTAAGATGTTGCGCAGGCCTTTTAGTTGAAACGCGTTCAGTTGGTCAACAACTGACGCGTTCAGTTGCGCAGACTCTAATCCGTATAACAGTTTTGATCGGATAACTGCATCCAGTACAAGTAGCTTGAATCGCTTGGGGCAATCACTGTGAAGCCAGAACGCATCGAGCTTCTTGAGCAGCGCCATGCATATGGATTTCCTCTTTTTAACCTCTTTAGACACGTCAGACTTCTGGTTAAGATGACAGCCTAAGTATTTAACTTCTTCCAATATTGGCACCGGGGTGCCGTCGTGGAAATGTACGTCTGGATTATTTGCGGTCGTGACCATTTCGCATTTACCTTTGTTCAGCTTGAGCCCGTACTTCTCGCTCTCCGTCTCAATCATAGCGAGAAATGCGTTCATGGCACGGGTGTCCGTGCTTGCGCAAATTGTGTCATCGGCATAAAGAACTTCGTCAACGTCCATTCCGCCGATTCTCTTGGTTTCAAGCGCCTGTTCCAACTCATCGTGAATATCAGAAAACATGACCGTCATTACGACGAGAAATAAATACGGAGATAAAGGGTATCCCTGCCGAATTCCCGTGCGCTGTTCCTTCCAAGTCGAAGATGATCCTCCTCTCTCCACCTTGAACTCTGTGCACGTGTAGATTGACTGAATGACGGCAACGAGTTTGGGGGGCACGCCCATCCGTTGTAGTGCGTTAATAAGGCCGGGTCTGGTCACCTTGTCGAACGCTTTTTCCCAATCAAGCAACACCATGATTGCTCGTTTGTTTGTGATCTCTCCGTACTCTGCCATTCTGCGCACACAATGCATCGCCTGCGCCGTGCCCCTGCGTTGCCTGAAGCCGTACTGCGTGGTTTGAAGATATGCGTCGAGTGTCGTGGCCAAGCGCTTTTGCACTATAGCGGCGTATATCTTGTAAGTGCTGTTTAGCAGCGATATGGGCCGGTAGTTTTCCCAATTGCTTGTGTCTCCCTTCTTGTAGATCAACGCAACTCGAGCTCGGAGTACTTCTGGGGAGACATACTCTTTACGCCACCACGTGTTTAGGATTTCTAGCAACGCCTGAAGATTATCATCGTTCATCTCTTTGAATATTTCCATTCGCACATCGTCCGGGCCAGGGGCCTTGCGACGTTTGAACTTCCTGAGGGCTGCTCTGACTTCTGCCAGTTCGATATCTGCCTCGTTGAAGCGCAGTTGATGGGCGTGAGTGACATCAGTACGGAGCGGAGAGGGCGGAGAGGGCGGAGGGGGAGGGGGAGGGGGAGGAGGAGGAACAAATTGAGTGTTTGATTGGCCCCAGTGGCGCTGCGCCAGGTACTCGGCCGCTGCTTCCGCATGCTGGTCGAAAGCGATTGTTTCGCCGCGGATATCTCTTGCGTGGTAAGGCTGCGGTTGGTAATCGGATTTTAGGCTCCGGATTCCCATCCATCTGTCGCGGATGTCTAAATCTCTGGAGAGCGTTTGCAGAACGGCCTCTTTCTTGTCCTTCCGCTTGCTTTCTCTGAATTATTTGTCCAGCCGGTCGAACTCCTGTGGGTCCTGCGCACGCACCGCATCCCCGCGCGCGGCGAGGAGCTGCTCAGTGCGGCTCGAGAAAGCGACGCTTCTCGCACGCGCCGGCGCTCTCGGCATAAGCCTCTCTGCTAGAATTGCAAGCTCAGTAGCGTAAATTGACGGGTCCTTCAAATCGCTGCGCCGGGCGGAGATCTCCCGATTTATGGCATCTTTGTCAGCATCCGAGCATTCTGCGTACTTGATCCGCGCTCTTCCGGGCTGGGGCAGTGCTTTGAGCCGTGCCCGGACAGTGGCCCATACGGGATAGTGGTCAGTGTTGATATTAGCGTCGGTGTCAGTTTCAGCGTTTGTGATTGAGTTTTTCCACCTCCGCGGCGTGATGATGAAATCAAGCTGTTCATCGGCGTGGCGGTGAAAAGGCGTGCCCCTCTGCGTGCCTGGCGCTCGGTACGTGGCTAGCTTACTGTCGGGTTTTCGAAACCACGTGTTGGCTAGACGTAAGTGGTTCAGGTTTGCAAACTCAATGAGTAACTGGCGGTTTTGCCATACCTCTGGCGACATGTCATATGGATTGGCAGAAATGGCGTGGAATGTGTGCGGCCCTACCGTGCTACTCTCATCTTCACCGCATCGCGTCTGCACTCTGGCGTTAAAATCTCCGGATGGCGAAGCATGGTCGTGATATCCTTGCTCATGTATTGAGGGTCGCCGAGCCACGCTGCCGTAAGCAAGTCTGGTCCATAACGCGTCGTCTCGCATGGTGGAAGGGGTATCCATTTCCACTCTCGGAAGCAGCCAGATTGGGAGATGTCGGGTGCGTGAGTAATCACGCAGTCGTCGCAAGCCAATTGAGATGCCCAGTTTTTCTCCACAACACACTCCATACCGTTGGGTGCTGACGTGCCCCGTAGCGGCGGGGGCGCGTACTGGTGGTCGTCTTGAAGACCAGCCTGAAGCTTGTACTCACGTGGAGTGTATGCGTTGTCGAATGTATGGATCTGGCTGGCGTCCTCATGGCAAGATCGCTCGCAGCAGTCCTGCCGCGAAAGGATACGCGTAGTCTCCATTTGCTGATCGGGCGTGAGTACGTCGTCAGCAGGAGTTGCCTCCAGCCCCGTAGCCATGTCAGCGTCCTCGTCTGAGGCAATATGCGATCCCGTGTCTGGGCGCGCAGCTGGCATGGCCTTTGGAAGCGGGCTTGGTGGCAGAGGCTGTCTGTCTTCACTGAGCGGGTGTACCGGAGACGTCGCAGGGTCTGCAGCGGGTGGCGCTGCAGCGGGCCTGGCGGCCGGCTGCGGCACCTCAGCCGGGAGACCCAAGGCGATGCTATCCAAGGCGTTCTGGGTATAGAACCCCTTGCATGGCAGGATGGTATCCGAGTTCTCGATGCGAGGTCCGGCGCGATGGGAGTTGAGTAAGTCACGCTCTCGATTAATGCGCAACCTGTTTGCGTCAGTGTTCCCGACGTTGTCGTGAATCTTGTCCGCGAACTGCTCGTGTGCAATCCATGTAATAGCATGTGCACCATTGGAATATTTCAACAATGTAGGTTGTAGAAGCTCATTTCTCTCGGCCGAGTCGCAGGATGCCCAGACACCGGGGTAGTCCTCGATCAGGGAGTGAAGCTTGTGATACAACTCCTCATATGCCACGCAATATGGATCATCATTCTTGTTCGCATGCGTGGATGTCGTTGATGGCGGCTCGCTTGTGCTCCCAGGGGTGGGGCGTTGTTGCTGAACACGCTCGCCAGTAGTTGTTGCCATCGGCATGGATTGTGGCAGCGCGCCGCTGGCGCACGAAGCCATCCAAGCACAGTGGGCCATCTCTCCGGCAGTTTGATTCATCAAGTCGCGAGGCTGAGATGCCTCATCCACTCAGTCGTCGTCTTCTCGCGGAACTGGAGAGCCTCCTTGATCTCAATGGCCTGTGCATAGGCCTGAGAGTCCGTGACGGACGCCAGGAGTGGAGGCCGAAACGGGCACGGCTGAGAGGCTAATGATTGAAGCACTGCACAGAAGCTGCGGTAACAAACTGCGTCACAAGACTGAGTCGTCATCATCGCCAGATTGTGGTTGGTCTGCTTGGCGTGCCAATCTGTGGGTGTGACTCTGTCGTATGCCTCGATCCATTGCTCCGAGGGAAGGACTGCGATGCCACGTGATTGCATGGCACGGATCAGGTCGCCAGTGTGAACGTCAAAGTCAGGACGTAAGCCCCACTGCGTGGCTGTGCCTGGCCCCATGCCAGTGGGACAACGGAAGTATTGCATCACGTCGATGAAACGTGGCACGTCGACCTTCACGTGTCATGGCATAAGCTTGGGGACGCAACCCTCGCATTCCATGTGGGTCAGCTCGCGTGCGGTTGTGGGAGAACGATCCTGGTGGCGCCGTGTATCCAACCAGCTTTGTGTGGAAGCGGCACCACAACCTATGCCGCTGGCGCTCCAAACCACAAGAGCGTTCAGGCCCCTGCTGTAGTGTCGCTGTGTCACGCATGCAGGAAAGCCTGATGCCCAATAGTCCCATATGACCTCGTTCAGTTGGCGCCATTCCGCCATGGAATGGTTGTCACTCAGCAGCAACAGGGCTCTCGCTTTGCGGATCGTGGTGGTCATGTTGCGCTGCTCGAGCGTGTCCGCAGTGTCTAGTTGTAGTATAGCTGCGATGCGGTCGTCCTGAGCCTAGGCGGACTGCGCACGGAGCGTTGCCATATCCCAGCGGGTGTCGCCACCAACCTCTGGCAGTAGAATGAGATCCTGACCAATCGGAGTGTCGTTCTGTTTGAAGAATTCCGTGTAATTCTCGTACGAGAACGCCCACATCATGATGTCGTCGCGGATGAAGACTGACATATGCTCTAGGGTGGCGCCGCCCATGTACTCGGCCCTATTGTGGCACGGCATGAAAAGCGGCACAATACCAACGTTGGATGCTTTTGCAAGCTCATCCCGCTTCTGCAGGCTGTTGAGCTCGTCGATGCCGTATCCTGGATACTTCTTGTGCGGGTTGGGTTTGGAGCCCTTGTTCTTCTTCTGCATGATCCACGTAGAGTCTGTGTACAAGTTGGTCCACTTGTATGCGTGTCCTGATGGGCCGAAGGCGTGGTGGAGGAGCATGCCGAAGTCCTCCTGTACCATGCCAGGCCATCCCCTTTCTGATAGAATTAGCTGATACCAATCGACCACCGCAGAACGCACTGTACTTTGCCTGGGCCAACACCAGCGGATCCAGGGCGGATCCTGGAGTCATGCCAGGTTCCTCCACATCTGGCTCTTCTCCAGGAAGCACGGTGCCCTCCTCGTAGGGCTGCCAGTCCTGGATGCCAAGTCGTGGAAGGGTCTTCCAGCCGTCAGGGTGATCAGATGGTGTTGCCACCGTGTGCGGAGCTTGCGGCGGAATCTGTCGGTTTGGTGGAGGTCGGAGAATGCCCGCATCTCGGCGGCGAGATGATCCTCGACGATGTGGCCGATGTGCCCCGCCACGTCAGACGCACTGGCCAGCGCGGGTGGGCGTGCCTGGAGCTTGATCCTTTCACGTTCAAGAGTCGGAGCATGGCTTGGGGTAGGCAAACCCTCGCTGTATATGCCTGGGGGCATGCAGAAGCCATCTTTGTACAACTCCACCGTCTCCTGGACTGTGTCCTGGGACAATTGCCCCAGCAGCGCACTACCCACTTTCGCCCAGTCGTTGTGCAACATCATCCACTCCGCCTCCAACACTTGTGTCGCAAGGTATGTTGGGGGACACTTGCGACCGGATCCAGGGATCGTCGCATTTAAGTGATCGGGTAGATCACGGATCCGCTCCTGGACCGCTGTGTTGCGCGTGAAGATGCTGGAGATCATGCACATTGCCTTCATGAACGACATCCACGGCGTGGCCGTCGTTGTGTTGTAGTCGCAGTGGGCGTTGCCGCCGACTCGACCAATGACGTTGCCGATGCAGCCCGTCACGTCCAGGGGCGCAGTACGGGTGATCTCGACGATGGCCGAGTCGTCCGGCACGCGGAGGTGGTACTCCGCGCTGTGGTCCAGGCGCATGTGGTGCACGAAGAAGAAACCATCATCTTCTCCACGAGGACGACCTGTCTGACCGTGGTACGCGAAGCCTACGCGGTCGTTGTCGTCGGCCTCGGGGTCGCAGCTGGCGTCGCAGGCGACGGCCCAGCCCGAGAAGTGGAGAGGCGAGGCCTGGTTCATCTCTGGAAGGGGAGGATCGGGGGTAGAGCCGATCCCACGGGAGTTAGTTTCGCGCACAGCGAGCAAGATGCTGGTAAGCGTCGTCGCTCGAGTGGTAAAACAGCTGCGGGATGATCGTATCAAAAGAGTCCTAGATCTGTCTGTGGTAGGCGGTGACGACGAGGTATGACGAGAGCGTTTACCGTGCGGCGATCGGGCCCTCGCTCGGGGTGTTCGCGAATCGGTAGCCGCAGCAGGAACACCGATGTGGTATCCACATGCATGTAATCCCTCGTGGCTACTTTGTCCCACACACAGTTTTCCGCATGCTGCCCCTGTCTCCCCCCATCTCTCCTTGTCAGTGAGTAGTATCTCGCACCGCTCCTGACATCCATCCAATACTGGGGGCTGGGCATAATGTGGTAATCCATCGGGCCGTCCAGGCCCTCTCAATGGCCTCCGAGGATTCTTCGGAGCGCACTGCACGGGGGTAACGGGAAAAATGAGCGATAGTTCCAGTAAGTCCCTCCAGAGATCTGCTTTCTTCGGCTCAAAATGTTTACCCATCAGATCTGCAATTTGTTCTTTTGTACCTACATACTTAGGCTCGATATGCTCGAATTGGCATGTCTCACATATCCCATCCAAAATAATACGATGAGTACGATGAAGATGACGAGGTGCTGGTGTACGTCCCTTTTGGGCGATCTTGATCACGGTTTGGTTGTCCCCCAGGACGATGAGATGTACTTTTGGAGAGCTGCTCGCCTGAGCAGGCTCTGGATCCACGTGTAGCACGGTACCTTCGTGGGATATCGCGCGCCTCTTTGGAGGCGTAGGCAGCTCCGTCTTCAGCGGTAGCTGCCTACGGCTAGGAGAAGATCCCCTTGCATGGGGACGCCTTGCGAGGCGATGGCTTGCGCCTCTTCTTCGGCCAGAGTCGGACATATCGCCGTAGCGGCGCGTCCCAGGCAGCCCAGGCATGTAGTCTTCTCTTTGCAGGTGCTGGCAACCTCCACCGCAGCCTCCCATAATGAGAGTAGTGGTAGTCCCTCCAGTCGTAGCGCCGAGTCAAGAGCAACGATCTTGGACCCTGTGGATGAGTGCGAAACGACCGTCTGTTTCTTGCACACGGCGTTGACAGGGAAGGACGTGCTGGGTCCAACTAGCGCCGCGAAGACGTCAGTCATGGACTTAGATGAGGTAATGCAGTCAGCGAACGGGGCGTCGGTGAAGAGCATGATGGATAGCTTGTCTGAAGCGTCGCCAATCCATCCATGTATACAATGGGTACGCTTCGTGTTGATGTAGCAGATGAGCCGATGAAGGCGTTTGTCACACGTAATATTCCATTTGGTAATCTCTCTGGCCAGCATGCACACTGGATGCAGACATATCGAAACGACAACAACGTGCCAGATAGAGAATCTTCATGAGTACACTCGCCGCGTCCTGGCCGAGGATACCCTCGTCGGAGTACTCGGACTCGGTAAAGGATGCGTCCTCGATGCCAGGAGTCGCTGCGTCGGGTAGGTCATCGTACGCGACTGTCGTGGATTGCGACGCAACAGTAGGTCTGTCGTCCGACCCAGCTGGGCTGGATGATCGTGACCGAGCGTTGAGCACGCTAGTGGGTCTCGCGACCGACCCGGAGGAGCTAGGCGATTTGGATCGCGAAGCCCTCGGGGAGTCAGACCGTTTGCGGCGTGAGCCTGGCCCTTGGGTACGCTTGGAAGCGCACTCCAAGTAGCGTTCTATGAATTGGTCAGTAAAGCCAAGCACAGCATGTCGTATTCCACGAACTTGTTTAGCTGTCTGGTAGTCTTTGTCGCTGTGGGTAAGCAACATTGGTCGAATGGTAGACATTCGCTTGTCGAAGACATTCTAGGGAACGTCGTAAGCCTGCTGCCCACAGCCAAGGTACTGAGAATACGGAGCAGGTGGATCCAAATCACTGCCGCTTTTGCGGATCAGATCCCAACTGGCATGTAGGTTGGTGGCTGGCCCTGCAAGTATGAAGTCGTCCACGTATACTGAAAGAATCAAGCGCAGTTTGTTGTGTCCCCACGCACATTCCCAGCCTGGGATAGGCTCAAATCCAACGCTTTCCAGACACGTGCGACACTTTCGCTCCCAGAACACGCCTGCCAAAGGGTGTCCGTAGAGTGCCAATCGTAGTCGGCACACAGGATTCCTGTACTTAGCCCAGGATGCAGGTTGACGCCGCTTGGGTAGAGTAATCCAAGTATCGACTGGGTCGATACGGCCGTCTCCGTACAATAAGTAAGGCTTGCGTGTGTGCGCCCGGCGCATCACTCTGCTCGCCTCCATAATTTGGCAGTAGCGCGGTGGCGTCACAAAGCTTGGAAGCTTCGATGTGTGACGCGCTAGACGCCGCGTCGGCGAAAATGGCGGCCAAGCCAGTTTCGTCTTTGCCAGTATTGCCCTGAACCACCGCGCGGCCCTTGAACTTACTTAGTTCCGGATGAAGTTCTTCATGTTTCACGGAAGATAGCTCCAACATGTTGATGAAGTGAACCTTCTTTCCTGTACGAATCGCCTCTGACTCGACAACGTCCTTCTCGGCAACAGCTTCTATCATCCATGTTTGCTTCTTCTCAAGGCGTTCGTATTCTTTGCGCGGGGCTTCCTGTGCGCGTGGCTCTGCGGCAACTTCTCGCTTGTTCAAACTTCCGGTAACAAGGGCTGGGCGTGCCCATGGCGAATCAGGAATATTCACGCTGTGTGCCGGTATGTAGGTGGGGTCACGTGGAATAGTGGGCACTGCTACCGACGGGGTGAACTCGCGGGTGAGCGGGTTCACGGTCCCGAAGTCATTCCCCTCACTGTCAATGAGCACCAGAGTACGTGCGACTCCAGCAGGCTGTGGTGAGGGTTGGCGGTAGTACAATACAGTAGTAATGTCACGTGGGCCACCAGGTAGTTTGGCATGCAGAATCTCCTTGTTGTTCGCGCCCTTGCCGTCCTCGTCACGAATGACAGCTCCGCTGTCCATATCGTAAGAAATACGGCGTTCCACGGTATTCCACGTAGGTCCACCAGCCGTAGTTGCACGCAAGAGTTTGGCTCGTCTGTCCTGTCGGGTCCACGCCCGAAGAGCAGATCGCTCACGTGTCTCGCGAGATTGTTATCTTCTGCGTATCCAATATCCTTCTTCTGTTGTCCTCGAGACAAAGTCTTCCACTGTTCGGGAAGAATGCGGTCTGGACGCGTAGTAGCCTGTACGCGTGTCTCACGGCCGCGGACCACCATTTTGCCGTCTGGCAACATCTTGGGGAGCTCATAGAACCGAACTAGGCCGGTCCAGGGCTCGCTAAGTTCTCGGTGGTCTGCTGCGCTAACTCCGCCCCAAACGTCACGGAAGACACCTGCGCCCTCAAAGGTAGAAGTCGTCTCAAAGTCTCGTGTTACATCAAGCTGATCGACAGGAACAGGTAGGTTCATCACGTCGTCTGTCGGTCTGAATAATTTCCTACGCGGAGTACGGATGTGTCGGATGATGTAATATCCGCGCTGTTCCCAATAGTCGGGCTCTGGTGCTGGTGCAGCAACTTCAGGGGCCGATGGGTGAGTATCAGCGGTATTGTCGTCCAGCGTCATCATAGATGGATCATCCCACTCCTTTGGGTAGGTAAGCGGGAGGGCCGGCATGGGTTTGTCGCCCAAAGGACGAGAAGTAGCTGCCTTGACCTCGTCGTGTGCCTCTGGGTTTTGGTGTCGTAGGGTACCATCCTTCACGGGGGAGGTGAACTTGCCGTCGGGGATGATAATATCTTTGACTCTGTGTACGTGGCACAGGTCGCCGTCTGGGTTCTTGGCGTAAGTAGCCGTATCCAAGACGAGATAATCACCAGACCAACGTCCACCCGAGTGTAAATGGTAACCCGTGAACAACCCTTCCCGAGCATTCTCTTTGAACTTTGCAGTCTCATTGTTAATCTCGGGTTTGGCGCATTCCCAAAGGAGTCGAGCCCCAAATGGCATGCAGTGCCCGGGGAAACTTTCACCAAATCGGACTTCATGTGCTGTCTTGTCAGCGTGCTCCTCGCTGAGGGCGGCAACGCCCGTGGATGGATGCACAAAGTTGGGTCCACAGCAAAAGGCTTGCATGGCCTCTTTCCACCATTCGTGTCCCAGGCCAGACATACGTAACACAGCTCTCGTTCCAAGGATGACGATCTTGACAATGCGCTCTATCAATCCATCTGTCTATGGACGATGAGGTGTGCTAGTGTCGTGTCTCCATCCCAGCTGGCGGCATGCCTTCTGAAGCTCTCCAGAATTATATGTGTAGATGTGCTTCACTTCATCTTTTGCGGCGATGAACTGCTGGAGAGATGCCTTCGTAGTAGCTGCGTCTCTGTGCAAGGCCGGGTACGCCATGAAGCTGCCGGCGTATCTGTCGAGTACGACGAGTGCGTACTTGTCGCCGCGCTTGTCAGCAGCATCATCTTTGGCCAAAACGACGTGGTCGGCAGTTAGGGACTCCCCGAATTTCTTCGGGACAAAAGCCTCGTAGGCTGTGTCCTCATCCGTGGGGGCTGCCAGTGGATGTGGTTTGTGCTGTCGTCTGCACGGGGCGTTCTGCGCCATGGTGCGAGAGCAGATCTCACAGTCTGGATGTTTCGGACTGCGGGTCATGTAGTGCATAGGGTCAATCGGCTTCTTCTGTCGGTTTGGAAGAACGCGGTCACCATCAGAGCGCACCTGAACAGGCGTCTCCACCGGCAGATCCTCGAGGGAAGTCGACGTAGTGTCGGCATCTGCTTGAGCCGTGCCTGGGGTGCCCCCGCAGGTCTTGGTAGGCCCCCCGCGCGTGTGGGGAGAACACTGTTGCGGAGACGTAAGCGAGTCGCTGTGCGTATCCACGCCAGACTCGGAGTTATCTTTGTCGGGGGGCTCTTCGACCACAAGGGTCCGTGCTCCTCCTCCCTCGCCGACAAGTTGTCTCCTGGGGCAGGTCCCATGGCGGGGCCGTGGCTCGGATGTCGGTGGTGATTGCTCTGGGTCCTTGCAGCGCCAACAGATGTCGTGGCAGCGTGTAGAAGAACGCTTGTGCCGACGACGTCTGAGTGCTGATGAGGTGCACAATCGTGGTGGTGGTATCTTCACAATATCGTCGAGGCGTAGTTCTGGAACTCTGTTATTGACGGGAACCTTGTACCACTGCCCCCCCGGATCCTGCAGCATGTAGCCCAGGTCGGGGTCCCAAACTTGCCGCAAGCCATCAACTTCAATGAGCTGTCCGACTGATAACAACGATTGACAATCTGGCAAGGCAAGGGCTGAACTCCTCAAGCCTGCCTCGGGTAGTCGGATGTCGTAGTGCTCGTTGACAGTGCGATCACCATTGGCTGTTTCCAGAATGTGTTCCCCGCGAATAGATATGCGATCGGATTCGGTCTGCGTAAGCTCGTTCTTATCCTGAATATGGTGCGCAGATCCACTGTCGAGAACCCAGGAGCGTGTCAGCGCGGCTGTCGACCGTGGTGGGTCGACTTTCTGAGTCGCCACTGACTCCTGATGCGTCTCGGAGGACTCTGTGGTAGAGTCGTCGGAACCTGTGATCGCAGTGGGTGTCTCCACCGACACCTTGTCGTGTCGGTAGTCGTGTAAGTCCTTATACCATGACTTAGCCTCCCGTTGACAACGTTGTAGGGCGTCTGCACTCTGCTTCCACCACCACTGCGGCAGTATATCTGGTACTCTGACGATGTCGCCCTCGTTTGGCTTCTCCATCCACTTGTCCAGAATGGAGTTGCCAGAAACGATGTACGGGTAGTATTCCACGGTATGTGCGTCGAAACGTATCCGACGCCGCGTTTGGGTAGATGCTGTCTTGGCCTTGTGGACGGCCACGAGAGTCTTGTCACGCATGACGTAACTGCGGTCGGAGTGGCGCGGGCGGCGATAGGTAGCGGGAGAGCGTGCCCTGAACTTGGGGGAGCCACGGGAAGAACCGCGGCTCGTGGAACGTCGGTTACGTCCTCTGTCGCTGCCATAAGATCTGTCGCGGCCACGTTGACTGCCACTTCCTCCGCCACGCCCGTCTCGTCCTCGGGAAGATGATCGTGATGATCTATCATATCGGCCTCTCGATTGACTGCGAGAGTCGGTAAATTTTCTGGAGGATAACCGAGATCGGTCGCATTGGCGTCTGTTGTCACGTCGGTTGTATGAGCCCCCCGCATTCCGGACCCCCCCGCGTTGTGGAGAGCGTCTGCCCCCTGATCCGCGGGATGGTGGGCGGCCACGGCTGTCCTGACTGGAAGTCCGTGGACGGCTGGGGCTTCGCTCAGGTGTCTTCGTACCAGGTGCCAGGTGAGCGTACTTGCATGTGTCGCCCTTGTGGCACTTGTTCTGTGTGAAGAAGCTGCGCTGCGCCATGTGCGGGAAGTTGCACTTGTCTCCGAGTGCGCAGGCACTGCGCTTGGCGAACTCGAAGCAGAACGGCTTCGATCCTGGCTTTTTGAAATTCGCAGGGGCTGAGGAGCTCCGGCGAGTATTGCTGCCAGCGTTCGATGCTCGGGAAGATCTGCTGTCTTTCCCGTCCCTGGACAAGGTATGTAAAGCCTTGCAGCGGTCACTATTGCGACAATTGCCCTTCTTCCAGGCAGCGCAGATGTTCACCTGAGAACGGTTTTCGTGCTCGTAGCTTAGTGTATTTTGATTATTCTCGAGTTGTTTGAACTCCAGCACGTCGAGGACGCGCTGTCGGAGCCAATCATAGGTACGATTTGGGTCGCTTATTTTCATGCGCTGGTACTCGCACATATCCTGCTTCATCCAGGCATGTCGGCGAATCTATGTGCGAAACAGAGATTCCAAAATCGTTGGGTCGGGTGCCTCACGGCAATCCAACAATAAAGCGTCCCAGTCGGTAATGAATCGTTGCAAACCTTCATCTCTCATCCTCAGTTCTTTGGGGCGCTCAAAATCGTGTAGGTCGTCATCAACCTCAGTCACTTTGTAGGGCCGCAGGATGTGCCAGTAGATCTGGCGTCCTTTCAGCATGCGTCCTGCCTTGTGTTCTCTGGTTTCGATGAGCCCGATCTGGTAGCGCAGGTCCGAGGACAAGATGTCGCTGAGAGCGGTGGCGAGTTTGCAATCGATGCTCTCACAGTCTCCGCTGCCTTGAAAATCCTCAAAGGTACATTCGGGCTGTTCGGCCACGCATAGGAAGGCGTATGCTTTGGATGGGCGCCCTGAAGCGGCCAAAGTTCTTCCGTACCTTTTGCTGCCACTCGAGCAACTGCGTGATCTTAGGCAAGACAGGGGCTCTGACGGTGTCTGACTCCTTGATGGGAGTAGTATTGTTGACCGAAACCACAGATAATGGTGATGATCGTATCGTTACACAATCGGTAGCTGGTTCTGTGCGCACGGGAGACACATCGCGTGTCTGTGCAGAAGCTGCCGCGGAGGCTGCCCCTGGTGACGTACATCTTTGTTGTCCTGCAGAAGCTTGCGGTGCTTCAGCGGACGCTGCCGTCGGCCTGGAGAGGCCGGGCGTTGGCTGAAGGTGAAGTGTAGTGTCATTGGTGTGGTCAATCAGTAGGTTGGTCCAGGTCGTCATGTCCTCGCGTATTTGGTCAACTTTTTGGCGTGCCGAGTCGTCGGTGTCCCGAGAGCGTTGGGAATGCGGATCAAGTCGTTGCTCGTAGACTCGGAGACGGGCGGCGTGTGCCTCCATCTCACCTTCCAGACGTGTGAGACACTCCTCAACGCGTACTTTTTCAGCATCTCTCTCACGAGTGACCTGGGAGAGCTCAGACTGCGCGTGGTCCGCCGCCGTCTTAACCTCCTGCAACCTGTCAGTGAGGCGGGCAAAATCGTAAACCGTAGGAGGAGATCCCAGCTGATCAGTCTGGGCTCGTCCGACACGCAACTCTGCCATGGCGTCCCGTGCACCAAGTAAACGCTGCTCGATTTCAGAGATCCGGTAGGTGAGGGGCGGCGCGACAGCGTCGGTCGCATCAAGCCGTTGAGCAATAACCCTCTCAGCATTTTGCACCATGCCGATCAGGGTCGACGAGTTGGTGTTCGCTTCAGTGCGAAGCGTCGCCGTAGCATGGTCCATGTGAAATCGAAGATCATTGAGTTGGGACTGGACATCGCCGAGGTCGTGTGCCTCAGCTGGAGGCGGTCGGTTTCGGAGCTGGTCGTGGATCTCGTCATGTAGGATCCTGGCCGCTGAAACGCCCGTGTCGCGGACGATCACAAGCTGTTGCTCTATCTGCGCAAGGTAGTTGCGCAAGTGCTCGACCGTCGCTGACCTTTCACCTGAGTATGGCATCTCACGGCCAACCTGGAACTGCAGCTCACCTAAGATACGACGATCTTCAGCGATCCTGGAATCTATGATCGCTAAGGCGCCGTCGAAATCTTGACGTAGAGCAGCAGCGTTGGCAGCGTTCGTCTGAACGCTCTGCATCAGTCCAGAGTACTGCCTGGACACGAAGGTTTCAACCTGGTCTCGCAGCTCAGCGATCTCACCTGCGGCGGACGTCGCCGCCGGCAGGTCGTCTGAGAGGGAGAGGTGAGGCGCGTCAGCTCCTTATTGCATCCTCTCGCGAGGAGTGCGTGGCCTCTGAGAGGCAGCACGAGGGCTCGACCTATTCTCGTCGTCGGGGCCTGTGGCCTCACGACGGTTACGCGAGGGCGATCTGCGGCTAGGGCCGTGTGTGTGTGGTGTCTGACGAGATGATACCTTGGGGTGCTGCGTCTGCGGCTGTGCCGCCACTGGTCTACCGAGCTCCTCGAAAGCGGCAGCGCGCTCCGACACGGGAACGGTCGCAGGACTGGTCAGGCCAGCACTGGGGTTCCATCGGCGGGAAGCGCGGGGGCGCCCTGGAGTAGGGTGACCAGTGGGGCTTGCGCCCGACGCAGTTGGGATTGCTCCCGACAGTAGAGGAGATGGAGGATCGAAGGTAGGCGTGTGGAATCCTCCACTGCCTGCTCCAACTCCTTCTCCTGTCCCCCCGTGGGCGGCGTGGCGTTGAAGTTCAGCAGCTAGCCGCGCCTCGGGTCCGTCTGAGCTGGGGGGGGGGGGGTATCTGGGACACCCGCGCGGTCACCTCTCAGGCTCTCCAACTCATCGCCGAGCCGTCGCGCCGTCGGAGAGCTCGGGCGCGAGGCCCCGACGGATCCCTCACGGCGCATGCGCCGCTTGGGCTCCATCGAGGGCGCGCGCGAGATCGCGACGCGGGGTTCGGCGAACGGTGAGCTTTAAGGGCTGATAACCTGTGTATGGGACTGGAGTACAAAGGTTCAGAACCCCTGATCCGTTGGTTGAGGATAGGAGGGAAAGATGGTCATCTTTTCCTCCTGCACGATCCAAGGTCTGATCGACACCAAATCCAATACCTGAGCCCAAACGGCCTGGGGCAGGAGAGTGAGGATAAGGAGTAGATATGAGGGTAGCACACGGGTTCCATTCACAAGACTTTCTCGCCTCCAGCTCGTCCATCAGCTCCTCGCCTTCTTGTTTTGCCTCGCATTTGAATCCAGGCGTTGCTATCGCCTTCGCGTTCTGAAAGCGCATGTGCTCCAGCGGGCAGTCGACCCCCTTGGGCGCCGCTCTGACGGACTAGCCCCTCTCGTTGCTCAGCGCATTGATGGCCCTCCCAAGGTGCAACTGCGAACTCCCGCTCGCCGCGACAGGCGGTACCTTCAGCGAGAAGTGCGCGCTGAGAGCCTCCAGAAACTCATCGAGGCCCTCCGCTTCGCCGACCCTGGCGCCGTCGTCCACGTGCTCCGTCGCAATCGCCCTCGGATCCACGGCAACGAATGCGCCCGGCTCAGAAAACAAACCTCCTCGCGCCCAGCATCTGGGTGTTGATCTCGCAGCAGTGCGCGTCGACGTCTACCGTCGCCGATAGCCTCGCCCAGCCCGTAGATCGCGCAATTCAATCTCCAAACGTCGCCTGGGTGCCCGCCGCAATCCTCAAGACAATGCTGCCTTTGCTCCGCTGGTGGCTCCAAGAAACTGCCCCGCGAATGCGCGCGCAGAGAAACGCCCATCGACGCGTCGGAGAACTTCGTTCCCCGCCGCCTCGCAGTCGCCATCGCCATCATCACTCGCAGGGTGCTCGCCCCAGGCGCCGGAAGGCGCGACGCGTCCTGTCGCAAATTTGGCGCGTCAAAAGACCGCGCGCAAATCCTGGACATCGTCGACGCGCGTAAGTGCAAGGAGTGGCCCGTGTAACTCTGGCCTCTGCGCGCCGTCCTTCGCGCGAAACTCATCGAATCAGCGTGCCTGGCCGTCTGGGTTCCATCGTCTGTGGATTCGCGGTTCGAAATCATACGGTTGTTCATCTGCTCAGCGTTCTCCTCCTCGTTAGGCCTCAGCTCCTCCGCGGCCAGAAGCGACATCTCCGCGTCCTCTATCCCGGCCTGCTTCTCCGCTGAGCCCTCCGCAATCTCGCCCTCGGCTCGTCGCTTCCCCGGGCCGCCGGGCGGTCGCCCCCCCGCGCGCCCTGGCCCTTGGCGCCGCGCTGTCAGCTGGCCGCGCTGACGCCCCCAATGGCGCTGCCGTATCTGACGGCAAAATGCTGCGCATCCTGTGCTGCACGCGATCTTGGCGACTGCGGCCTCGAACGCCTCCTTGTCCCGCCGCAACTCTGCCAGCCTCTTCCTGGTTGCCCTGGCCTTCGCGGCGCCCATCGCTGCGCCCGCGACGTGCTCGTCGGCGTCGGTAGCTCGCCCCAGCCAATTTCCAGCTTGCCGCGCCAAATTATGTCTATTGTCTGGGGCCCCCGACTTCTTCGCCGCCAGCGCGACCTCGCCAAAGTTGAATAGTGTGGACCTGTGCTTCGCCGTCTCCAGGCCCCCATTGGCCGTCCTGCCGCCCCGCTTGCACTGGGGCCTGTTCTCGGAGAAAGTGATCCGCCGCGCGATCCAGCTCGCGATCGCGGAGTCGCCCATGACCACCACATGTTACTTCTTTTGAATCACATGCGCTTGCGCCCTCACCAGGACTCCCATCACTTCCACTGATGCCTCGACCAACCCCTTACCTGCTTGCGATCCTGGCGTCGACTGTCCGAATGCCACCTGCGCCGTCGCGCCCTCGACTTTTACGCTGCGCCCCTTGGCGGGGGCCTCTCCCAACGCTATGTTGGACAGCTCGCTGTCACTCTGCATCGTCGCCCTCGGGGAGCCCAGCTCGTCCAAGTAGCTGCTCAGAAACGCCACTGCGTGCGATGAAGGGCCCTTCGCTGGCACCTGGGCCGCTCGCGAATATGGCGACGCGCTGTCCTGGCCGGCCAAGATCGCCGCCGCCTCCGCATTCTGGCCCTCGGGCGCCATAAAACAATAGTCCATGCTAAGAACGGGGTCCGGCGGCGAAACTTCACCTTGACGTCGTCGACGTGCCCCCTCCTGTCCGCGTCCAATCGCGCAGCTCTCACGCCGCGGCTCGTAGGGGACGCGCGCAAGGCTGCGCCGCGCGCGCCCCGTCCAGACTCGGTCGGCAACGCAAGTGCCCGCGGGGCAGCTGCGTAGGCAGCTTCAGCGGGTGGCCGAACTGCTTCGCCGCTCACATGAGTGCCTCCCGACGGACGCCCCGTCGGACCTGCTGGCGTTGACGCAGAGTGACTCTCCGTGGTGCCAACCAACTTCGTCTCCTGAATGACCTCCGTCTTCTTCGCCCCTGAAATGCATTGCCAGCGCCCCGCCCTCGATGGCTACACCGCCGGACCGTCCGTGAACCTACGGCCGTGGTCACCTAGCTGGAACATGTAGCCTCTGCTCGTCAACCCTCCGACCGATTTCGAAGGCCCCCGAATATCTGCAATCGAGAACGGCGCCGCCACCCGCGAGACCTCCCCGCGCGCCGCGACAACTTCGGAAGGGGCCAGCCCCGGCCCATAAACTCGAATGCGCTTTCCACTCGCTAAATACAACTCTGGTTCCGAGGCGAGGTCTGTGAGCTCCACATACTTGACATCGTCTCTTTCAACGCATCTGCCGTCGCGAACGTCTTGAGGTCGACCTGTGCCTCGACACTCATTGCAGAGGTCTGCTTCAACGCTGTTTGCTTCAAGATATCCGCGAGCCTCTCGTTGTGATGCTTCCCGAAGGTCTGCTATCTACTCCCCAGGATTTCCAACTGCTCAGCGACCCTGCTCGGGCCCCCATCGGATTTGGTTTTCCGCGTCCCCCTCAACTGCGTGACTTGAGCTGCACCTCTCGTCGGTTCCTCCAGTTTGACCAGCAATCGCCGCGTTTCCAGCCCATGGTATTGGGGCACAGTCGTAGCTAATTGCAAAGGGCCCCCAGCAAGAGCCTAAGTGAGAACGAGCGCTGACGTTCTGCCATGTCCGCGTTGGGCCTCGTCTACCTGATCCACTGGAATCGCGCTCGCGCGTCTCTCAGCAGCCTCCATGCCCTCGAATAACTCCCCGTGTCGAGCCCGGGCGTTGGCGTTGGATTCGTACTTTCGCCGCAGCCAGTCTGACTTACTACCTGAATGCGCGCGTGGTTTCCCGGGCAAGTTGTGTCCACCAGAGGAAGAGCTCCGCTTTGATCGCCCATATATATATATATATATATATATATATTGAAATCTACCCGCGCGCTCGCGCACGAACGCGCGCAGAAACAAACTCCTGCTAGTGCAATCGCGCCCCGAGTATGTCCGCGAAACCGTCGCTCTGGACGTCGCGGCGGCGCCGGGAGTCCCGCGGTCATGCCGCGGGCCCCGCTGCCCTGGGCGCCTGAGCCCACGGCGAGGGCCCCTGTCCCCTCGCGATCGAGCTCGAGCCAAAGTGGTTGCGAACCACCTCAGCTCCGCATCTGTTCTGTCCGCGCAAACAACATGTCCTCCACCCCCCTGGGGGGGGAAGTGACAGGTGGAGTCTCCTTCCCCGCCATCAGACGAACCGCGCCTTGAGCACGGCACCTTCATCTTCTGCTCGCAGCACGCAGATCGGCACGAATCGCGATCATGCGGGTGTATATACATGCGCGCGCCTACGTACATACAAATATGTTTATATAGATATCTACAGGCATGTTTATCTATTCACAAATACAACTACTGAACGCATATACAGTCCGAGAAGACATGTTCGGAAATTGATCTCGCGCTCGCGTGGGGACCACACTCGCGCGGGGGCATGGTGAGACCCTCTCAAACGCGCGAATGCGTCCGGCTCCGATGGTGTCGTGGCACTCTATGAGGACATGCAAATCGCGCGGATGTCCTCGGCGCTGAGTGACTCGTGGCATCGTGGGGCCCTTTGAAACGCGCGAATGCGTTCGGCTCCGATGGTCTCGCGGCACTATGAGGCCATGTGAGTATTGCGGATGTGCTCGGCGCCGAAGGTTTCGGTGCATTGTGAGGCCCTTTGAATTGCGCGAGCGCGTTCGGCGCCGAGTTTCGCGGCGCTGCGAGGCCGCGCGGGTCGCGCGGATGCGCTCGGCGCCAGAAATTTCAAGCCATTGTGAGACCCTTTGAATTGCGCAAGTGCGTTCGGCGCCGAGGGTTTCGCGGCGCCGCGAGGCCGCGCGAGTCGCGCCGATGCGCTCGGCGCCAAGGGTTCCGGTTGAAGACGCGCAAGTGCGTTCGGCGCTGAAGGTTTTGCGAGACCACGCGAGGCTCGCGGATGTGCCCAGCGCCGGGGGGGTCGAAACGATTCAGAACCCGTCGAGACGCGCGAGCGCGTTCGGCGCCGAAGGTTTCGTGGCACTTTGCGACAGTGTGAATCTTGCGGATGTGCTCGGCACCGAGGCCCCCGGGCACTTTGATGAAACTGTTTGAGGCCGCTTTGAGGCTGCCATCGGGCGCGTCCGGTGCGTGAGTTTACACCGTGACGCGCAGATTTTGAAACTCATCCGACACTCATTCTCCATTATACTCAATTCGGAGCCGGACAGTCTAAGGGCGGTTCGAGCGCGGACGGGGCCGCCGCCGAGCGGATGGGGCTGCCGCCCAGGCGCGATCCAAGAAGCAAAATTAGAGTCAACCTTTTGGCCCACGTCGGCTCGGCGTGCGTGCTGCACCAGATGTGACTGATGTGAGCAGCGATTGGTATGATGTGTGCTCTAGTGCTTCCATGCGAAAAAGTCGTATCTAATTTTTCTTATCCGACTGTGCACGAATATACATATACATACACATGCTAGAACCACCGCGCGCTTCGCGCGCACTCAAGGTCTAGCTAAGGTCATGATCATCGCCATAATTGTCATCATCATCCCCGTCATCTTCATCGTCGTCGTCATGGTCAAGGTCACCTTCACCATCACAATAATCATCATTATGACCAATCTCATCAGCACCGCGATCACCACCGCCATCATCGCCACCGTACCTTTCAGCATCATCATCCGCACTATCAACATATTCTTGGTTGTCGTCGGCGTAGCCATCGTCGTCATCATCAGCGTCGTCGCCGTCATCGTCCCTGGTCCACTGCAGTCCCCTTGCCCTCCTTGTCGTCCCGTTCTCCCTCTTCCCATCATCATGTATTCATCATTTTCATCGTCGGCGTTTCCACGAGTGGGATCATGTTTCCTTCGCCTCCCCCTCCTCCTCTTCTTCCCCCTCCTTCTCCCCACCTCCGGCCCCTCCTGCTCCTCCTCCTGCTCCTCCTCCACCTCCTCCTCCTCTCCCATCTCCCCCCCCTCCTCCTCCTCCCCCCCCTCCTCCACCCCTCCCTCCCTGCCCCCCCCCCCCCCCTCTCATCTCTCAACGCGCCCAGCGCGCGGGTGCAGATTGGACCGCGTGCGGGGGGCCTTTTTGGAAGCATCGCGGCAGTCTCTGGAGCCTCTCCCAGCCTTCATTTGGATCCTTTAGGGCCTGGGTTGGCCCGTCTGGGGGCCCATGTCGGCCGTTCCGGGCCCCTCTTGGCTCGTCGTGGGGAACTCTGCCAGTTTTGCCCCCCCCGGGGGCCCTCTCCGACCGCGTGGGAATCCCCTGGTGGCCCCCATCGGGCTTCCAGGGGGCCACCTTGGGCCGTCTGGTAGCTCTTCTGCGTCGCTTGAAGGCAGTCGGCTCGGCCCGCCCCAGCTGGCCGCAGCTCGCGGCAGGCGCCGCCCTGAGCGCCGTCGCAGGTCGACGCAGCGCTGCCCGTGGACCGCGGCGACAGCGAAGTGGAGGCGCTCGAGGGAAGGCGAGGCACTTCTGAGCCAAGATGTGGTACGGCTCCGAGAAAATGACGATGAAGTGCAGATGAGGGTGATGGTGGCGCGTAGATTCGCGATGGCTTATCGGCTGGGTTTCGCCCGCTCATGACCCATCGAACGCTCGGCATGACATGGGCCCCGAGACGCAGGGCGCTCCACTGCCGGCAAATGATTCACCGGCGGGGATGACGACCTCCCCTTTGTCAGCGCCAGGGCGATGCTCACGGTGTCGACCAGGAAGACGAGCTGTCAAAGGACCTCTGGCGGCGAAGCTTGCGCTCGAGCGCCCGCGGCGCGGCCCTAGCCTCGAGAAGGGGCATGCGCTCGGACTTCCACGGGCGGCCAGACGACGCGACTCTCCACTCTCCCCCCATGAGCTAGGTGCTGATTTCCCTGAAATCTGAAAGCGGGGTGCTTGTGTTTGGCCACTGGTTGACCTGCTCTTGCCAGCGCAGCTTGTTCCGCTGCAGCTCGCAATGCAGACGAGCGCGGCCACCGAGCTCCTCGCTCTTACTCTTAGAGAAGCGCCAGCGCTCGCGCGCCCGCCCGGCAGCTGCGACGCGCGGAGCCCCCCGCCCTCCTTCCACCGCGCCGCGACCAACGAGACGCGTCGCCGACGCGAGCCGCGTCCGACCACGCCGCCCCAAGGTTACGGCGCAACAGAGGAAATAAGGAGGACGCCCGTCGCAACTCCATCCTGGCGGCAGACCAGAGCATCACATCGCGGCCCCTGTGCTGGCTGAAGATGGCATGCACAGCCAGCCCCGAACACGGCGAGGAACTCCCGCCTCAGGAGGCCGACGAAGGTGAGTTGGCCAACGATGATCTCAACGACGCGCCCCGACGCACGAGGACGTCGCAACAACCCTCGGATGCCCAGACGAATCCTCCAGAGACGGAGCTGGCCGGGCCCGACAAGGCGGCCGTCGGCGGCGAAGTCCCGCCCGAGCGACTGGCCACCCTGGCTGACCTCGACGCCGCGCGCGGGAAGTCCCTTCGCGCGCTGGGCCGCGGAGGCCACGGGCTCCTCCCGGGTGGAACTGGCCGCGAAGTCGTCAAAGTACTCGGTGTGCACCAGCGGCCGCGCGGGGGGCGCCTCCGCCCCGTCGCTCATCGAGTTGGCGACGGGGATCCCCTCGAGCTTGGTCACCATGGCCTCGCGTGCCATCCGGCGCGCCATGGGGGCCTGGTTCCATCCCATGGGCGCCGCCCTCAGGCAGGGGAAGACATGGCCATCCTCCTCGAGCTCGCCGTCGATGGCCTCAGACACTCCAACATCCTGAGCGCGAAGCCGAGGGGGAGGGAAGTACCCGCAGAACTCCGTCGGCAGCTCGACTGTAGAAACAACTCACAGTGTCGACCCGCCCCACAACAAAAACAAATGAGCACTCCCGCGTCCGCCTCCAGCATCGCGAAGCTCTGGCCCGTCGCCAGCTTCACGTCGGGGGGTTCTTCGAAGCGCGCCTTGGCCCACCTCGCGTAAAATGGCCATCCCCTGCTGGCCATCCCTCTGATGGGCTGCAAAAGCGCCCGCCTGTGCTCGATGAGACCGCGCGCCTCAAGCCACTTCGCCAACTTGCAGTACTGGCGGCGACTACGAAGAGCGGATGCGTAAAAACATGCTTCGCCCCTGACACCAGATCGCGCTGCTCCGCCGTCTCTTTCGGCGGGAGCTTCTCCTCGGGAATCCTTGGAACTTCCGCGCCAGCAGTCGCATCCACATCCGAAAGAGAGACCGCGCGACGCCCTCGTTCTGGAAGCGCCAGTCGGTCAACATCAGGGCTGGCCAGGGCGGCGCACTCGCCGTCGCAGCTCCGGCGGGCAAGAGGCGCCCAACGCCCATCTCTTTGACCGATCCCGCCACGTGGCTCGCCCACTCCACGTCGCGCCGATGGGCGCGGAGGCGCTGGCGAGGCCGCCGGGGCAGAGACGGTCAGCAACTCGACGGAAAACCGGCAATCTCCTGGAGCGCTTCGGGCAAAGGAAACAGATCTCGCCGCCTGCCGCCCCCAGGGGTCGGGCAAAAACTGCGGGGGGCCCCGGCGACCAAAGCTGCCGAAGTCCTCCTCGGGGCAAGGGGGGCGGGCATGTCCCCCCGCCTGGGCGCCCGACCAGACAGAGAGCCCGGTCGGGCAGTCGTCTCGCAGGGCCACCCGCCTCCTTCGACGCGTTGTCGAAGAGCTCGGGGGCCACCATAATGCCCCCGAGCTCCCCGCGCCACCCCGTGGAAATCTGGGGCTCGTCGTAGAGCCCCGCGCGCGCCGAGCGTCCGCGGCCATTGCCCATGTCGTTATTATCATATTTGCTTCCGTCCGCGCTGTCGCCGTCGATCCTGCCGCCGCCGCCCATCTCCGATCATCTGCGCTCAATGAGCAGCGCCTTCCTCGGCGTCGGCTCGAAGGCCCCCAAATTGACTATGTCCATCCCGTCGTGCGCGAGGGCCAATCGATGGCATGCGCGATCGCGCAGTGCTCGCCCGCGCCCCGGTAGTCCGTCTCCAGCGCTTGAGCGCGGGCCCATAAGCGGCGGTGGTCGACGGCGCCGCCGCCGCGGCGGTTGATCAGCATCAGGCGCCACGGCGCGGCGCGGGGGCCAGGCGCATGGGGGCCCACGAGGCTCACTTCCTGATTTTTTTCACGGTGGTCCGAAAGAGGGTCTTCGCGCGCTGGCCCCCGATGGCAGCGATGCCCATCAGGCGTGCGTCCACCGAGGCCTCGGCGCCCGCGAACTCGATCTCCTTGCCTGGAGGCGCAAAGGCTAGCGAGATCCACCCAGCTGGAACCCCATGCGGGTGCATCGCGCGCGACGCCCCTGCACCGCGGCCCGCGGCGAGAGGTCGCCGCGGCGCAGGCCGGCCCTCGACTCCGCGGCCAGCCAACTCCCAGCGCCCGCGGGCAGGGCGCCACCCCCGGCAGGCCCGTCGGCGCCGACCCCCGGCGCAGCCGCGGGAGCAGCAGCGGCCGCGGCCAAGCTCGGCGGCGTGGCACTGCCGCGCGCCACGGCGGGGGCGGCCGCCAGGGTCGCGCCGGGCTGCGCGGCGTGGGCCGAGGCGCTCGCGCACCAGCCCGCCAGCTCCGCCGCGGTGGGCTCCGTCGCGAAGCGGTAGCACGTGCCCCGAGGTGCGCAAGGGGCAGGGGGCCACCGTTGGTTGGCGAAGCGGGCCCCGACGATGTCTACGTTCGCGGGGCCGAAGTTCTCGTCGCGCGCCTGAGCGTCGGGAGCGACCGCGGGGCATCTAGTCGCCGACGACGCAAGCACTCGGAGCAGCACACGCCGATGCCACAGAGCCTCCGTCGTCGCGTGCCACGCGTAGGCCCGGGCCACCGCTGGCGGCCCGACTGGGGCCAGTTCAGGCGGGGTGCCCGGCGGCAGGGCTGCTGCTGCGGCTCCAACGGCAGCCGTGGCTGAGGGCGCCGACCGAGAGGGCCGCCGGGCTCGCGCTCGCGAGCAACCAAATCCAGCCCCGCAGTCAATCGCGCTCCGCCAGCACCTCCGAGCTCACCGCGGCCCATCTTGGCTCGGGCATGGGCGGCGCGCCAGGGCGCGCCAGCACCGACGGGCGCGACGGGCGCGCGGGGCACGGAGGAACGGCTGGACAGCGGCCAGCCGAGACTATGGCAGCGGCGCCTATGGAGCGGACAACTTCGCAGGCTAGGTTGAAGCCGAAATCCGCGCCCCGACGGGGGCCCTCGCTTTGAACCCCAGAGATGACTACAGAAGCGTTCTGACGCTTAGCGGGGATCGGGCCCCTCTAGATGATTCACGTGCAAGCACTTCTTAAAATGTATAAACATATGTAGGCGCTGGCCGTTGGGTTTTTGAAGGCCTGTTTGTTCGTCCTTTCGACAGAAAATCACGATCGCGCGACGCAGGGCAAACGCGAAGGGTGATGCGTCGGCATCCTCCAGCGAGCGAATCAGGAGGCGACGTCGATGATGCACTTGGGGTCCTTTTTTTTCGCGCGGCGATCCCTGTCTCGATCTCAATGCGCAACCAACGACGAATGCGGCAATGTACACGGACGGCGGCACTTGGCGCGGTGCAGCGCATGCGAAACAACACGCGATGCTTCCCACACAAATCTCCTCGAAGTGCTTTCTGATGGATTCCCTTTGCGCTGCTTTCCAATAAGAGCTCCTTTGCGGCACGTTTCAGAGGATTCCCGCTGCGAATATTTCTAGCAGAGCCCTCTTGGGGCGCTTTTCGATGGCAACATAATATCTGCGTGCTATTTTCAAAAGGAGTCCTGTCTTGAGGCTGTCTAATAGAATCCCTCTGCGGCGCTATCCAACAGGCGCCTGGTGCGAGGCCTCGCTATTGTATCCCTCTGCGGGGCTTTCCGATGGATTCCTCTACGTGCGGCTTTCCAATCGGGGCCCTGAGTGGCGCTTTCAAACAAGTTGTCTGGCGCGAGGCTTTCCCATCAAATCCTTCTGTGGCGCTTTCCAAAGGACCGCTCTGACGGTGTCCAATAGACTGCTGTTGAAGTGCTTCCCAATAGATTCCTGCTGCCCAGCATAATCTCTGCGGGGCGTTTCCCAAAGGATTCCGATTCGGAGGCGGTCTGTAATAATATGTTTATGATGCTTTCCAGAAGATTATGGTTGCGATGCTTCCCGCTGACATCTTTCCGTTGCGCTGTCCAGGGGGCTCCTAGCGCGGCGCTTCCCATGGATAACCCCTTTGTGGCGGGCTTCAAAAGATTTTCGCTGTGGGGATCTCTCGTAGAATCCCCTTGCGGTACTCTCCAAATGACCCTTGTTGCGAGGCCTTCCACTGGAATCTCGGCGCGGCGTTTCCCAAAGCCGTTCTGTCTGGAAGCTGAAGAATATAATCCATCTGCAGCGCTATCCAACGGACGACTGTTGCAAGGCTTCCTGGCTGAATCCCAGCGTTGGGCTCTCCGATGGATTTGTGTTTTGTGCGGCTTCCCAATGGGGGCCTTCAGTTGCGTTGTCAAGCAAACTTTCTGGCGCGAGGATTTCCGATCGAATCCTGCGTGGTGCTTTCCAAAAGATGCCCACTGTGACGGTGTGCAATCGAATTCTTGTGTTGCACTGTCCAACAGGTTCTTGTTGTGGGTCTTTCCAATCGATTCGCCTCCCGGTGCTTCCCAGTGGGTTCCTCCGATTCTGACGCTTTCCAGAAGAATCTCTCCGTTGTGCTTTCCAACAGATTATGTGTGCGATGCATGCTGCGTCCCCAAAGAAACTCCCCGGTGTGCTTTCCAAAAGATCCCCGGTGTGATGCTTTCCATTGAAATCCTTCTGCGGCGTGCTTCGAAGCATTCCCACTGCGGGAATTTCCCGTTAAATCCCCTTGCGGCACTCTCCGAATGATCGTGCTTGCGACGCTTTCCAATCTCATGTCTACGCGGCGTGTTCCATGGCAGTTATGTCTGGAGGCTTCCTAATGTAATCCCTCTGCGGCACTATCAAAAGGGTTCCTGGCGCGAGGCTTCGCGATTGCATCCCTCTGCGGGGCTTTCCGATGGGTTCCTTTTCGCGCGGCTGTCCAGTGGGGGTCCTCAGTTGTGTTTTCAAAAAGGTTATCTGGCGTGCTGCTTTCCAGTCGAATCTCTCTGCGGCGTTTTCCGATGGGTTCTTGTCTGCGCGGCTTCCCCGTGGGGACCCCTTAGCGGCGCTTTCCAATTCAGTGGGGTCCCCGAGCGGCGATTTCCAACATCTCGCCTTTGTGGCGCTTTCCAGAAAGGGCCCGTCGCAGTGTTTTCCAACGAGGATTTCTCGTGCGACGCTTTCCAATGGAAGCCTTGCGTGCGGTTTTCCAATGTATTCCCGTTGCCGGGCTTTGAGTGCAATCTCTGTGCAGCGTTTTCCAAGGGGTTCCTGTTGCGAGGCGTGCCCGCGTGATCTCCGCGCGGCGTTGCCTGGGGAATCTCCATTGCGAGGCCGCCCGATGAGACCTGCTAGACCCCTTCCAGGGGGTTCCACTTCTTTGCCCCCGCAGAATCCTTCTGCGGCGCTCCCCAAAGGATCCGAAATATGATTGTTCCCAACGGAATGCGAGTTCATTGACGGCGCTCTCCAAACTGATCCCTGTGATTTCACGCAGTGGGACCCCCGTGGAACGCTTCGCGCGGCGCTTCGCGCCCGATGCTTTCCAATCGGATAATTGCGCTGTGCTTGTCAACAACTTCTTCCTGCGATGCTGTTCATTAGAAGTCCTCACCAGTGCTTCCTAAACGGCGTCGTTTATGATTATTCGCACTGCGGCCCTTCTTGCGATGGTTCCAGGCGGAATCGTGTTGCGAGGCCATAGAAACCACGTGGACTGTGTTGCGAAAGATTCTTGTCGCGGGCGCTCCGATGCATTTCTTTGCGCCGCAAAACAAACTCTGTTCCGAAGCCTTCCGATGCCATCCTTTCAACCCCTTTTCCGCCAGATTCATTCCAGGTGCGGGGCTTTCCCCGCGGGGTCCCTCTGGGGCGCTTTCCAGAGAGGATTTCAAGTATGATTGTGTCTAGAACAGAAGGTGCGCATAGCGCTTTCCAAATTAATCCCGTTGCGAGGCCTGCCCCCCTCCCCCCGCGTTGTGCATGAGTTTGTAGTATTATTTGTTTTGCTGTTTCTCCCTCTGTCTCTGCCTCTGTCTTCCTTATATACATATATGTATGTATATGTATGTATGTTTGTATGTATACACATATATATACACTAAAAAGGGAAGTCGATACCGGAGAAAAGCTCCAACCCTAACTTTTAAAAAAGGAAAAACTATTGGGCGATCGGGCCATGCGGGCATAGGGCTAAAAGGCTATAGGGCCTTGGGGCATCAGGGCTATAAAGCAATATATGCAGATATTCGAGGGGTTTCGAGCGAGGATAATGAGTATTGCATGCATGCGCGTTTGTATGTTTGGCCGAAGCCATTTTGTGATCGAGTTCGCCCAGGCCCGAGGTGAAAAGGATCAGGCCCCACCTAGCATAAAGCTTAACATGGTAGCGTGAGCGTGTTCAGACGCCGCCAGAGCTGCGCGATGGAGGCAGCGCTGCAAGAGCTGCAGCGGATCGTTGGAGAGCAGGCGGCCCAGATCCAGAGGCTGACCGAGAGACCAGAATCTCAAGCTGAGGACCGACGGCTTGAGAGCATTGTTGACACGAAGATCCTGAGCAGGATCGGAGTCTTCTCAGGCGCAGATGAAGAATGGAGGCAGTGGTGTTTCGTGTTCGAGTCAACGGCAGGGCTCGTCGACCTAGAGCAGATCATGACTCACTGCGAGAACACGGGCGAGACGGAGCTAGGCTGGGCAACTCAAACGGAGAGAGTCCAACTGAGGATGAAGGTGCTGTATCACTAGCTGATCGCTACGACGAGAGGCAAGGCCCTCACGATCCTCCAGATGGTGCCAATGAACAACGGCGCCATAGGTTGGAAGAGGCTCAAGGACGAGTACGAACCGAAGTCGGGCGGAAGACTGACGGCGATGCTGATGGGGGTGCTCAAGCCAGAGTGGGAGACGGCCATCAGAGGCGGCATCCGCGCGTGGGAAGCTGCCTGGAAGGAGTGGGAGAAGAGCGTCTCGCTCTACGAGGCCCAGTCCCTGGAGAGAGTCACGGAAGGCACGAGGATTGCTGTCGTGGTCAGGTGGGCTCCAGAGGACGTGAAGGCCGTGGTCCGCCAAGCCCTGGGGGCGATCGGCCAGGACTACAACAAGCTGGCCAAGGTCGTCACGGACTACATCGCCAGTGGCAAGGTCTACGAGACCACGGGACCACCCCACGGCATCCAGTACGACGGACCCATGCCCATGGACGTCGGCATGGTGAACGAGAATGGAGACGTTGGCGGCATCTTCAAGCCACCGAAGGGGTACGGCAAGCAGTCGAGGAAGGACGCTGGCAAGGGTCGGGACTCAGATCGCGACACCTGCAAGAACTGTGGCAAACGAGGCCATTGTTCAAGGGATTGCTGGGCCCCAGGAGGTGGAGCAGCCAACCAGACAAAAGGCAAGGGCAAGGACGCGAAAGGCGGAAAAGGAGGTAAAGAGAGGAAGAAGTGCGACAAGTGCGGAAAGCCAGGTCATGAGGCCAAGGAGTGCAGGTCACACATCAAGTGCGACAAGTGCGGGAAGATGGGCCACAAAGCTTCAGAGTGCAGGTCGACGCCAGAGAATGCTGAGGTCAAGAGGATAGTCAACGAGCAGGACGAGCTGTGGGTCATGGGTGCCGCCGAGAGCGTGAACACCATCAACGACGACAGCAAGTACGTGTGGGTCTCGATTGATAGCGGGTCGGACGCTGACGGGTGCCCCCTCGGCTTTGGTCACTCGAGCGACGACGTCGAGGGCCCCGCCAAGGTGGAGCTGAGGACGGCCACCAACGACGAGATCCAGGACTACGGCGAGCGGAACGTCGGCACCGCGTTTCTGGACGAGACGGGCCACGAGGTGATGGCCACGAACCGATTTCGCATCGGCGACTTCAGCAAGCTCGTACTCAGCTGTGGCATCAGAGTCATGAGAGGAGCAGCCATTCACTTGGAGACGGGGAACAGCTACATGGCCCCGCCGAGCGTGAACGGCGTCCAGAGGAAGATACCCCTGACAATGATCGGGAAGAGCTTCTACGCGAGGTGTCGGGTGCTGGAGGCGGGTGCTCACAGGCATCGAGTGGCACCTGTGATCGATCAAGCCGCTCATGAGCAAGAGCCAGCGCCAGGACCACCACCAGGACCTCAAGTTGCACCTGCACCACCAGAACCTCAAGCTGCACCTGCACCGCCAGGACCTCAAGTCGTACCTGCACCACCACCACAAGCAGGACAGCCGCGAGAGATCCTGGGCTCCCAGTCGTCAGTCGAGGCATTGAGAGCTCGCCTGAAGGAGCTCAGGAGGCTTGGGATTATCGATGCGGCCATCTACGGCACCAAGAAGCAGCTGTGGGAGAGGCTCGTCAAGTGCGAGCACCAGCTAGATGAGAATATGAAGGTCAAGGAGGCCCTCGAGGAGCGTCAACGGCGACTCCAAGAAGGCGTCGATCCCGAAGTAGCGAGGACACTGAAGATCCCAGAGAGGCCTGACGCGGAGACCGTACGGCAGCACGAGCTTACTCACGCGAAGTTCGAGCCCTGGTGCCTGGAGTGCGTGTTCGGAAAGGGAGATGCCGCATCCCATCGGGAAGTTCAGTTTCTTACGGACAAGGAGCCAGAGGTGCCCGTCGTGCAGACCGACTACCATTTCTTGAAGGACGATGGCGAGGAGACCGAGGACGCGGCCAACCGCTTCTCCACCACGCTGGCCGTCATCGACTGCGACACGGGTGTTCCTCTACAGCTCAGCTTCCCAGAGAAGGGAGGCAACCACGACTACACTGTGACCTCGATCGTGAGTTTCCTCAGGAGGCTGGGCGCCACTCAGCTCCGGCTCAGGAGTGACGGAGAGCCGAGCATTGTCAGCATAGCAAATGCGGTGGCGGCCAAGAGACTTAAGTTCGATGGCTACAAGGTCACAGTGGGGCAGACCCCCAGGTACTCATCGCAGTCGCTCGGAGCCGTGGGGGCGCAGCAGAAGATCTTGCAGGGCCAGACCAGAACGATCCGAGCTGCACCAGAGAAGATGCTGGGCATCAAGATAGGGCCAGGTCATGTTCTGTGGCCGTGGCTTGTTAGACACGTAGGCTTCATCACGGAGATGTTCCACATCAAGTCAAACGGACGGACTCCTCATCAATATGCTACTGGCACCAGGTACCATGGCGTCGTCCTGAAGTTCGCAGAGACCGCCATGTTCAAGCATCCGATGTCGTCGAGTGGCCACATGACAGGAGGCAGACGCAGTCGCAAGTCCAAGTCGATGTGGGAGAAGGGCGTCTTCCTGGGCAAGACCTACGAGAGCGACGAGTTCCTCACGGGTACGAGCAGCGGGGTGCACTTGGTCAGGACTGTGCGCAGGCTCCCAGAGGAGGACCAATGCGACCTAGAGCTCGTGGCCAAGATAGTTGGGGTCCCCTGGGACCGAGGCATCGGCCAGATTGGAAGGCCGAAAGGCAAGAGGGTGGTCATTCTCCCGACTGCCCCACCTGAGAAGAAGCAAGAGGAGACTGAGGTCGACGAGACCAAGGAGGAGAAGGGAGTTCCAGACCCCACGGTGGAGAGAGGAGTTGCCGAGGACGGGAACAGCTACGCGAGTGCCAGGAGTAGGACAGGCAGTGGCTACATGGACGACGTGGCGCTCCCCACACCGAGGCAAGAGGCAGGCGGAAGCTCGTCATCACGTCCTGCCCAGCCCACTGGGGAGTCGGAGGTTCCAGAGGTTGAGATGGGCGCCGTCGGAGGCGTCGACGGCTTCGTGATGGGCGAGATCGACCCGATGCCCGTCATGGATCCAGAGATGGACATCGACTGGCACGAGGGAGAGTATGACGTGGACCTCATCAAGGCAGGCAAGTGCAAGGATATCAACACGATGCAGGAGTTTGGAGTGTTTGAGGCGGTGTCGCCTGATGAGATAGATTCCACGTGGACAAGGTTGTCAACCAAGTGGGTGTACCAGGGGAAGGGTGAAGAGATTCGCTGTCGCTTCGTTGCCAGGGAGTTCAAGAGCATGGACCCCGAGCGCGAGGGGCTATTCACGCCGGCCAGCGAACCCACGACTGGCAGGCTCATTGACTTCAAGGCGGTGAAGCGAGACCAGCCCACCGTCATCATCGACGCTGTCAATGCCTACTTCCACGCTGAACAAGACAGGCTCGTGGCGGCGGTGCCGCCTCGGGAGTGGATCGAGGCCGAGGCGATCAAGGGCAATACTACGAGGACGATGTGGAGGATGAAGAAGAAGCTCTATGGCGAGAGGGACGCGAGCAGGGGCTTCAGTGACTTCATGAACCGCACCCTCGTCTCAGAGATGGAGTTTGAACAATGTCCTGATCAGCCATGCTTCTACCGCCGAGAGCGGGATTCAGTGGACCTGGAGCTTCATCAGGATGACATCTACGCGACAGCTGATGACAGCAACCTCCAAGCGTTCACGACGGAGCTCAGCAGCATGGTCAAGATCAAGGTGAGCAAGCTACTCAAGGTAGGTGCGAAGTACCAACATCTGAAAGGAGGGCGAGTGAGAGTCGAGGACGGCATGTTCTTGACGGGCAACAGGAAGTACGCGTACAAGATCGTGGAGCTGCTGAACCTCGGCAAGGCGAAGAGCTCGCCCACGCCAATTGTGACGAAGCTACTGCAGGAGGACTTCGAGCATCCGCTGAACGCCGAGGAGACCAGTCTCTACAGGCAGTGCGTGGGCATCGCGAGGTACATGGTCAACTATGTCACGGAGGTCACGTTCGCTGTCCACGTGCTGAGCAAGAGGTTGGCCACGCCCACCGACAACGACATGAAGAGGCTCAAGCATCTCGGCAGGTACCTACTTGGAGTTCGAGACTACGCACTGTTCTTTCCCAGAGCTGGAGAGACAGAGATTTTGGAGTGCTAAACTGATTCAGATTGGACTGGAGACACCATCGACAGAAAGAGTATTTCTTGTGGGGTGTTGCGCTGCGGTGGCTGTGCGCTTCTCGAGTACTCGCGCGGTCAATGCACCCAAGCGCTGAGCTCAGGAGAAGCCGAGTATTACGCATCGGTGACAGCAGCCGCCGAGGCAATCCACCTCCAGAGTGTGATGGGTTTCCTGGACATGGACGTGAAGATCAGGATCCGCATAGACTCCACTGCGGGCAAGGCGGTCTGCCACCGCGTTGGAGTGGGAAGGATCCGCCACCTTGAGGTCCGCACCCTGTGGCTCCAAGCCAAGGTGCGAGACAAGAAGCTGGTGGTGATCAAGCAGGCTGGGGAGACCAACCTGGCCGACGTGGGTACCAAGGCGCTGACGAGTCAGAGGTTCCACTGGCTGAGAGCACAGCTGGGACGACGGCCGTTGGCTGGCGCGGATGACATGGGGGAGAGCACGGCTGTCCGGGTCAACATCGTGAGCGACACAACGTCCAAGATGGCGAGGGTCGGCGCGGCCCTGATCGCTCTCCTGGGCAGCCTGGGCTCGGTGAAAGCGGACGGTGAGTGCGACGTCTACGGCTATGAGAAGGACAGGAAGGAGATCGCCCTGCAGGACACCCGTCAAGAGACTGGCGTGCACCTCCAGGGCATGATGCTCATCATGGTCATGATCACTAGCATGATCGTAGCATGCACAGTCGGTGGCTGTGCGGGCTGGTGCATCGGCTATTTCATGAGGCCGAGTTGCACGAGCGAGAGCAGGCAGGAGAAAGAGAAGGTAGAGCTCAACCAGAGGGCCATCAAGACCAAGAAGCTGAAGGTCGAGTACAGGACCGTCTCGACCCAGAGCCAGGTGACGCACTCCTGGCATCGGGAGAGTCCGAGGTTTACACCACTGGGAGAAAGAGCTCAGGGGGCCTGGGCTGAGTGAGGTGAGTGAAGTGAGTGAGTAGAGTGATTTGATGCGGTATCCCGCTGGAGAGTCGAGAGGACCCCAGCGGAAGGGCTTGAGCGACACCGCAGCAGCGTGTTTTGCCTGCGGCTCGCAGGACCAGGTTTTCCTTGATTATGTGCACTGTTTCCTCGTTGAGCGGTCTGATCAGCCGCCTCGTTGAGCCTCCGACATCGCCCTCAGGGGGCGTGCAGATATTCGAGGGGTTTCGAGCGAGGAAAATGAGTATTGCATGCATGCACGTTTGTATGTTTGGCCGAAGCCATTTTGTGATCGAGTTCGCCCAGGCCTGAGGTGAAAAGGATCAGGCCCCACCTAGCATAAAGCTTAACATGGTAGCGTGAACGTGTTCAGACGCAGCCAGAGCTGCGCGATGGAGGCAGCGTTGCAAGAGCTGCAGCGGATTGTTGGAGAGCAGGCGGCCCAGATCCAGAGGCTGACCGAGAAACCAGAATCTCAAGCTGAGGACCGACGGCTTGAGAGCATTGTTGTCACGAAGATCCTGAGCAATATAGGAGTCTTCTCAGGCGCAGATGAAGAATGGAGGCAGTGGTGTTTCGTGTTCGAGTCAACGGCAGGGCTCGTCGACCTAGAGCAGATCATGACTCACTGCGAGAACACGGACGAGACGGAGCTAGGCTGGGCAACTCAAACGGAGAGAGCCCAACTGAGGATGAAGGTGCTGTATCACTTGCTGATCGCTACGACGAGAGGCAAGGCCCTCACGATCCTCCAGATGGTGCCAAACAACAACGGTGCCATAGGTTGGAAGAGGCTCAAGGACGAGTACGAACCGAAGTTGGGCGGAATACTGACGGCGATGCTGATGGGAGTGCTCAAGCCAGAATGGGAGACGGCCATCAGAGGCGGCATCCGCGTGTGGGAAGCTGCCTGGAAGGAGTGGGAGAAGAGCGTCTCGCTCTACGAGGCCCAGCCCCTGGAGAGAGCCACGGAAGGCACGAGGATTGCTGTCGTGGTCAGGTGGGCTCCAGAGGACGTGAAGGCCGTGGTCCGCCAAGCCCTGGGGGCGATCGGCCAGGACTACAACAAGCTGGCCAAGGTCGTCACGGACTACATCGCCAGTGGCAAGGTCTACGAGACCACGGGAGCACCCCGCGGCATCCAATACGACGGACCCATGCCCATGGACGTCGGCATGGTGAACGAGAATGGAGACGTTGGCGGCATCTTCAAGCCACCGAAGGGGTACGGCAAGCAGTCGAGGAAGGACGCGGGCAAGGGTCGGGACTCAGATCGCGACACCTGCAAGAACTGTGGCAAACGAGGCCATTGGTCAAGGGATTGCTGGGCCCCAGGAGGTGGAGCAACCAACCAGACAAAAGGCAAGGGCAAGGACGCGAAAGGCGGAACATGAGGAAAGAGAAGAAGAAATGCGACAAGTGCGGAAAGCCAGGTCATGAGGCCAAGGATTGCAGGTCACACATCAAGTGCGTCAAGTGCGGGAAGATGGGCCAAAAAGCTTCAGAGTGCAGGTCGAAGCCAGAGAATGCTGAGGTCAAGAGGATAGCCAACGAGCAGGACGAGCTGTGGGTCATGGGTGTCACCGAGAGCGTGAACACCACCAACGACGACAACAAGTACGTGTGGGTCTCGATTGATAGCGGGTCGGGCGCTGACGGGTGTCCCCTCGGCTTTGGTCACTCGAGCGACGACGTCGAGGATCCCGCCAAGGTGGAGCTGAGGACGGCCACCAACGACGAGATCCAGGACTACGGCGAGCGGAACGTCGGCATCGCGTTTCTGGACGAGACTGGCCACGAGTGATGGCCACGAACCGATTTCGCATCGGCGACTTCAGCAAGCCCGTACTCAGCTGTGGCATCAGAGTCATGAGAGGAGCAGTCATTCACTTGGGGACGGGGAACAGCTACATGGCCCCGCCGAGCGTGAACGGCGTCCAGAGGAAGATACCCCTGACAATGATCGGGATGAGCTTCTACGCGAGGTGTCGGGTGCTGGGGGCGGGTGCTCACAGGCATCGAGTGGCACCTGTGATCGATCAAGCGGCCCATGGGCAAGAGCCAGCGCCAGGACCACCACCAGGACCTCAAGTTGCACCTGCACCACCAGAACCTCAAGCTGCACCTGCACCACCAGAACCTCAAGCCGTACCTGCACCACCACCACAAGCAAGACAGCCACGAGAGATCCTGGGCTCCCAGTCGTCAGTCGAGGCATTGAGAGCTCGCCTGAAGGAGCTCAGGAGGCTTGGGATTATCGATGCGGCCATCTACGGCACCAAGAAGCAGCTGTGGGAGAGGCTCGTCAAGTGCGAGCACCAGCTAGATGAGAAGATGAAGGTCAAGGAAGCCCTCGAGGAGCGTCAACGGCGACTCCAAGAAGGCGTCGATCCCGACGTACCGAGGACACTGAAGATCCCAGAGAGGCCTGGCGCGGAGACCGTACGGCAGCACGGGCTTACTCACGCGAAGTTCGAGCCCTGGTGCCTGGAGTGCGTGTTCGGAAAGGGAGATGCCGCACCCCATCGGGGAGTTCAGTTTCTTACGGACAAGGAACCAGAAGTGCCCGTCGTGCAGACCGACTACCATTTCTTGAAGGACGATGGCGAGGAGACCGAGGACGCGGTCAACCGCTTCTCCACCACGCTGGCCGTCGTCGACTGCGACACGGGTGTTCCTCTACAGCTCAGCCTCCCAGAGAAGGGAGGCAACCACGACTACACTGTGACCTCGATCGTGAGTTTCCCCAGGAGGCTGGGCGCCACTCAGCTCAGGCTCAGGAGTGACGGAGAGCCGAGCATTGTCAGCATAGCAAATGCGGTGGCGGCCAAGAGACTCAAGTTCGATGGCTACAAGGTCACAGTGGAGCAGACCCCCAGGTACTCATCGCAGTCGCTCGGAGCCGTGGGGGCGCAGCAGAAGATCTTGCAGGGCCAGACCAGAACGATCCGAGCTGCACCAGAGAAGATGCTGGGCATCAAGATAGGGCCAGGTCATGTTCTGTGGCCGTGGCTTGTTAGACACGTAGGCTTCATCACGGAGATGTTCCACATCAAGTCAAACGGACGGACTCCTCATCAAGATGCTACTGGCACCAAGTACCATGGCGTCGTCCTGAAGTTCGCAGAGACCGCCATGTTCAAGCATCCGATGTCGTCGAGTGGCCACATGACAGGAGGCAGACGCACTCGCAAGTCCAAGCCGATGTGGGAGAAGGGCGTCTTCCTGGGCAAGACCTACGAGAGCGACGAGTTCCTCATGGGTACGAGCAGCGGGGTGCACTTGGTCAGGACTGTGCGCAGGCTCCCAGAGGAGGACCAATGCGACCTAGAGCTCGTGGCCAAGATAGTTGGGGTCCCCTGGGACCGAGGCATCGGCCAGATTGGAAGGCCGAAAGGCAAGAGGGTGGTCATTCTCCCGACTGCCCCACCTGAGAAGAAGCAAGAGGAGACTGAGGTCGACGATACCAAGGAGGAGAAGGGAGTTCCAGACCCCACGGTGGAGAGAGGAGTTGCCGAGGACGGGAACAGCTACGCGAGCGCCAGGAGTAGGACAGGCAGTGGCTACATGGACGACGTGGCGCTCCCCACACCGAGGCAAGAGGCAGGCGGAAGCTCGTCATCACGTCCTGCCCAGCCCACTGGGGAGTCGGAGGTCCCAGAGGTTGAGATGGGCACCGTCGGAGGCGTCGACGGCTTCGTGATGGACGAGATCGACCCGATGCCCGTCATGGATCCAGAGATGGACACCGACTGGCACGAGGGAGAGTATGACGCGGACCTCATCAAGGCAGGCAAGTGCAAGGATATCAACACGATGCAGGAGTTTGGAGTATTTGAGGCGGTGTCGCCTGATGAGATAGATTCCACGTGGACAAGGTTGTCAACCAAGCGGGTGTACCAGGAGAAGGGTGAAGAGATTCGCTGTCGCTTCGTTGCCAGGGGGTTCATGAGCATGGACCCCGAGCGCGAGGGGCTATTCACGCCGGCCAGCGAACCACCGACTGGCAGGCTCATACTTCAAGGCGGTGAAGCGAGACCAGCCCACCGTCATCATCGACGCTGTCAATGCCTACTTCCACGCTGAACAAGACAGGCTGGTGGCGGTGGTGCCGCCCCGGGAGTGGATCGAGGCCGAGGCGACCAAGGGCAATACTACGAGGACGATGTGGAGGATGAAGAAGAAGCTCTATGGCGAGAGGGACGCGAGCAGGGGCTTCAGTGACTTCATGAACCGCACCCTCGTTTCAGAGATGGAGTTTGAACAATGTCCTGATCAGCCATGCTTCTACCGCCGAGAGCGGGATTCAGTGGACCTGGAGCTTCATCAGGATGACATCTACGCGACAGCTGATGACAGCAACCTCCAAGCGTTCACGACGGAGCTCAGCAGCAAGGTCAAGATCAAGGTGAGCAAGCTACTCAAGGTAGGTGCGAAGTACCAACATCTGAAAGGAGGGCGAGTGAGAATCGAGGACGGCACGTTCTTGACGGGCAACAGGAAATATGCGGACAAGATCGTGGAGCTGCTGAACCTCGGCAAGGCGAAGAGCTCGCCCACGCCAATTGTGACGAAGCTACTGCAGGAGGACTTCGAGCATCCGCTGAACGCCGAGGAGACCAGTCTCTACAGGCAGTGCGTGGGCATCGCGAGGTACATGGTCAACTATGTCACGGAGGTCACGTTCGCTGTCCACGTGCTGAGCAAGAGGTTGGCCACGCCCACCGACAACGACATGAAGAGGCTCAAGCATCTCGGCAGGTACCTACTTGGAGTTCGAGACAACGCGCTGTTCTTTCCCAGAGCTGGAGAGACAGCTGGAGACACCATAGACAGAAAGAGTATTTCTTGTGGGGTGTTGCGCTGCGGTGGCTGTACGCTTCTCGAGTACTCGCGCGGTCAATGTACCCAAGCGCTGAGCTCAGGCGAAGCCGAGTATTACGCATCGGTGGCAGCAGCCGCCGAGGCAATCCACCTCCAGAGTGTGATGGGTTTCCTGGACATGGACGTGCAGATCAGGATCCGCATAGACTCCTCTGCGGGCAAGGCGGTCTGCCACCGCGTTGGAGTGGGAAGGATCCGCCACCTTGAGGTCCGCACCCTGTGGCTCCAAGCCAAGGTGCGAGACAAGAAGCTGGTGGTGATCAAGCAGGCTGGGGAGACCAACCTGGCCGACGTGGGTACCAAGGCGCTGACGAGTCAGAGGTTCCACTGGCTGAGAGCACAGCTGGGACGACGGCCGTTGGCTGGCGCGGATGACATGGAGGAGAGCACGGCTGTTCTGGTCAACATCGTGAGCGACACAACGTCCAAGATGGCGAGGGTCGGCGCGGCCCTGATCGCTCTCCTGGACAGCCTGGGCTCGGTGAAAGCGGACGGTGAGTGCGACGTCTACGGCTATGAGAAGGACAGGAAGGAGATCGCCCTGCAGGACACCCGTCAAGAGACTGGCGTGCACCTCCAGGGCATGATGCTCATCATGGTCATGATCACTATCATGATCGTAGCATGCACAGTCGGTGGCTGTGCGGGCTGGTGCATCGGCTATTTCATGAGGCCGAGTTGCACGAGCGAGAGCAGGCAGGAGAAAGAGAAGGTAGAGCTCAACCAGAGGGCCATCAAGACCAAGAAGCTGAAGGTCGAGTACAGGACCGTCTCGACCCAGAGCCAGGTGACGTACTCCTGGCATCGGGAGAGTCCGAGGTTTACACCACTGGGAGAGAGAGCTCAGGGGGCCTGGGCTGAGTGAGGTGAGTGAAGTGAGTGAGTAGAGTGATTTGATGCGGTATCCCGCTGGAGAGCCGAGAGGGCCCCAGCGGAAGGGCTTGAGCGACACCGCAGCAGCGCGTTTTGCCTGCGGCTCGCAGGACCAGGTTTTCCTTGATTTTGTGCACGGTTTCCTCGTTGAGCGGTCTGATCAGCCGCCTCGTTGAGCCTCCGACATCGCCCTCAGGGGGCGTGCAGATATTCGAGGGGTTTCGAGCGAGGATAATGAGTATTGCATGCATGCACGTTTGTATGTTTGGCCGAAGCCATTTTGTGATCGAGTTCGCCCAGGCCTGAGGTGAAAAGGATCAGGCCCCACCTAGCATAAAGCTTAACAGTATATGGCCATCGGGGCTATTGAGCTGCAAGGCTATAAAGCTATAGCGCTATGGTGCTATAGGACTGCAAGGCCATAGTGCGGCAAGGCCACTGGGCTATGCGGCTCGGCCCACCCCGCGACGCACCCCGCGACCCGCCCGCGACCGAACCCGCGACCCGCCCGCGACCCACGCCGCGACCCACCCACGACCCACCCGCGACCCGCCCGCGACCCACGCCGCGACCCGCCCGCGACCCACCCCGCGACCCATCCGCGACCCATCCGCGACCCACCCGCGACCCGTCCCGTTAAATAAAAAATCAGAGGAGCCCGCGGCGGGTTCGTTGTGCAATTTGTGGAACCTTGGCGCCTGCGGGGGGCTTCCCCGGAGTCTCGCCCGCTGCCGACGCCCCCGCCGCCCCCTCGCTCTCATCTGCATCTGCGGGGTCTCACGGTTGCATGCGTTCCATCGGTCCTCCAAGTTGCCCAGATTTGTTGCTGAATTCTGCGTATCGCACAAACTCTGCGCTAATCTGCACCGCCGCTGATTCCTCGCGCGCGCGGAGGCGGCGCTGGCGGCCAGCAAGCTGAGCTGGCGGCGCAGGGGGGCGCAGCTCGCGGCGCTTGCGGTGGCAGGGCGCCCAGGCAGACGGCGGGCTCGGGGCAGTGCTTCCCCGCCGACGTGGTCACTGTCAGTCGCCTGCGCAATTGCGGCTGCCTCTCCGCCGCCCGCTCCACGCCCGTCTCCGGGCCGCCCGGGCGGCTCTCGATGCCGCCCCGGCGCGCCGCCGCCGCGTTGAGCGCCTGCTGGAACATCGCGGCCTGGGCCCCGGCAGCGCCGCCATCCCCCCCCCGCGGCGTCGCCCCGAAAGAGCGCCGCCCGAAAGCGCGGGCCGTGATTGATTACGACACTCACCTTCGCCATGCGGTCGTCGTCGCTCATCTTCTCGTTAGCCTCGTAGGTTTCCTGGATCTCGCGTTGCTCGAAGACCCCCGCGATCGCTTCCGTGGCCCGCTCGCCGCTGAGCTGCGTCGTGAACTCCAGAAATGTTGTAACTGGTGGCTGCGCGATCGATGAGGGCGCCGCCTCGTGCTTCGCGGCGTCGATCAGGCCGTCCGCGAACGCCGCTGCCGCGCGGGCGGCCCCTCTCATGGCCCTTGCCGAGCTCCCGTGCCTTGCGCCCGTGCTCTCGCCCTGATTCCATGGAGCTCTGCGCGACTTGCTGGGGGGGCGACGTAAGCCGGCAGTTGCCCGCGCTGCGGGGCGGGTCGCGCGCGGCCGCGCTGTTTTGCAGGGCGAGCTTCTGGGGGGCCTTCCTCTCGTCGCGCCTGTCTCCTGAAACAACCTGAGATCCGGTGCCGCGTCCTCCTTCTGGAGGGCCTCCTGGGGGGGCGGGGCCTCTTCCTCGCCCGCCCTTCCCGCGGGGGGGCGCGGCTGCCCTGGCGCCCCGGCCCGCTCTAGGCGGCTGTGATCCTCCGCGCCTGGGCCCCCGGCATCTCGCGGCAGACGCGTAGGCAATGCATGGGCGGCATCTCCTTCGGCGGCCCCGACCTGGCCGGGCCCCGCCAAGCGGCCTCGCGCGCGCCCGCGATATTCGCAGCGGTTTTGAACCTGGCGGTTACAGATAGCGCGCGTCATGAGGGCTCTTCCAATTCATGAGCCAACATAGACCCGCCCTGACGGCGAGCCCCACGGTAGCGCGCCGCTTTTTGTAGCGCGGTCCACTGCCGCGCGGCGGTTGGCGAAGGCACTCTTGCTAACGAACATTACGGGCGCCGCCAACGGTCGCGCGTTGCGCGCCCCTCGGCGATGCCCGGCCAGCGCTGCGCACGTCGGGGAGTCTGCCACGCGCGCGCTCCTCCCCATGGTCGTCGGTCGTCAAAGGATCGTACCGATGTGGTCGAAATAGCTCCTCCTCTGTCTCTTTCGCATCCTCCACGTCGCGCTTCTTGGGTGCATCCCAAATCCTCTCGTAGCAATGCAATATTCTGGGGTCCGCCTGGGCCATCTGTGGGACTTGGGCGCCCCCCCCCTGGATTACGCTACCGAGGAACCCCACATATTTACTTTAAATCTTATGTGCTTGCTTAAGTTTATCATATATGCGCAAATCTGCGTTCTCAGCCCTCGTCGCGACTGTTCCCCTCTGTGTCATCCAACGCCATATCGCTTGAACCCTCTCTCTTCCTAGCCTTCTATCCTCCATCGAGGACAGATTCGAGCCAGCCAGCGGCCGCGGTGAGGGACCACCCCCTGCGCACCCTCTATGGTGTCGAGAAAGTGCCACGCCTGCTATGCCCTGTACGACCGTCGTGCATGGCGGCCGCGGTGAGGGACCACCCCCTGCGCAGACTTTATGGGGCCTCTCCTGCCACGATCGAGAAAGTGCCACTCCGCGGTGAGGGATCACCCCCTGTGGTGCCGAGAAAGTGCCACTCCTGCCACGATCTGCGAGCGTGTCACTGATAGAGGCCGCGCTGAGGGACCACCCTGTGCGCACCCCTTGCGGTGTCGAGAAAGTGCCACTCCTGCCACGATCTGCGGGCGTGTCACTGATAGAGGCCGCGCTGAGGGACCACCCTCTGCGCACCCCCTGTGGTGTCAAGAAAGTGCCACTCCTGCCGCGATCTGCGAGAATGTCACGGATAGAGGCCGCGCTGAGGGACCACCCTGTGCGCACCCCCTGTGGCGTCGAGAAAGTGCCACTCCGCCGCGATCTGCGAGCGTGTCACGGATAGAGGCCGCGCTGAGGGACCACCCTCTGCGCACCCCTTGTGGTGTCGAGCAAGTGTCATTCCTGCCACGATCTGCGAGCGTGTCACGGATAGGGGCCGCGCTGAGGGATCACCCTGTGCGCACCCCCTGTGGCGTCGAGAAAGTGCCACTCCTGCCTGCCATCTGCCACGATAGCGTGTCACGGCCGCGCTGAGGGACCACCCTCTGCGCACCCCCTGTGGATAGTCGAGCGCAAGAGTGCCACTCCTGCCACGATCTGCGAGCGTGTCACGGATAGAGGCCGCGCTGAGGGACCACCCTCTGCGCACCCCCTGTGGTGTCGAGAAAGTGCCACTCCTGCCACGATCTGCGAGCGCGTCACGGATAGAGGCCGCGCTAGGGACCACCCTCTGCGCACCCCCTGTGGTGTCGAGAAAGTGCCACTCCTGCCACGATCTGCGAGCGTGTCACGGATAGAGGCCGCGCTGAGGGACCACCCTCTGCGCACCCCCTGTGGCGTCGAGAAAGTGCCACTCCTGCCACGATCTGCGAGCGTGTCACGGATAGAGGCCGCGCTGAGGGACCACCTTCTGCGCACCCCTTGTGGTGTCGAGAAAGTGCCACTCCTGCCACGATCTGCGAGCGTGTCACGGATAGAGGCCGCGCTGAGGGACCACCCTCTGCGCACCCCCTGTGGCGTCGAGAAAGGGCCACTCCTGCCACGATCTGCGAGCGCGTCACGGATAGAGGCCGCGCTGAGGGACCACCCTCTGCGCACCCCCTGTGGCGTCGAGAAAGTGCCACTCCTGCCACGATCTGCGAGCGTGTCACG
>CAUYUJ010014704.1:458770-553770 GCA_963575745.1 Prorocentrum cordatum
CACAGGATGGTTGGGAAAAAACATAGCCCCACGAAATATGTGGGGAACCAGAACCCCACGAAGTGAGGTGAGTGTCGCGGGTGCGGCGCGGCAGGGAAGAAAATCATAACCCCGCGAAACACGTGGGGAAAAACCGCAAACGTCCGAACTACGAGTCGCGTGCCGCTCCATAGTGTCGCCCACTTCTGCCGGTGCTTGCATGTCGGCCGGGTGCTGTTGCGCCCGTGGCGCAGAGTCCGCGCGCGCCCCTTCCTGTCTCCTGAGTCGATCGATCTGCCGACTCGGGATTAGCCTAAATGCGCCGGAGACCGCGGCAAGGACTGCCCCGCGTTCACGCGGGTCGCGGGCCCAGCTCCGGCGCCGCGTTAGTCTGCGCGCCTGCAGCGACATTGCTGACCGTTCCGGCCTTTCAAGACGCCGGCGCCTGAATGCCTGAGCTGCACTGCTGCGCCTCATCGGCCCGCCCCCAGGCCCCCCGCCCCTGCCTGCGCCCCGTGAGACTTCGCGAGCACGCTGTCGCGGGCGCCCGCGCGAGCTGCGCTTCGCGCGGAGGAGGCGAGGCAACTGAGCGCGGCCCCCATGGCGAATTCCACGAACATCGGACGCCTGATTTGTCAGGGCGCATCCATATCCATAATGCCCCTCCCGCGCTGTCTCCAGACGCGGCGCGCAGCTGCAGTTCTCCGCCCTGTTTCGACAAAACTCTGATCTGCAGCTAGGTGCGGGCCTGGCGCCCGCGTCTCTCGCAAAGTTCCCCCCTGCATTTTTCCTGCCGCGTCTTAACGCGCGCGTGGTCGCGCTTCTGCCTGGGCCTGCAAGTCGACAGGGTCGTTCGTCTTCCGGCGGTTGAGGCCCCGCCCTCCCTGCGCAGGCGCGTCTGCCAAGCGCGCCGTGGCATGCATCGTTTAGGAAACGCACTGCGTCTCATGGGCCGCGCCCGGTGGAGAATTCCCGCGCGCGCGACGTCGCCCGCGCAATCGTTGAGCGACAAATCGTGGGCCTCCCCCGTTGTGGGGTTGATGGCTTCCCGGAGACGTCGACCGGGGTTTCCTCGTTCCGCCTGCCGCCGCTCGGTGGCGACGCGGTTGCGCGCGTCGCTGACTTGGGGGAGAACGCGTTTCACGGGCGTTCGCCTTGGGAACAGTCGGCGGCGCGTTTCAAACCGGGGATGCCCCCCCCCCCCCGCCCCCCCCAACGCTCGGCGCCGTCGATCAAAGCCAGGGGGGCCCCTTCCCCCAAGGCCCCCCCCCCCCCCCCCCCCATCGGCGGCGCCGGCGCCGGCGCAGGCGCGGCCCGCAGCGACGCGCGGCCCCGGCGCCGGCGCCGGCGCTGGAGCCGCCCAGCAACGCCGGCGCTGGCGCCGGCGACGGCGGGGGCGCAGCGACGATTACCACCGCTACCACCACCGCCACCACTACCACCGCCACCACTGCCTCAACCCACCGCCACCACCGCCACCACCGCCGCCACAAACAGCGCCACGCAACTACCGCCACCACCACCACCACAGCCACCACCACCACCGCAACCACCACCACAACTCACCATCGCCACCACCACCGCCAACACCACAAAAAATTAGCCTGGCGAAGGACCCAACCATATGCAGTTGAGAGTACCGCAATTGTGAATATCTTCTTCGGTGGCGCTCCCTATGGGGCCACGAGCCGTATGAGGGGTGTGCCGAAATGCGTGGCAGTGTACACAACACGAACGAAGACGATAGGTCCGAATATGAAAGCTTGAGCGCGTGCGAGTCGGATCGCGAGCGAGTCTGATTATGAATGAATCTGCGCGCGATTGATTCTATTCGCATGAATGCGTGCATGGATACGCCCAGTGTAAATGTATGTATACGACTGTGAACAGTTTGGGTCTGCGTGACTCTCGGTACTCGTGACTCTGAGCGTCGCCTCTGCAGGGGGCTTCCCTGGGAACCCCGACGGCAGCGCCCGCGCGCCGCGACGCCCATGTCGGCACGCCACACACCTGGTGTGCGGGACGCATGCGGACGGCAGCACTGGGGCCTTCGGTGGAGCTCCCTGTGGGGCCACGAAACGTGTGAGGGGTGTGCCGAAATGGGTGTGCGGGACGCATGCGGACGGCAGCCATGGGGCCTTCGGTGGAGCTCCCTATGGGGCCACGAAACGTGTGAGGGGTGTGCCGAAATGGGTGTGCGGGACGCATGCGGACGGCAGCACTGGGGCCTTCGGTGGAGCTCCCTGTGGGGCCACGAAACGTGTGAGGGGTGTGCCGAAATGGGTGTGCGGGACGCATGCGGACGGCAGCCATGGGGCCTTCGGTGGAGCTCCCTATGGGGCCACGAAACGTGTGAGGGGTGTGCCGAAATGGGTGTGCGGGACGCATGCGGACGGCAGCACTGGGGCCTTCGGTGGAGCTCCCTATGGGGCCACGAAACGTGTGAGGGGTGTGCCGAAATGGGTGTGCGGGACGCATGCGGATGGGGCCTTCGGTGGAGCTCCCGCTGGCCACGAACGTGTTCGGTGGAGGGGTGTGCCGAAATGGGTGTGTGCGGACAGCACTGGGGCTCAAACGAAACGGTGTGCGGACGGCAGCCATGGGGCCTTCGGTGGAGCTCCCTATGGGGCCACGAAACGTGTGAGGGTGTGCCGAAATGGGTGTGCGGGACGCATGCGGACGGCAGCACTGGGGCCTTCGGTGGAGCTCCCTATGGGGCCACGAAACGTGTGAGGGGTGTGCCGAAATGGGTGTGCGGGACGCATGCGGACGGCAGCCATGGGGCCTTCGGTGGAGCTCCCTATGGGGCCACGAAACGTGTGAGGGGTGTGCCGAAATGGGTGTGCGGGACGCATGCGGACGGCAGCACTGGGGCCTTCGGTGGAGCTCCCTGTGGGGCCACGAAACGTGTGAGGGGTGTGCCGAAATGGGTGTGCGGGACGCATGCGGACGGCAGCCATGGGGCCTTCGGTGGAGCTCCCTATGGGGCCACGAAACGTGTGAGGGGTGTGCCGAAATGGGTGTGCGGGACGCATGCGGACGGCAGCACTGGGGCCTTCGGTGGAGCTCCCTGTGGGGCCACGAAACGTGTGAGGGGTGTGCCGAAATGGGTGTGCGGGACGCATGCGGACGGCAACCATGGGGCCTTCGGTGGAGCTCCCTATGGGGCCACGAAACGTGTGAGGGGTGTGCCGAAATGGGTGTGCGGGACGCATGCGGACGGCAGCACTGGGGCCTTCGGTGGAGCTCCCTATGGGGCCACGAAACGTGTGAGGGGTGTGCCGAAATGGGTGTGCGGGACGCATGCGGACGGCAGCCTGGGGCCTTCGGTGGAGCTCCCTGTGGGGCCACGAAACGTGTGAGGGGTGTGCCGGGGCCAAATGTGAGGGGTGTGCCGAAATGGGTGTGCGGGACGCATGCGGACGGCAGCCTGGGGCCTTCGGTGGAGCTCCCTGTGGGGCCACGAAACGTGTGAGGGGTGTGCCGAAATGGGTGTGCGGGACGCATGCGGACGGCAGCCATGGGGCCTTCGGTGGAGCTCCCTATGGGGCCACGAAACGTGTGAGGGGTGTGCCGAAATGGGTGTGCGGGACGCATGCGGACGGCAGCACTGGGGCCTTCGGTGGAGCTCCCTGTGGGGCCACGAAACGTGTGAGGGGTGTGCCGAAATGGGTGTGCGGGACGCATGCGGACGGCAGCCATGGGGCCTTCGGTGGAGCTCCCTATGGGGCCACGAAACGTGTGAGGGGTGTGCCGAAATGGGTGTAGGGGACGCATGCGGGCGGCAGCCCTCGGGCCTTCGGTGGAGCTCCCTATGGGGCCACGAAACGTGTGAGGGGTGTGCCGAAGTGGGTGATGACGATGACGATGACGACGATGACAATGACGATGATGATGATGATGATGATGATGATGATGATGATGATGATGATGATGATGATGATGATGATGACGATGACGATGATGATGATGATGATGATGATGATGATGATGATGATGATGATGATGATGATGATGATGATGATGATGGGAGGAGGGGGAGGAGGAGAGGAGGAGGAGGAGGAGGTGGGACGCGGGGCGCTGTCTCTTCAAAACGAGGACCCAACACCACAGGATGGTTGGGAAAAACACCACCACTACCACTGCCACCACCACGCCACCACCACCACCGCCACAACCACTACCAGCAGCACAACCCACCGCCACCACCACGAACCACCACGCCACCACCACCGCCGCCACAGCCACCACCACAACAAATGCCCACAAACCACCGCCACCACCACCACCCACCACCACCACGACCACTACTACCACCACCAACCACCACCACCGCAACCCACCATCACCACCACCACCACCACCAAAACCCACCAGCACTACCACCACCACCAATCTACCACGCCACCACCACCACCGCCACAACCACCAACGCTACCAGCAGCACAACCCACCACCACCACCACCACAAACCACCACACCACCACCACCACCACCACCGCCACCGCCACCGCCACCGCATCCACAAAGCGCCGCCACAACCACAACCCACCACCACCACCGCAACCACAAACCACCACCACGCCAAACCACCACCACCACCACCGCCGCTACCACCACCACAACCCACCACCACCACCACAAACCACCATCACACCACCACCAAACCACCGCCACCACCACCACCACCACCCACCGCCACAACCACTACCACCACCACGAACTATCATCACACCACCACCACCATTACCGCAAACACCACCACCGCTACCACAACCACCGCAACCCACCACCACCATTGCCACCGCCGTCCTCGTCGACGCCCCCCGCCGCCGGCGCCCGCCGCCGCAGGCGCCAGCCAGCGCGGGCCCAAATGGAAATCGTCGCCCCCGCCGCCGTCGCCAGCCGCCGCCGACGCACGCGCCGGCCCGAGGAGAGGGGAAGCAGGGGGGGGGGGAGGGAAGGGGTCTGACCCCCCCCCCTCCACGGGAGGGGGGGGGGTCGAATCCCGCTCCCCATCGCTCCGTCACCAGAGAGGGGAGGGGGGGTTCGGGCCGCCTCCCCCATTCAGGGGGGGGGGGGGAGTTCGGTTCCAAATCCCCCCTCCTCCAAGCGACCGCAGACGCGCTCTTTCTGACTTGGGGTGGGCTCAGCGCAGCGCGAATCTGCGTTCCGCTCGTGCTCTCTGCGTCGACTGTTCCGTTGGCGGCATCGATCGCGAGGGCAGAGTGGCCGCTGGCCCCCGTCGCGCGGTTGACCTGTTCGCACGTGCGATTATAAGCAGCTGCGCGTAGCAGTGTCCCGCGCGCAGCCGCAGACGCCTTCGCGCCGCCGCTGCCAATGGCAACGCTCGCGCGTGCCCGCCTCGCGTGCCGCGGCGCTGCACGCGCGCGGAGAATCGCGCCCCCCTCGACGGCGACGGGGGGGGGGCCCGTCGCGCCCGGGGGGTTCGATGGCCGCCCTCCGCCCGCGATGTCCGGATCGCCGAGCCGCGCTGAAGTGGTCGCGCACGCGCGGCGCCCGTTTCCCGAGGGCCCCCTCTGCGCAGTTGCTCTGTCCCGCTGGGAATGCCCGGAGGCGGTGCCGATCGGGCGGCGCAGTCGGCGCGGTGCGGCGCTGCTCTGGAAGCCCCCCACGGCGCTCCTGATGCGCGCGCGTGAGTTCCTCGAGCCTCGGCGCGCCCGCTCTCGCGCGCCCCCCCTTCCCACGGCGCGCGGCCTCTCGGCCCGTCGTCGCGCTGCTGCCAGCGTCGCGCTGCCGCCCGCTCGCCCCCCGCTGCGCGCCGCCCGCCCGCCGCGTTTTTCTAGGGGTTGTTCTCTTCCCTCCCGGCCAAGAGTAGCGTCGTGAGCACCAACTTCCTCGCCGTCGCTCTCCTCGGCCGCCGCGGCTCGTCGTCCGTCGAATCGCCCGCCGAGGGCCGTGGGGCCTTCGAAATGGAGACATGAGACGAGAAAGGGGCCGGGTCATCTCCGCTGGGGCCCCCCAAGCAGGCCGCGCTCGTCGCTCGCGCGCTTTGCGGCAGCGTCGCAGCATCGCCCTCTCATCCTCTGCAGCCACGATGCCTCGTGGGCCAGCGTCACAAGGTAGCGGGGTGACCGCGATGCCCATGTCACCGGCGACGGCGAGGTCGATCTCCCCGGCCCCTAGCCATCGAGCGATGGGCGCCCCAGCTCCTGCGCCCAAAATTCGTTCAGCCAATCGGTTTCGGGCGTTGGGTGGCAGTGCTGCCCGGGCCCTCGACGGCTGTGTTGGCGCTGGGTCCTGGGCGCATCTCGGCTAGATTGCGCATCTCGCGCGCCTGTCAGATGAGCTCGACCATCTTCGCCAGGCGCTCTCTTCCAACTATCTCTCGCCTGCTTGAACGTAGCTGTGACTGCTTTGAGCTCGCCTTTTGTTCTGTCGTATTCTGTTGGATCGCAATCGTCACTGAGCCGCGCTCGCATGGCCCTTCCTTGCCGTAGTAATGATAGTCGGTGCTCGCGCGCCTTCTGAACAAGGGGTCGAGTTCGCTGGGGTCGTCTTTCTTACTTACCGACAGTGCTGCGTGCCCCCCGTCGCCATCCCCCCAGGAAATCCCGCGGACTGTCTGGCGTCGGCTCCTCCAGTGCTGCTTCCCATGCCGCCTCCCCCGCATTGGTTTCGCGGTCGATGGCCTCGAGAGGCCGCGCCGTCTTGTGCAGTCTCCTACCGCGCTCCATGAGCCCGTCCCTGCACAGCCCCTGTAGTCCGTTTGCGGCTGCGGGAGCGGAGGAGCGAGGGTGGCGAAGGAAGGGGGCGAGGCCTACTGGAACATATTCACGGCCACCGGGGGTTTATTATCTTCTGTGATCGTTTTCCCGCGCCGTTCAGCGTAACGCATTGATAGGCCATGCCTAGGAATCCCGTCGGCACGGCAAAATGGTTCACCACACTGGTGTGCCCTGAATGTCCGTAGTGCTTAGGGCAAATGGGGTGGTGGGTCGAAACTATGCAGAAGTCACTGCCTGCACGCATTTTCCAAAAGGTTTCCCCGTCGGAATTTCAACCTTCGGCGGTGTTGTTGTTCTTACGGTGGGGCGCTTGCTACAAGTCACCCCATCCATCCGGTTTCGTTTTACATTCGAAGTCGCTATTCATGTCCTGCCCGACCGCAATCGAAGTCATGCACCCTAGCCGGTCGAACCCCGAACCGTATGCTGATGGCCTCTGCTAGTGAAAGATTATTCACATGGGTGGGGGCAACATAACATACGAACAGCGCATCGTCGCAGGTCGGACCCGTGAGCCTCAGCCCTGCCAGTCATCATCAGCATCGCCACCACCAACACCATCATCATCATCATCATCATCATCATCATCATCATCATCATCATCATCATCATCATCATAATCATCATCATCATCATCATCATCATCATCATCGTCGTCATCATAATCAGAATCATAATCATCATTATCATCAATATCATCATCATCATCAGCATCATCATCATCAGCATCATCGTCATCATCATCATCATCGTCATCGTCATCGTCATCGTCATCGTCATCGTCGTCATCGTCGTCATCGTCATCATCATCACCACCATCATCATCATCATCAGCATCAGCATCAGCATCAGCATCAGCATCAGCATCAGCATCAACATCATCATCATCATCATCATCATCATCATCATCATCATCATCATCATCATCATCATCATCATCCGGAGCGCCCCGGATCGGCGGCACTGGCCGGAGGCCATTTCAATAACATACGAACAGCGCATCGTCGCAGGTCGGACCCATGAGCCTCAGCCCTGCCAGTCTGCGGTGTAAGTATCATGGAGGGGTGTGGATGCCCCGAAGTACTGTACTACTGTCTAGACGGTGGTTCAGTAGCACGGCGAGTCCGCAGGCTTTGCTCGACAGCTTCACTTGTTTGTCCCGAAATGCAGTACGTCATGATACGGGATCCTGTTTCAGTGGTGTGGCTCTGGCCCCGCCCATCTGCACGTGCCACAGAAGAGGAGAACGTCCCTCCTACGGAGCTCACACCTGATGTCCTCAAGACGTTCTCGTGTGCCCACCTCCAAAAATTGTAAAAACGTATGTGCATGGTCACGGGAAATATAGACATACGAAAACCACGGCTGCTCCCCAGTCCACCTCTGCCCCTCGGGTCTACTGGTGGGGGCGCGAAGTCGTTGGTGTAGACTTACACGTGACGCACGGTCGGGCTATGCTCGTAACCTCAACCAGCGGCCTGGGGAAAAGGAGGAAGAAGAGGAGGAGGAGGAGGAGGAGGAGGAAGAGGAGGAGAAGGGGGAGGAGGAGGAGGAGGAGGAGGAGAAGGAGGAGGACAAGGAGGAAGAGAGATGAGGAGAAAAAAGGGATGATCATCACATATTTTTTCCGGCCCCCCCCGCCTCCGTCTGCCGGCGGCGGCCGCGGCCGCGGCGCCGGAGCGCGGCGCCTCTTGGGTCCGTGTAGGGGGTGGCGTGGTCGCGGGCTGCGGCGAGGCAGGCTTTCGACCGAAGCGCCCAGACCGCCCTACTGAAAACTGACATGTCCGGTGACGCGACGAGGAACACTTAGCAAAAAGGGACGGAAGAGGGAGGGGGAAAGGGAGAGAGAGAGGGAGAGATGGGAAGAGAGGAGGGGAGGGAGGAGGGGACCCCGAAATCCTTCATTGATCTCCTCTTTCCAAGTTCATGGATCATCGGTCCGCCTCTAGCATCCTCCTCATATTCCTCCTCTTCCTCCTTCTCATTAACATTGGCTCAAGCCATTTTGGCTCAAGTCCTGATCACACCGCGGGAGGTGCCAGGACATAGGGTTGCCTCCTCGGTCAGGGCCGAGGAGCTGGGGCCCAAGCCTTGCATTTCTGTGCGCTGACCAGCAGCGCCGCTCCAGGACAGCTGCCAATCCTGGAGCTGCCCCGTCCCCCGCAGTCATGGGCGGCACACGGCAACAGAGCCGCGGCCGTGGTGGCGATAGTCGCAAGTACATCTGCTGCAAGACTGGAGGGTGCAAGGGGTGGACATGGGCTGACAAGCCGTTCAAGTTCTGCGGGCAGTGTGGGTCAGCCTTCCTTGGTCGACGGTCTACAACCTCGACCCAAGCCCAGGACGAACCGAAAGGCATTCAGAACAGGTGGCGAAGGCGCACAGTCAGCCCAGCGCCGAAGAGCCATCCCCGAGCCGCGGGAGTGCGAGTCCCTGAGGAATCCGAACGCGACCAAGTTGCTGCGTGTACGGCGGCGGTCCAGTTCTGGAAAAAAATGGAAGGCATCTCAGGGCCTCACTACCTGCAGGCCGTCAGTGAGTTGAAAGCAGTCAAGGCGTCGTCGTTGGCAGCGAAACCTTGGGATCAGCAGCGGAAGTCCCTGCACGATCAGCTCGAGGTGACGAGGAAGAAGCTCGCCAACGCCAAGCAAGAGTGTGATAAATCAGTGGAGGCCATGGTGACATTGGCCAACGAGTATGAGAAGCAGGTCAAGCACGTCTCTGATCTGACTGCAGAGGTGCAGCAGTTGGAGACCCAGCGCCAGAGGGCGGTCCAGCAGGCGCTCAAGGAGCACGTGCCCGAGACCCCCACGCTGGAGTCGTACATTACCAGCCAGTTCCCGCCAGGGCTCACGCCCTCCCCCGAGGTGCAGATGGCGGTCGCGCAGCTCTCCGCCAAGCTGCACGAGGAGTGGACCAATGCCCAGGCGAACGCCCTGTCGCAGCAGTCCCAGGCCCCAGCCTCGCAGGGCAACGAAGCGCCCGCGGAGGCCGCTCCAGGGGGGGCCGCCGCCGCAGCGCCCCCCGCAACCCTAGCCGCCGCGGCTCCTGCTCAGCCGCCTGCGACCTCGGGTGGGGCGGCCCCTGCAGGCGGGGGCCCCAGCGCGGCTGCCGACGCGGCCTTCGACGCGGAGCAGTCGGCCATGGAGGAGGAGGTGGAGCACCGGCGCCTCGCGGGCATCAAGCGCGCGGGGGAGGCGCTCGACCAGGTGCTCAACCTGCAAGGCCAGAACGTTTCGCAGACGCAGGAGCAGCAGGGCCAGGTCGCCGAGCTCCAGAAGGCTGCCAAGACCCTGTGCGTCGCCGCCAAGGGCAACGGCGGCAAGGGGCCAGACGGCAAGTCGTGTGGGTAACACGGTCAGATTTGCCACGATCAACGGGAGCTGCTGGAGATCCATCAGGAAATTCATCCCGTCTTCAGCAGCTCAGGCAGTAGACGCTATATGCTGCCAAGAAGTGCGAGTTTTGAATGACGCGCTCCCCTTCATTGTGCAGTGGTGTGAGCGCCAGGGGTGGCATGCGATACTCTCCCCAGCCGTGCTTAGTGATAGAGGGTCCCTGTGCAAGGCGCAGGGATTTTGATTCGCGATGGGCACGACTTCGGAGTATCCAGAGCGCGGCTTCCTGCTGGGGTAGCAGAGTCGCGCTGCACAGCAATTTCACTTGAACTTCCTGGACATCGTCCGTTCGTTCTCGTCTCTATCTACTTGGCCGACGGGGTGGGCCTCAACAAGTATAACTTAGAACTTCTAGCAGGGGTTGCAATGATTCAAGACGCTGTCCGACAGCCACTCATCATTGCTGGGGATTTCAACGTTTCGACCAATAAGCTCATCGAGTCGAACTGCCCTTTGCGTGCGGGCCTCAAGATCTTGGCCCCTAACACTCCGACGTGTAAGATGAAGAAGTCTGCTAGCACTATCGACTTCGCGTTAGCCTCGTCGTGCTTCGACCAGGACCTTTCGGGAGCCACCGCCCTCGACGATTACCCGCTGAGCCCCCGCAGGCCCGTCCTGTTCCAGCTTAGGTGTGGTCAGCCCTTCATGGTGCCCGTCCTGGAGAAGCCCCAACCCTTCTCGACTACTAGGCCCTATGGGCCAGCGAAATCCGTGCCGTCTTGGGATAAGACCTCGGCTGCCCTGGCCTTCCTGGACCAGGTCATCGCCCAGGAGAGTGACATAGAGGCCCGCATGCTGGCCCTGAGCTCCGCGTACCAGCATTTCGCTAACGACATGGCTAGGTCGATCAGCATCCGCACGGATACGCCGATCAAGTCGCCCACCATGCCGCGCGTAGGCCTGCCCAAGATTCGTTGGGTACCAGGTGCCGCTCGGGAGGTGGAACCAAGGGCCAGTTGGAGGAGCGTGTCGACCCCGATAAGAGGGTTGAAAAACAAAGTTATGGATTTCATCCGAAGGTTTCATTCCAGGGACGAGTTCTACCGTTCGGAGATTTTGGTCAGCATCCAGTCACCACCTCCAGAGTTAGAAGGCACCGAGGAGTTTGCCCGTCTGCTCGCCAGTGTTAGGACAGCTCTAGGCGCCGCTGCTCAGGATCAGGACAACGGGGTGATGGACCCCGAGCTCGTTTTGAAGGTTTTCGAAGAGCTCGATGAAGCAGTTGATCGAGCGCTGCAAGCTGAGGAGGCCAAGGATCGCCAACGTGAAACCACCTCGTGGCATAACTGGGTCCAGGAGGCCATGTCTCGCGGGGTGGGGTGGGCACACAGGTGGACCTCTAAGCTCACCAGTTGGCAACCTCAGAGAGTCTGGCGCCCAGAGCTTCAGACATTTTCAGGCCGTCCTTTCGAGCTGCTCCAATCGGAGGCTTCCCGCTTGGCAGGACGCTGGCAGACCGCGGAGCAGGAGCCGGATTTTAACTTGCCCTCCGCCATGCGTGACTGCCTGGAGCCGATCACGCCTGGTCAGATTCGGTCGGCAGCCAAAAGGTTTCCCAAATCAGCCAGCCAGACATGGGATGGATTTCGCCCTCGTCATTTTGCCTATCTGAGTAACCAGGAGTTTGAGCATGTTTGTAAGCTTTTGGCTGCCATAGAAGAGATTGGAGTTTTCCCGACAGCGATTCGTAGCATTATCATCACCCTCATCGAGAAACACAAGGCCGACCAGTCTGAGGGCCCCTCGTACCGTGGCATTGGTTTGCTTCCCGCGCTTTGGAGAGTTCGGTCCAAAATCCGCCAAGTTGAAGCTCGCCGTTGGGAGGGGGCCAACAAGAGGCCCTATCTGGCGCATCAGTCTGGCCGAGGGGTGCTCGAAACGGTTTATGTTCAGGCCTTGAAGGCCGAACTAGCTGGCTATCAGGCTGTACATACTGGTGGTGTCCTTTGGGATTTATCTAACTACTAGGAGAACGTGAACCGCAAGAAGTGGAAGTCTCGGGCCATATCGTCTGGGTTTTCGGAGGCGCTAACATGTGTTAGGATGAACCAATATGGGGGCCCGAGGGTTGTAGCTACAAGGACCTTGGCAATGTACGCTGGTTGTGCCACAAAAGGTTTTCCTGCTGGATGCTCTTTCGCCACCTACAACGTGCAAATGTACACGGTCCCCCCCATGGATTCCTGGGTTCCGAAGTTCCCCTCCGTGGACCCCTCCATCTTTATAGACGATTTCATGTTGGGCAGCAGCAACATAGTATCAGACTTCTGGTGTCGGACTTGGCACAGGCCGCCGACAGCATGCTAGATTTAATCGAGGAGGACCTCGATTGCTCGGTCGCGCTGCACAAGGCGGCGGTGTCGGGCTCGTCCGCAGATGTGCAGCAGCGCTTGGCAAAGGCTCTAGGCAAATACAGTGGACCCGATGGAGTCCACCAAGCTCAGTCTGCGCCAAACCTAGGAGTTTATTTCACCATGGGGAACCGTCTTAGGAAGAAGAATCGTGCGACCCTCAAGAAGCGAACGACCAAGATGAAACGACGTCTCCACCGCTTGGCGCAGATTAGGCGTGCAGGTGCGAACATGCGTAAGGTTTATCAGACGGGGTTGAAAGCGGCAGCATACTATGGAGCAGAGGTTGATGGCTTAACCAAGCCCGAGGTGCACGAGGCCCAGTCCCTGTACCTCAAGATTGTGGGCCCCCGCTGTGCTACTAGGTCCAGGTCTCTGGCTCTCTCGATCCTGGGTGACCCGACTTGGAGTGCGGCTCTGGGGCCGGCGGTTTATTGGGCAAATCTGATTTGGAGAGTTGCTCAGTATCCTGGCACCGTAAGTTTCTCGCTTCCTGGTCTTCGAGCCCAAGACCTCGAGGTGCTCAATGAGCCTCCCAAGAAGTGGTGCCAAATCCGAGGGCCCCTTGGGGCCACGCTTCTCAGTCTTGAGCGTCTGGGATGGTCAATGCCCGACCCGTTCGTTTTCCAGAACTCGGACGGCCAGGATTTCCCCCTCTTCACGACCTCTCCCGCTCTAATTAAGAAGATGTTTCAGAACCAATGGCAGCAGCAGTTTGATCTTCGTGCGAGTAAGAAGCTCGGCCTAGACGAGCAGCTCGACGCCTCGGTCATGCAGCGCACGCTGCAGGACCAGTCCATCCAAGGCCACAAGCGCAAGACGCTGCTCTCTTTCGGCTGCCAGTGTATTTGGACCAAAGATAAAATGACGTCTGCAGGGTATGATGGCGAAGTCGTGTGCGACCTATGCCAGGGCCCCGTGGGCTCCATCCCCCACAGACTCTTCGAGTGCCCGCAAACGGAGAACCTGAGGAAGGAGATGTTGAAGGAGGGGGACGTGGAGGAGCTCAGAGACGGGAGGAGGGGATTTCCATATGTCTTGGGATTTCAGCTTCGACCAGAACCGATTGCTCTGAGGCCCCCTGGTTTAGGATTGGACCAAGCGGCGCATTGGTCACGTGATGGGCTACCCAAGGAGGTGGCCATGAATGGAGAAGTGTTTCACGATGGCAGCGTTTTAAAACCTGGGCCCTCGGTTTATGATGCCCCTGCCTGGTCCGTGGTTAAAATCGACGAGGAGGGCGACCTAGTTGCCTCCCTCTCGGGGCCCGCGGGGGCCAGCCTGCCCCCGACGTCGCCTGCTGCCGAACACTTAGGTTTTCTAGCTGCCGCCTCGTGTCCCAGAGTCACGAAGGCGTGGGCCGATTTCAACAGTATCCTCTCGGTCCACCAGAGCCCTGCGGTTAGTAGGAAAGAAATGTACTCTGGAGATTCTGTTTTGGCCAAGTCCCAGGCCAGTTTCGGGCCCCTCGAGATTGCGAAAGTGAAGGCCCACCAGGATCTTGAGTCCCTGGAGGCTGGCTCGAGGGACTGGTTTCTAGCTGAAGGAAACGACTGGGTGGACAAGGTGGCCAAACATGCTGCTGCCTTGTCCCCAGCCCCGTCGACTTTGGCTATTGAATTTTATAAAGAGACTCGCAGCAGGGCGCAGAGGTTCGTGCGATTTGTTGGTGGGGCCCTCTCACTCTGGGCGCCGCTGGCGCCGAAGACTGGGAAGAAAGCCTTTGCCACCCCAGCCAAGAGCCTCAATCCCCCTGTGGGGGCAGCGGGTGCGGTCCATGAGTGGCTTACCCCCCCGCCCCCTGCTGCGGGTCCCAGGCGTGCGGGTGCGCGCGCCAATGTAAGTAGGCGCACTTGGGGCTGGTTGACCGGTCACTGGCTGTGCCTGCTATGCCATACTAGAGCTAGAACCGACGCCACCAAGGAAGCCCGCACGGCGGAGCCGTGCCCAGGCAACTCGGCGACACTCTCACAATTAATTAGAGACCCCCAGAAGCACCAACTTATGATATGTGATTACCTTGGCATTGAGTCCTTCATTGTAGTGTGCAGGAGGCGCGGCCGATATACGGAAAGCAACCTCCAAGGGCTCAAAGGTGAATGTATGGAGCGCTTCCGAAGCAAGTTCCCCCAAGGTGCGTGGTCTCTTCTGTCAGGCGGCCGACATCCCAAGAGTAGTATGAAGGCCCGCCCCCGACTTGCCCCCCCCTTTCCTGCTGCCCAGCTCCTCAAGGAGGGAGCGGCGAGGCAGGATACATGTGAGCGTCAGAGGTGAGCGGATGTAACCTTTAGGTTTCGGTTAGGGTCGGGTCGGCCTAACCTTAGCCTTCCTCATTAGCCTGTGATGGTCCTTCTCATTAACATGATATGTCTCTTTCTCTTTCTCCTCCTCCTCCTCCTCCTCTTCCTGTTGCTCGTCCTCCTCCTCCTCCTCCTCGTCCTCCTCCTCCTCCTCCTCATGTTCCTCCTCCTGTTCCTCCTTTGTTTCCTCCTCCTCCTCCTCCTGTTCCTCCTCTTCATCCTCCTCTTCCTCTTCCTCCTCCTCCTCATCATCAGCAGCATCAGCATTCTCAACAGCATCAGCATCAGCATCAGCATCAGCATCACCGTCATCAGCATCATCCTCATCATCCTCACCATCATCCTCATCCTCATCCTCATCCTCATCCTCATCCTCATCCTCGTCCTCATCCTCATCCTCATCCTCATCCTCATCATCAGCATCGTCATCAGCAGCAGCAGCATGAGCATGAGCATGAGCATGAGCATGAGCATGAGCATCAGCATCCTCCTCCCCCTCCTCCTCCTGCTCCTCCTCCTCCTCTTCCTCCTCCTCCTCCTCCTCCTCCTACTCCTCCTGCTCCTCCTCCTCCTCCTCGCCCTCCTCCTCCTCCTCCTCCTCGTCCTCCTCCTCCTCGTCCTCCTCCCAACCCAACCTTGGTTTGATTTTCGTTTGACAAAAGCAGTGGGGTCTCCACCTTCTTCTCCTCGTCGCCCCCCCCCCCGCTCCCCTCTCGGCATTTTCCTCTCGCTTCCCCCTTTCGCCTGCCTGGGGGGGGGGGCCAGCACAGTGGGGCCCCATATAGATCCAAGCGGGACCTCGCCATCCCTGGGGGGCTGCGAAGTGTAAAACCGTCGCCACTTTCGAGGGCTGCTGGAGGGGGGGGGGGGGCAGCACAATGGGGCCCCACGCAGATCCAAACGGGACCTCGCCATCCATGGGGGGTTGCGACATGTGAATCTATCGCCGTTTTCGAAGACTCTCAAGGGGGCCGGCGCAGCGGGGCCCCACACAGATCCAAGCGGGACCTCGCCATCCCTGTGGGGCTGCGGCGACGGCACCAACTGTCAGGGGGACAGTCTGAACCCAGCGTTCGCGGCGGCGGTGGACAAGGACATGAGTAGGCACCACTTCGGGGGGAGGTCGAGGTCCAGAAGCAGGAACGCTACCCCGCCTAAGGATGCAGCGAGTGGAGGAGACCTTGAGGAGAGGCTCAAGAAGGCGCGCGCCCATGACGGGGCCAACGGAGGAGAGATCGGCAATTCCCCGTCGTGACGGGCCACCTGGCCGAAAGGGCGGACGGCTGCTCTGATGAGGAGACGACGGAGGCCATGGCCGCGAGTGGCAGCACGGGCCCGCGCGAGTTCTTGGTTGAGCTCATCGAGTCCGCCGACGCGCTGCACGACGGCGTTGTAGGCGAGGTTGAGCTCAGCTTGCTGCGAGGATGTCTGGCGCAGCGGAGGAGGGAGCTTGAGGGGGCAGAGGAGCGGGCGCAGCCGAAGTTGCTCCAGGAGCAGCCCCCGCCGCTGTCGGACCACGTGCCCTCGGGCGCTCGGGGCCAGGGAGGAGGGAGGGCCGGGCGGCAATCGTCTGGGGTCGACCCGCGAGGTGGCGGCCGCCAGGTTGGGCCGCCCCCGCGCCCCGCAAGGCCTCGGGTTCGCGCGTATCGAGGAGCGGCCTCTCGCCCATCGGCCAGCCCCGCGCGTGGGCGCCGCGGCTTTCTTCGCCTCAGATGAGGCGAGATCGCCGTCGCCTTGGCGTGCTTCCGATACGTCGTAGTTCGTGGAGTTAGTGGCCCGTCCTAGGGAGGGTCGTGCATGGGCGTCTACGGCACCGATGGAGGAGCGCGCGCCAGCCCCGCGGCCCCCCGAGACGGAGCTCGGCACAAGCCCGCAGAACTTGGTCACCGAGCTCGGCCGCGCCCGCGCGCACTCGGAGGACTGCGGCGGGGCGGGCTAGGGCGCGCTGAAGAGCATCGGCAGGGTCGGGGACTGGTCTTGGTGGCGAAGGGCTGCGACAACCTAGCGGTCGCGCTCTGCCTGGGACTGATCGGCAAGGGCGCTTTCCACGGGCCGCGCTCCTTCGGTCAGGGCTCGCGCCCCTCTTTCGCTCCATCGATGTTCTGACGAACGTCGCGAAAGCTATGGCGCGCGCAGGCGCGGCCTTTCAGCGCGGCGGACGAGATCGCGTGCGCCTACCCGATGATTGTCTGAGCTGCACAAACCATCCCAAGACCTCTGAGGCGGACGTGCAAGCTGGAAGCCAGGTCGAGGCGCGCCACCACAGCTGCGCAGCATTTCTTTCGGGCGCGCTTCTACGGTCAGGGCCGCCACGACGCGCAACTGACGGCGGCGGAATATCTTCTCAAACTGAACGGCGAAGCAGACTACGCCTGGCCCCCCTCGACTACGTTCGACGCCTGGCGCCGGCATCGGGGTGGGCGGTGCGAGGAGCTGAGAATGGCGCGGGCCAAGATGTTGGAATTGGTGCGCAACGAGCGCGCGACTTGGGGAAAATATTTAGTTCGCGCGCACCCCCCCCGCAGTCTGGGCAATTTGTCGCCGGGGATGCGAGCGCCGAACATCTGCGGCCTGGGGGGGCCGACGCAGATCCTCATGGCGGACATCAAGTAGCGTCGCCAAGGCAGGTTGCAACGAGCGCAGCGGCAGATGGCCTCCACAGCTACCTTCGGACTCAGGGCGGCAAGAGGCCGGGGCAGGAGTGGGCCGGGGCGGTGATGGAGGAAGCGGCGGGGCATCTTGGCGAAGCGCCCCGCCGCGCGGACGCGGCGGCGGGGGGGGGGCGTGGGCGCAGGGCCCCTTGGCGAGGCGCTCTCCCGCAAGGGGTTCGCCGGGGGCCTTGGCCGCCGGCCCGGGTCCCCAGCGAGCGGCCGAATCATCCGCCAGGGTCATTCGAGCTGGAGGGGGCGCCAGGATGCAACCTGCCCGCGTTCGCGCGGGTCGATCGGCAAGCTGGGCCCACAGCGCCATTCGAGCGACGGGGCGCCGAGGCCGGGCCAGGAGCGGGCTCGCGCGCCGAGGCGGACCAGATGCCCCGCTTTCTCAAGATGCAATGCGAGGCAGCGGAGGCGCTCGTGAGCTCGCCAGGGAAAGCGGGCGAGCAGTCCGCTGGGCGCCCAGAGGCTGCCAGTCTCAGAGCACATGCCCAGAATATTGGCGAGTGTCTGGCGGAGGAGAGCCAGCGCCCCTTGCAGGGGGAGCGCTCAGATGAAGGGCCGAGTCATGCGAGGGGTGTGCGCTCAGAAGGACAGCCGAGTTTCGCTCGGCAAGACCTGGCAGAAGAGCGGTCGAGTCGAGGCTGCGCGATCGAACGGGCTAGCCACGGGAGGGTTGGGCGGAGGCGCCCGAGGAGATTTGGGCGTTCAACCGGGCGCAGCTGGAGGGGGGCATGCGCCTTGCTGCGCAGGGCATGGGTGCCGAGCGGCTGGCCAACCGCCGCCGAGCGATGCAGCAGCGAGCCCCGTTGCCCGAGGCGAGCCTGGAGCTGGCGAGGCGAAAAGCGATCGTGCGCAAGATCGACGCCAGCCCCGCCTCGGCGCGCGTCGCGACTGCCCGGGGTCTGCGGGGCTGCTAGCTCCACGTCGCGGTCCGAGCCGCCAAGGGGGCGCGTGGGCCCTATGACGTGAGCCCTCGGCGGCGCGCCCGATCGAGTTCGGGTGCCCAGAGCGCGTGGGGGGGCCGCGAGGGTTTCCTTGAGGGCCACTGCCACAGGCGAGGTCCACTCAGGGCAGGCCAAGGCGGGGCCAGTCGCATGGGGCCACGACGACGAGCCAAGCATGGGCACGCGCTTCCCGCGAGAGACTGGAAGGCCGCGGTGAGCTGGCCACGGGCGCGGGGGTGGTGGCGCGGCGGCATCTAACGCGCGGCCCGCCGCGAGCCGCCTGAGGTCGAGCTCCGCGAGTGCGCCGTGATCGACGCAGCCGCAGCCGCCCTCATCGGCAAACTGGCGACCCCCGCCGAGGGCCCTCGGTCGCGGTCGAGGGGGGAATTTCAAGGTCGACGGAGGAGATCCGAGCGCCGCTGAGGCGGCAGAGGGGGGGCTCGGCGAAGCGACCTGGGCCCTGGCGCAGGCGGGGGCCCGCCGCGAACGCGCTGAGGACCACCGCGCTCGCGCTGCGACGCCGCCGGTCGAATTGCGACGCGGGGCGCGCAGAGCCATTCGAATGGGCCACTTCGGCCGCGCAGCCATCGAGTTGATCATTGGCGACGGGTTTAGTCCCGGCGAGGCGGACGTCCTCTGGCGCGCAGGCGGCATCTGCGGGCGCCGGCGGCGCCCCGGACGGAGGTCCTCGGGCCCCTGCGCGGCGCGGGGATCAGCTCCCATGAGTTCTCAATGCTGGGCTTGGAGGCAGTGCTCGGTCCCACCCTGTTTTAAACAGCCCGTCCGGGGGCGCCGGCGCGCCGCCGCAGCGCGGGGGCCGCGGGGCAGCGGTCGCGAGGGAACCAGCTTCGGGATTTCCAATGAAACGTCTAAGCGAGGAGACCACCGCCAGCTCGGCCCTGCCCCTGGAGGAAGAGGCCGCGCCCGGGGCCCGGGGTCTCGATGGGCGCCAGAGGGCGCGAGGGCGCCAGAGAAATAATAACTGGCCAACAGTGAAACGAAAGGATCTGGCGCTGGCTGCAGCCCTGCCACCCCCGCGCGGGGGGCGCCCAGATATCCCGGAGATCTTCGCGGGCGAGGCTCGGATCTCCAAGGCGGTCGCGCGGCCGGGCGGCGCCGCGGGCGAGATCGGCCTGCCTGGGGCGCGGCCAGGACATGCGCGAGCGGCGAGGCCGACGCCGCCTGCTTGCCCTGATTGCTGCTTGGGGCTCCTGCAGAAAACTGGTTAGCTGGCCGCCCGCGGCGCGATGCTGCTCCGCGGCCCTCAATGAATCCCGGGGGGTCGATCTGCCCTGGGCGAAGCGCGCCGGCGAGGTCTGCCCGAAGCTGCCCGCGCAGGCCGCGGGGGGGGGGGGGGGGGGGGCATTCCAGGAAGAGGGGGCGTTCTGCAAAGAACCCTTGGTTCTCGGCGGCGCGGAAGCGGCTCGCGCAAGTGTTCGAGGCTCCGAGCGGCAGTAAGCGCGGCTTTAACCTGCGGAGAGTGGCCGGGGGCCCGCGCCTAAGAGCCCGCCCGCGTCGCGACCGCGAACGACGGCTTGGCCGAGGCCCTCGGCTCGCGCTGCAGCGCTGACCGCGCGCGACGCGGCCATCGCCGGGCGGGGCGATGTCTGCTCGCAGGAGACGGCCTGCTCGGAGCCGCGCGCGCCGCTCCAGGCGATGAAGGAGTTGCGCGAGGGCGGCGAGCAGCGCGGATGGAAGGGGCGTCGGCGCGGGGGCAGACGGAGGGGGGGGCGTCGGCGCGGTGATGGGGGAACGAACAGCCATGCGCCATTAAGCGCGAGGACAATGACATCGCGCGCGAATTCGCCCGGCGGGGCACGCGCAACGCAGCAGAGAGAGAGAGAGAGAGAGAGATAAAGAAATAGAGAGAGAGAGAGAGAAACACAATATAGCGAGAGAGAGAGAGAGAAAGAGAGACATATAGAGAGAGAGAGAGGGAGAGAGAGAGAGAGAGAGCGAGAGAAAGAGAGAGAAAGAGAGAGAGAGAGAGAGGGAAAGAGAGAGAGAGAGAACGAGAGAGAGAGAGAGAGAGAGACAGAGAGAGAGAGAGGACGAGAGAGATATAATACATGTGTATATAGAAAGAATAGTAAAACCAAACAATCTCACTTCGTGCCAGACGCACGGAGAACGCAATGCCAACGCAATGCGCCACTCTTCTCTGTTGGCGGCGATATTGCTGAAAATTGAGCGCGAACGATCTCCGCCGTTGCAGGCCCGCCGCTGCAATCGTGGAAGACTCTGCGGTCGCGAACATGGGCCCGCAGATGCGTGTAGTTCGGCTGCCAGCTCCTGTTTCGGCCGCCCCCGGTTGCACTCGCAAGCCCGCGCCGCGGGGGCGACGGCTTCAGGCGGCTGGAGCGCTAGCTTCCGCAAGACGTGGAAATTTCGAGATCGGCCACCTTTCCCGAATCGCAGTAGCTGTTGGTTCAACCGTCGGTTGCTGCGCGGAGCTTGCGCGCGCTTGCCCAGGAAATATCAGTTGGAGACCCTGGGGGCGAACGCTGGAGGCGCGCGCAAATTTTTGCGCGGCATTTCTGGTCTGGAAGCTGCCCAGCCGTTTCCTTCCAGGTTCGGTCGGCCGCGCCGAACTACCGATGGAGCGCGTGGCCTCGTCCGCGGCCATCGCGCCGAAGACCGGCAGCGCTCCCCCGGAGCCGAGGCGAGGAGGGGCCACCAATATTTTCTCGACGCTCTGGGCGCCGAAGAGTCGACGCGGGCGGGGGAGGTTGAGTCTGGAAATGGTGGCGGGCCAGAGCTGGCGGACGCGGCGGTAGGGGCTTACAACGACTTCCTCCATGAGCGCCAGGAGCACGATCTGGGCTCGGTACGCAAGTTGGCGGAATTGGATGATTCCGTCCTCGAGGAAGCGGAGTCGCTCGAGTAGTCCACCGCGGCGCTGAAGGGGGTTCGGCGGGATGGGCGCGGCAACCATGCGAGAGGGATCTTCGACGCGGGCCTGGAGCCGCTGGCGCGCAGCGCCATCCTGGAAAATGCTTCAAAGGTTGCCCCGGAGGGAGCTCGCGCGAGGCAGAGGCATGCCGACGCACCTTATGGCTGCAGCGCACCCCAGTGCCAAGGACTACCTCGACGAGGACATGAGCGCGCTGTGGAAGGATGCAGCTAAGGGCCGAGTTCCGTCGTGCACCACCAACCTCCACGAACACTTGCTCAGAGGGGTGGCGGGCGTTCCGACGGCGAGGGCGCCGGCGCCGTGACAGGACAAAGCCCCGACCGCGCCATGAGCGACAAGGGCAGGCTCATCTGGTGCGGCACGGCCCCCACCGGCTGGCGCTCCTGCCGCGGGCAGGGCCAGCTGCGTGCTGGCGATGCTGCTTCCTGTTGCCTGTGCCGCTGCTCCTCCTACCCCCCCCCGCGCCAATGCTGCTCCAGACTCCTAGGGGGTGAGTAGCGGGGCGACAGCGCCGCGAGGAGTGAGGAGTGACTAGCGGGGCGACAGCGGCAAGAGGCCAGCGCGGGGACTAGCCTCAGGACACAGCCCGGCGGCAAGGCCGGCGGTGCTGCATACTCTCACCACTCGCACGCCTGACCTCCAGGACATAGCCCGGCGCAAATGTTGGCGGCCCCTGCTGCCATCCCACGTGCGAACACCAGTGGTGATGACCTCCAGGACACAGTCCGGCGGCGAGGTGTTGACCTTCAGGACGCAGCCCGGCGGCAATGTCGGCAGCCCTGCCTCCACTCCACACCCGCGCACCATATAGAGGCATCGCCCTCTGGGACACAGCCCGGCGGCGAGGCCGGCGGTCCTGCTCCCACTCAACACTCGCGCACCAGAGGCACTGACCTCCGGGATATAGCCCGGCGCAAATGCTGGCGGTTCTGCTGCCGTCCCACTCGCACATCAGAGGTGCTGACCTCCGGGACACAGCCCGGCGACCATGCCGGGGGTCCTGCCTCCACCCCGCACTCGCACACCATAAAGGCATCGCCCTCCAGGACACAGCCAGGCGGCAGTGCCGGCGGCCCTGCTCCCACTCAACACACGCGCACCAGAGGCACTGACCCCCAGGACATAGCCCGGCGCAAATGCCGGCGGTCCTGCTGCCATCCCACTCGCGAATCCAAGAGTATTTGCCTCCAAGACACAGCCCAGCGGCAATGCCGGCGGCCCAGCCTTCCCCAATCGCACATCAGAGGTGCTGCAGACACAGCCCGTCGGCAATGCCGGCGGTCCTGCCTTCACTCCACACCCGTGCGCCATAGAGGCATCGTCCTCCAGGACACAGCCCAGCGGTTAGGCCGGCGGTCCTGCTCCCACTCAACGCACGCACACCAGAGGCACTGACCTCCAGGACATAGCCCGGCGCAATGCTGGCGGTCTTGCCTTCGCTCCACGCTCGCGCGCCAGAGGCATCGACCTCTGGGACATGCAGCCCGGCGGCAATGCCGGGGGTCCTGCCTCCACGCCACACTCGCGCAAAGGTATGGACCCCCCAGCGGAAATGCTGGCGGTCCCGCCTTTGTTTTACCCCTCGAATGCGGCGCGTTTCTACTTGCGTTGGGCTCAAGTTCCACACTCGCGCACAAGAGGTATATTGACCTCCAGGACACAGCCCGGCGGCAATGCCCGCAGTCCTGTGTAGTTACTGCCCACAGCCTCAGCCTGCCTCAGCCTCAGCCTGCATCAGCCTCAGCATCAGCATGCCTCAGCCGCAGCTTGCCTCAGCTTCAGCCTCAGTCTCAGCCTGCCTCAGCCTCAGCCTGCCTCAGCTTCAGCCTCAGATTCAGCCTGCCTCGGCTTGCCTCAGCCTCAGCCTCTGCCTGCCTCGGCCTCAGCCTCAGCCTCAGCCTGCCTCAGCCTCAGCGTCAACCTCTCAGCCTCAGCCTGCATCAGCCGCAGCCTCAGCCTGCCTCAGCCTCAGCCTCAGCCTGCCTCAGCCTCAGCCTGCATCAGCCTCAGCATCAGCCTGCCTCAGCCGCAGCTTGCCTCAGCCTCAGCCTCAGTCTCAGCCTGCCTCAGCCTCAGCCTGCCTCAGCTTCAGCCTCAACCTCAGCCTGCCTCGGCTTGCCTCAGCCTCAGCCTCAGCCTCAGCCTGCCTCAGCCTCAGCCTGCCTCAGCCTCAGCCTGCATCAGCCTCAGCCTGCCTCAGCCTCAGCCTCAGCTTGCCTCAGCCTCAGCCAGAGCCTCAGCTTCAGCCTCAGCCTGCCTCAGCTTCAGCGTCAGCCTCAGCCTCAGCCTGCCTCAGCCTCTGCCTCAGCCTGCCTCGGCCTCAGCCTCAGCCTCAGCATGCCTCAGCCTCAGCGTCGGCCTCCCAGCCTCAGCCTGCATCAGCCTCAGCCTCAGCCTCAGCCTGCCTCAGCCTCAGTCTCAGCCTGCCTCAGCCTCAGCCTCAGCCTCAGCCTGCGTCGGCCTCAGCCTGCGTCAGCCTCAGCCTCAGCCTGCCTGAGCCTCAGCCTCAGCCTCAGCCTGCCTCGGCGTGCTTCAGCCTCAGCCTCAGCGTGCGTCGGCCTCAGCCTGCCTCGGCCTCAGCCTGCCTCAGCTCGGGCATTCAGAATATGGCACAGGACTGGTGTTCTGGGAACACGAAGATCACCAAGTGGCCCACAGTTGGCTCCGGGCAGTCAAATTATGGTACAGGAGTAGTGTTCCGGGGTCGCGAAGAACACGAAGTGGCCTACCGCTGGCTCTGGGCATTGAAAATGTGGCCTGGGAATGGTGTTCTGGGAGCACGAAGAACACGAAGTGGCCTACACTTGGCTCTGGACATTCAAAATGTGGCCTGGGAGCGGTGTTCTGAGGAGACGAGGAACACGAAATGACCTACAGTTGGCTCCGGGCATTCAAACTGTGGCATGGGAGTGGTGTTCTGGGAACACGAAGAGCACGAAGTGACCTACAGTTGACTCCGGGCATTGAAAATGTAGCATGGGAGTGGTGTTCTGGGAACACGAAGAACACGAAGTGGCCTACAGTTGGCTCCGGGCATTCACGATGTGGCCTGGGAGTGGTGTTCTGGGAATGGATCCCTAAAGGATTCTTAAAACAAATGTTTTAAACAAAATCATAAAGATTCCTGGGGCTGCGCATTTGTCCGGATCTGTCCGGATGAGATAACGCGTTCTCTCATAGTCTGGCCCAGCCCATTTGCTTGGCAACCGAACGTGCAAATCAGCGGGTGTGGCCACCCAGAAAAAGTGTAGTCACCAGATCAGATTCCTCCGAGATGGTGTGCTCCCGTCGATGTCATGACCTCATTTAGTGTGCAGATCGCACATATACTCGACGGCGTACTCCGGCGGAGAACGTACTGATATCTTCTATAACCGAAATTATTAAGAGATGTAGACATGTATATATATATATATATATGAATATAGTTCCATTGCCATGTATGTATATATTCCGCGCTGGTTGTGGAGCGCGTGCCCACGCTATTGTCATTCATGAGGCACTTGCCCGCGCATCTGGCCCCCTCGGGGTAGCAGGCAGGCTTGGCCAGAGGGCCCGCCTGCCTCCGTCAGCGAAGGTCATTTGCGTGGGGAAGGATGCCCGGCGTTTCGTCGCCCGAGTACGTCCCACCTCCAGTGGTGTCCTGCTCGGCGGTGTTGTGCGACGACGAGCTACGGTCTCCGATTTGGAAGACCTGTGGCACGTCCTCCGCAATCGGGATAATGCCCCAGTTCTGTGGGCGCGGCCGCCCTCGACACCTTGGGGCTGCCAGTCAGCCAGTCCCTTGTCTCCTCCAGGCGTGGATAGAGGACATTTGGCATTTGCTGTGGATCCCATCTGTCAGTTGCTTCCATCACCTTGTGGTGAGCGCCTGCAGGCAGCATCCTGGTCATCTCATAGCGACCCACTGGAGGATCATATCGATGCCAATGATCCATGGTCGGGCTGACCACCATGGTGATCGCGTCGTCCACGGCCTGGTCCATGAAGCGGTCCGACGTTGCATGACTGTACTCGCCGGTGCCCTGGCATCTTGGGACGCCTGTCCACGGTCGGCCTCTGTTTCGTGCTGGGAAGACCTCCCTGTACTCCCGTAGGCGAACGTCTCAGCTGCTGACTCACCCTTTGTTCCGGGAGCGGCCTCCCCATAATTCGAACGTAAGATGGCTAAGTGTCCCGAGGGCGTCTTCTCCTGCATCAGAACCTGCGCGCCTTTTCCCAGCTGCACCTTTGCGCGCGTGGGCCTGGTGATCTAATGCGCCCCCTGCCCTCCTCCAACATAAGGGTTGCCCCCTTTAATTGCATGGGGGTGAAGCCAGGGATGGCAGGTAGATCTGATCCTGGTCCCTCTGCGACGCTTCTAACCAAAGCGCCCGCCCTTGCGGTCGCTGGCATATCGCGGCGCCCCCATGGTCCGGCATATAGCTGCGCCACTGTCAACTCCGTTGGCATTGAACAGTTTTTCCGGATTCGTGACCTTCGGAATTCGCCCATGCCGGCGGGGTTGTTGGTCGAACTGTCGCGCTGCGCCGGTGCGAGCAATGTCGGTCCAAAGCCCGCCATCATGCTCACCTTTTCAGGGGTCAGTGTTTGGGGCTTTCCTGCTGAAGGCGCGCGCTGGATGCTGGCCGGGGTCGATGTGGCATGCGTCTCCGCACCCATTTGCCTTCTGAGCCTCCGCGGGTGGACGATGACTTGGTTTCTCGTCAGATTCATTATCGTAGGGCCCCAGTTGGCCATGCAAATCATTCGTTTCTTCCGCCGAGGCAGGCTCGCGCTCAATCGCCCAATCTGCGCGCCTTCTGGCGTTGATTGGTTCGGGCTGCGTGTCCGTTTCTTCACCAGTGGCGCGGGTCACGTTGCCCTGCGCACTGCCTGTTCCAAGGTCGCGTTGTTCGATGGGGGTTCTACCCGTCTGCTCGTGGCCAAGCGAGGCCTTCTCTGCTGCCGTGTGCCCACCTGCTGTCGTTCTTGTTCTAGGCGGTCTAGCAGTGCGTTGTTGAATGGGTTTGGCGCCGCGCGCGCTGCAGGGGCCCCGCATCCTGCATTGAAGGGGCGTTGACAGCAGGTGTCCCCGCGTCGTGCAGGAGGGGGGTCGGTGTTGCCATTGCTGAGGGCGTCGATGGAATCAGATGACTCGTGGCCGAGCTTGTCGGTGGGGTTCGCGCTAGGACCTCATCGCACCTGCGGCGCATGTCGGATATGTCCTGAGCCTGCTGAATGGCCACAGCTGCTGAGCTCGATGTGACGATCTGTCCCGCATCTGAACATTCCGCCACGGCGATTCTTGGCCCCATGCATATGGCGCATGGAGCCTTTACACCAGCCCCCCCCCTCCCCCTTTGACACGTGCACCCGAGTGCTGCTGCCCCAGCATTCGGCATGGCATTGGCGGCCGCGCAGAAGCCTCCACATCTTTTCGCGCAGTGCGAAGGGCTCGAGGCAAACGGCACACTGCGAAGGATATGTCCGACACCGCAGGTGTGTCCGTGCTCGAGCGCGTCCTCCCTAGCTGTTGCGGCGTAGACTCATCCACCGCAAGGAGGCGGTGGTGGTCCATCTCTGAAGCTCGGATTGGACATCGCTGTCGGCGCGTGTCCGCGCTGTGCGTTGCGATTGGCGATGCGTTGCATCCGCCTCAAGTTCCAGTCGCGCGCGGCCCTTCGGGCTTCTGATGCTGCTTGCATGTTTGCTTGCATCGTCGCGTGGATGTCATGCAAATATGACGGCAAGGTGCTTGCAGGTGGGTTCAACTCAAGGGCTGGCGGCTGCGCTGTCGCGTCCGGGTCCGTAGGCGAAGGGCAATAATTCATGCGCGGGTATGTCTGTGATCCTGAGACACGCACCGCGTGTGACAGATAGAAGTCATCCGCCATGTCCCCAGTCACCTGGTTCTGGGCCAATGGGCACACCATTAGTGTTCCGTTGCTATCCGCATAGTGCTCGGGAAATACTGGATTATCCATCTGTGGTGGTGCTGGGCCCTGGAGTGGTACGTTGGGTGTGCAGCGAATGCCGGAATAAATGGCAACCTAGCCGGGTTGTCTGGTGACGTGCTCGCATCAGGGTGCCTTTCCCAAGGAGGTGTCCGGTTGTTCCGGTCTGTTACGTCCACTCCGAGCATCCCCATCTCAGCCATGGCTGACGGATGCTGTTGCTGCGTAGACCTCTGCTGCTCACGTGCGGACTGCATGTGTCCAGGCTGGGCCGCTGTTAGGAATGCCATCGGCGAGCCTGTTGGACTGCCAGTGGCCTGGCCTTGGCGTGGGGCGCCAAAAAGCGTCGTTGCCCCGATGTGGCTGCCCGGTCAGGATGTTGGCGCAGCATGGCCAGGCGCTGCACGGTCCTCATTGCTCGTCGATGCTGCCTGTAATCCATTGGGCGCGTCCGCCCCTGACGCTAGGCTCGGCTCGAACCTTGGCTGGCATGGGCTCGAACCTTGTAGGGGCAAGCGTTCGACTGTGGCCTTGCCGGCCCGAAACTCACGGGCGGTTCTGCTGACGTATTTCGCAAGGATTCGGCCCGCGGACCGAACCAACCGAGTACGTCCGACTGAGTTGAGGCGTCATTCAATTGAATCATCATGCACGAGGATGGGCCTGCGTCGGTTGGTCTGATGACGACGAATCTGAGTCGATGCGGGGTGCCGATCACCGGGCGCATCCAGGTCGGTAGCATTCCTTTCCAAGAGACCCCATGGGTATGTCCACCCCGACACAAAGCGGCATATCGGGCTCAAACCAGCCGTCTGCGCGTTCGAAGTCTGCTACGATTATCGGTTCGTCCCGAAGCTCGCGTGACTCGTCATGGAATTCCTGGGGATTGTGCCAGGCGCGCCTCCACTCTTCTTCGGGCTTCATCGCTATTTGGATGACGTGCTTGGCTGGAATTACGCCATCGAAGCCGTTCGATCGTTGGCGGAACGCTACACCTTTGCACCGTCTTGCAGTAGACGTAGGATGGGTGCGAATTTGCAAGTTTTCGAATCGGACCCGAGGTCTGATTGAATCCTAGGGTATCCTGGCCAATGCGGGCATCCGCGAGCAAACAGCCGTCCCTGTCCGCTTCTTGGTTTGTGCTCTGGACGGCAGGACAGTCCGTGTTCAAGTGTGCTCTGGAGATATTCCCCCATGGTCCCATGCGTGAAGAACTTTGGCGCGTCTTCGCCGGCTGTGTCTAGCACTGGAATACACAATGATTCTGGACACGTGATGCCAAGAGCCGAGTGTCCGTTGGTAGCTCTGATACACAACGTTGGGTTGCCGTCGTCGCCGCGTGATTACTCTAGCTGGAGACGCGCCTTCGCGGCGCCCGAATTGCCCGTCATCTCCGCGATGCGCAGTAGTAACAATATCACATATTCGGGCGGTGGAGCTATCATCAAATTGGCGACTGTCTCGTAGCTCCGACCACGCCAAAGGTTGGTCAGAGCATCTTGAACCTCTGTCCATCCATCGCTAGGGCCCCGGGGCCAGCAATCTTTCATGACTCCCCCGCAGTTCTGATTGTTGCAAAATGGCCTATGCTTGCAGGTGCGTGACCACCACGCTGACAGAGCAATCATGCCCCTTTGCTTCGGTAAAGGCAAATAACTGCCCTGGTTTATCTTCAGTAAGGATTCTAGCCGTTGCGTTTCCCATGGGAGAGTCAGAGGGTTCACGAGACGAAGATTCCAGCGTAACTCTTCCTGTGGTGTTCCGGCGGTATGCTGCGTCAGCATTGTAAATGGGCCAGGGTCGTTTTCCCCGTTGGGCGGGTCCGCCTTTCCTTGTCCTGGGGAACCCGTGGGCGCGCCCGCCCCCGCTCGGATGTCGGCGCCGCCCTGCCTAGAGGGAGTCGCCTTTGACCTCGGCGCGAGCAGCGTAGTCGGCGGCGGCTGGGCTGACGGCGAGGCCGCGGCCGACGACGCGGCAGATGCCTCGGCGGGCGGCCCGCTAAGGGACTTTGCCGAAGGCGGTCCACCCTGGAACATGGACTGCGCAACACGGATCAACTTCGCTGCCTTTTTCTTATCTTCGGGCCGGCAAGATTCCACTTGGAGCACTGTGGCCGTGAGTTTTCACACCGCTGCCGCGTCGAATGGAGCGACAGTCAAGACGTGGCTCATCCTTGCTCGTGGCCGAGCTCGAACCTCTCTGCCTTGCAGCAAATAGCTTCGGTGCCCAACTACCCCGCAATGCCAGATCCTCATGGGATTGTTCTAACCCTTTAGTAGCTGGTTGATCGGGCATGGGTATCGAGCTGCCTTCGAACCGTTCACCCTTCTGCTTGACACTGCCTTCGGGTCCGGAGAAAACGCACTCGCCCTGGATAGTATTATCATTATTGTCTTTGTCTTCGGACTCGGGGGGCTCGCCCGGGTCCGCCTCTCGCTCAGGGCGCAGCTTCTTCTTCTTCGGAGCCGCGCCTTCCTGGGTCTCCTGGGCGCGTCCGCCCGTTGACCCAGCGGGCGAGGTTGGCGCGAGGGGCCGCTCCCCCCCCCCCCAGTCTGTTCATCTGCTGCCTGAGTCGATCCGGGAGGGGGCGCAGGAGCTTCAGCTCTAGAGCTGCCAACGGTCTGCCCCGTCGCGATTAACTCGCGGTGACGGGGAAGAGCGCCGCCATTCCCATGTCATTCTGTCTATTGTATTTCGTTGTCGGACAAAGAGACGTAATCTGCCCTTCTGCCCATGCCATCACCGTGGGCGGGATGCCAAGACGTCTTGCCATGATATGGACTACGCGATGGACGATCGATCGGACATGTTCCACGATGCTGACTTCGGGGTGGGCATGGGCACATGCGGCATATCCTGCGTTCATCCATCACCTCACGCTTGGATGCCCGCTTTTCGTCACTGTCTCTGGCACGACACCACTCAAGGAAATAATGCATATCGGAGTCGTCAATCGCCGCGCGGGGGCCCCGTTTGTCGCGCGAAAAAAGCGCGCCACTTACATTTCCCAATTTTCTGTCGCTGCAGCTCGAGTCGTGCTCGGATGAATCGGCGTAGCCGTTCCCCTTGGAATGGCCAGAGCCTCGAGAGTGGCTGCGTCCACGGCCAGAACCGCCCGAGTTCGGGCTGCACTTGCCAGCTTTACCTGAGCCGCCTGCTGCGCGGCGGGCCGTTGAGCCGGGGCCCGGCGAACGCTGCCTCTGTAGCCTTGCTCGCTTCGCCAGAGCCGATTGGGGCCTTGCCAGACTTACCAGACTCACCCCGCATCATGAACACGTCGGCGCGAGCCTGGCCCCGGCCTACCGCGGCCCGCTCCTCCAACGCCAGTCCGAGAATGCGATGGGGGCGCGGAGCGGATGTGGGCGATTCTGCTCGTGTCCGAGCTGTTCAGCTATTTCATCGTCAGTGGCAAGCATGGTCTCCGCATCTGACATGCACTCGCCCTCGTCGTCAGCTCCCGTTTTTTTCTGCGCGTGTCCGTGCCAGCGCGTGCGGGCCCAATCCTCGATGGGGGCGTCGCTGGGCTCCTCGATCCCGTCGTGGAGGCACTCCGCGCACCTTTCTACTGACATGGCGGCGCTGGCAAAGTGGGCCATCAGAAACCAATGCGAACTGGTCTGGGAAGGGAAATGGTGGTCGAGCTCGGGGACATCAACGCATTCGATGATATCCATTTCGGACTGGTCTGAGCCAAGAAGTACGGATCCATCCCCCTTTTTCTACCTCCCTTGGAACGCTTCGCTTGGAAGTGTTTGTCGCTCCCGCAGGTGTTGCGCGTCGTTATTTCGGTTTTCCCATTGGGTTAAGCCTGCGCCCCTTGCCTTGGCCTGTTGCGCGCCTGCGACCTCTGCCTCTGCCTGAACCTACTAGGAATCATTATTTTTCAGTCGTAATTGGTAAATCGAGCCAGGGGCGCGGCTATGCCTTCGCCGCGCAATCTGCGGTCGCGCATGTCACCTCTGCCGCGACCAGTTCCTTTGCTGAAGAGGACGCCACGTGCAGCTAGCCTGGACCTCCTAACTGGTTTCTTCATACGTCGCCTCCACCTTCTTTAGCGAGATGATATCCTAGGTGCAGGTACTGCGTTGCTGCATCACTACCGGCGGGTAGGTCTGACCAGTCGAGGTTTTCGGCGCCAGTAGAGGAGACCTTATCAACATCCGCGCCGGAGTCGAATGCGTCGCCGTGTCGGCGGCTGGGTGAGCCCCAGAGGGTAGTCGCTTCAGCGCGTCAGGTCGCGTGTAGCTGGCAGCTGAAGGTCAGCCCATGTTTGCGCCAAGCGCCGGTTCCTCGTTATTGGCGGCGTCTTGGCCTAGGAGCGAAGTGGACTCAGTGGGCTCTCCGTCATTCCAGATGCCATTCGGCATGGCTGCCAGTGCGTCACTTATCTCGGCGTGGGAAGTGCCGGCGATGCGCCCGCTGAAGACGACCCCGATGTTGCCTGGGGAACGCTCAGATAAGTGTCCATGGCTGCGCACTCGTTCCAGGAGTTGGTCGCACTGTTGGTGCGCACGGGGCACCTGACAGCTCAGCGGCTGCAGCAGCTGCGCCGCTCGGGAAGTACCAACCCCCAAGGCAAAACATAACATCAGAGTACGCATCTGGCAGTTGGGAATAAAGCCTGCTGAGTCGGCTTCCAGCCTGGCCACCCCGAATTGGGCCAGCACTGAATCAATGCGTTCGCCTCTATCGACCCTGAGGTCGATGAGGGCTGTCCCTGAGGCGAGGTGTCGCTCATCCTCAAGGTTTGCATATTTGGCGTCCAGTAGGTACATGATGTATGTGGCTCCGTCGGTGCGTCTCCCCTGTAACGTAACACCAAGTTTGATGATGGTGGACAGCGCCCTCATGGCTAGTGTGGTAGCCAATCCTCCTGGACCACGCTGTCAGGTGGGCGGGTGGTGTGTGTGTGTGCGTGTGTGTGTGTGTGTGTGTGTGTGCGTGCGTGCGTGCGTGCGTGTGTGTGTGTGTGTGTGTGTGTCTGAGCGGGGGGGGGGGCATGGAAGTGTAGGACTGTAGGTTACTAGCTGGTTCAAAAGTATTGGAAGTGCAGTGGCTGAGAGCCGGCACAATCGGGCACTCCACACTGACGTGGTAAGTTGTTATATACGGAACACCTGGTGTAAGAGCCAGCCACCTGAAGATGTAGCCAACTCCGCTAGCAAGTGAAAAGAGAAAAGTGCAGGGCTTGACCATGATGCAATGGGCTGAACGCCTTCCTTTTAGGATAACGTCGGCGACGTATCGAGGCATCCCGCAATTCATCCCTTGATGGCAAGGATGACGAGAGGAAAAGAGAAGCACGGGATAGAGGGGCGGATCATAGATACATGTGGCCTGTGTCCGATGCTATGATCCCAAGAGAATCGCACGCGGCCGGGCAACTAGCAAACAGGACAGCGCTGCCTTGAGCCAAAACAGCGCTGCCTTGAGCCAAGGGCCTGGCATGTGGTTTTGCACATTTGTTCCCAAATTGAGTCGCTGTACCCCCTGGACGACCCAGGATAATCCATGCTGGCCCTATGGCGTTGGGACCCTTGGCTCCTGTGGTCGACCCCGCGCCGCCTCCATTTGTGGCCTGCACCCCCCCCCCGCCTGTCAGATCCTAAAAAGTAATCCTTCACTTGTTTGCTGGCCAGCGCACGGGGGATTCTGCAGTTCTGGGTGGCAGAACGCAGGAATTGTTGAGCAGTGCCCCGCCCCCTCGCAATACTGTCGGTTGATGCGACCCATTCCCCCATTCTTGGTGCATTGCCCAATCCCTCTACCATTAGGCTTTGGATGGGGCTCATGGCCCGTGGGTGGGTTGCCTCCGTGATGGCGGGCCCTCCGTTCGAAGCGTGGACTGCTGCTCGCCACAATCACGTTGAGGATGGAAGGTCGCGCACTAGACCGCTGCGTTCTGATGCCGAACCTCGGGGCCTGGCTTTCGCACCCGAAGAAACAAGCGCAAGTGGACGCGGGAAACGGGCCCTTTCAGACCGCGATTGAAATCCCGCCAACCCCCTGGGGGTAGGCGGTCTAGGGCCCAGGTGGAATCCAACCCCCTTCTCCCCCTTCGGGGAGGGGCTACCCCCCCCCCCCTCCCCGCGCCCCCTCTGGACCTGGAAGGGGGGGGGGGAGGCGTTGGAGCGTCCAAGGCGGCCCAAGACGGCTCCAAAAAGACACCTGAGAGTCCAAGATGAGCTCCAAGATGAGCTCTCAGATGGCCCAGGCTAGATCACGATGCCTCAAGATGGCTCCCAAAATGCCCCAAAAGGGCCCGAACTCCAAGAGGCGCCCGAGACCTCCAAGTGGGCCCCCAAAAAACCCAAATCCTTCAAACACCGGAGGAAACGCACTGATGTTTGTTTGTTTCGCCTGTTTGCGTCCGACGGCGATCCGAGGCCTCGAGATGGCTCCAAGATGGCCCAAAAGAGCCCCAGGAGAAGCCAAAGAGAGCTCCAAGACGCCCCCCCCAGGGCGCCCAAGAGCGCCCCAAAAAGCGCTCCAAGAGGGGTCCAGGAGGCAGTGTTCGGTGCTCCCGAAGGGGGGAAATATTTGGAGCCCCCCTCTCGTTTGATCGATGTCCTCCAAGATGGTCCCCTGAACGCCCGTGAAGCTCCCGAGAACGCCTCAAGAGGACCCCAAGAGGCGCCCAGACGGCCCCAAGAAGCCTCAAGAAGCTCCCAAGAGACCCCCTACAAGGCCTCAAGAGGATCCCCGAGGTACCCAACGCTCCCTCTTCTCCTTTTTCTCCTCCTCGTCCTCGCCCCACTCCACCTCCTCCGCCGACAGCGACGACGACGACTCCATCCTCCACCTCTGAGGGTAGATGACAACTTCCCTCGCTCTCTGCTCTTCTGCACGCCCCCCCCCCCCCCGCACCCCGCACTTCCCTGATCACCTTAACTGCCCTGGGCATCGTTTCTGGATGGGTTGGTGGGGATGTTTTTCCCCACAGGCCCCGCCTGAGCGAGCAGGGTATTCGCACGCCGTGTTATGTATCAGGTTTCGCGCCCCTCCCACCCCTCCAGGGAGGCCCCGCCTGAGCGAGCAGGGTATTCGCACACCATGTTATTATCAGGTTTCGTGCCCCTCCCACCCCTCCAGGGAGGCCCCGCCTGAGCGAGCAGGGTATTCGCACACCATGCTATTTATCAGGTTTCGTGCCCCTCCCACCCCTCCAGGGAGGCCCCGCCTGAGCGAGCAGGGTATTCGCACACCATGTTATTTATCAGGTTTCGTGCCCCTCCCACCCCTCCAGGGAGGCCCCGCCTGAGCGAGCAGGGTATTCGCACACCATGTTATTTATCAGGTTTCGTGCCCCTCCCACCCCTCCAGGGAGGCCCCGCCTGAGCGAGCAGGGTATTCGCACACCATGTTATTTATCAGGTTTCGTGCCCCTCCCACCCCTCCAGGGAGGCCCCGCCTGAGCGAGCAGGGTATTCGCACACCATGTTATTTATCAGGTTTCGTGCCCCTCCCACCCCTCCAGGGTGTTCGCATGTTATGTAAGGTGCCCTGCCCACCCCTCCAGGGAGGCCCCAGCCTGAGGAGCATGTCAGATTATCAGACCCCTCCAGGGAGGCCCCGCCTGAGCGAGCAGGGTATTCGCACACCATGTTATTTATAGTTTTCGTGCCTCTCCCACCCCTCCAGGGAGGCCCAGCCTGAGCAAACAAGGTATTCGCACACCATGTTATTTATCAGGTGTCGTGCCCCTCCCACCCCTCCAGGGAGGCCCCGCCTGAGCGAGCAGGGTATTCGCACACCATGCTATTTATCTGGTTTCGTGCCCCTCCCACCCCTCCAGGGAGGCCCCACCAGAGCGGGCAGGGTATTCGCACACCATAGTATTCATCAGGTTTAGTGCCCCTCCACCCCTCCAGGGAGGCCCCACCAGAGCGGGCAGGGCATCCGCACACCATGTTATTTATCAGGTTTCGCGCCCCTCGCAACATTCCAGGGAGGCCCCGCCAGAGCGGCGCGCACCATGTTATTTATCAGGTGTCGTGCCCCTCCCACCCCTCCAGGGAGGCCCCACCAGAGCGGGCAGGGTATCCGGACACCATATTATTTATCAGGTGTCGTGCCCCTCCCACCCCTCCAGGGAGGCCCAGCCTGAGCAAACAAGGTATTCGCACACCATGTTATTTATCAGGTGTCGTGCCCCTCCCACCCCTCCAGGGAGGCCCCACCAGAGCGCAGGCAAGAAGCAATGGAACCCCGTAACATCTTTATGTGGGGAACTCCGTTAGCATAATTTTTGGTCGCGGCCGCGAGACAAGGGTCAGGCAGCAAAGGCAAAGTCCTGGACGCGATCGAGGCTAATTAGGCTGGTGGGGATATTTTTTTTGATCTGCGGCTCAAAGGACGGCTCCAGAGAGCGGGTCGATCTCGACAGGGGCGCAAAGCGCGACGATTGGCAACGAAGGCACATCGGCCAACGCCGCAATTCACGTGCGAGGGACAAAATGAACCTCATTAGCCGACCCGGGAACGGAAGACGGCAGCAAACTGGAAAAACCGGCGGATAGTCGCACTGTGGCGCCAGCCCCCACAGACCAAGCCTGCGAGAAGGCGGGAACACTGTGCGGGCAGCACAGAGCCCAAGGAAAGGCACCGCCAAACGCGGCGAGGAAGAGCAGAAGGGGGGACAGGCGCAGGAGGCGACGAGGGGAGGGGGGAGGAAGGAAGCCTCACTCACAGAGCACCTAAAGTGCTCGAAGACAGGTGCGTCGAACCATGACAGGCGTCGGCAGCCTTGTCGTGAGAGTCCCAGCTTGCAACTTCCTTGCCACTGTGCATGGGGGGAACGCTGCGTGGTACCACGGCTGAACCACCCGGCGGGAGGCCTGCGGACCTGCCCGTGGGAGAACCGCTGGGCTGTCGTGAACCACGTGCGCCGTGCACCATGGAAAAGGTCGTTGGCGTAGTTGGCGCACGCGAGCAGCAAGTCCGTCCAGAGGAAGGGGGCGATGTCACAAGCGAAGCCGGGGGCCGGAGGGTCGGGCCTGCCATGTGAGGGCTCAGTCCTGTCAAAGGATGGACCACTTGTACAGGAATCCAGCCTCCCCAGGCCCGCCCGCCGGAGCCAGCGGGTGATCGCATCCCGCCGCTGGGATAGGTGTGACCACCACGGAACATGCACGTGAACGTAGCCACGATGGGGGGAAGCCGAGTGGCGTGGTACACCACATCACTGTGCGTGGAGGAGGGGGGGGAGGCGCAGCCGATAGCTGCAAATCAAGTGAAATTAGCCTGGCGAAGGACCCAACCGTGTGCAGTTGTGAATGCCGCAATTGTGCTGGGTGGTGGCGGACGCATGCGGGCGGTGCCACTGGGACCTTCGGTGGAGCTCCTTATGGGGCCACGAAACGCTGTACTGGGTGGGTGGGACGCGGTCAGCAAGGGCTGTGCTGCGTGGTGGCGGACGCATGCGAGCAGTGCCACTGGACCTTTGGTGGAGCTCCCTATGGGGCCACGAAGCGCTGTACTGGGTGGGTGAAACGCAGGCAGGGAGCAAGGGCTGCGCAGGGTGGTGGCGGACGCATGCGGGCGGTGCCGCTGGGACCTTTGGTGGAGCTCCCTATAGGGCTACGAAACGCTGTTCTGGGTGGGTGAAGCGCAAGGAACAAGGGCTGTGCTGGGTGGTGGCGGACGCAAGCGGGCTGTGCCACTGGGACCTTTGTGGAGCCCCCCCTATGGGGCCACGAAACGTGCGAGGGGTGTGCCAGAATGGAGGGTGGAACCGCATGCCAGCGCAGCCACTCGGTGGAGCTCCCTATGGAGCCACGAAACGTGTGAGGGGTGTGCCGAAATGGGGGGTGGAATCGCATGCGAGCGCAGCCACTGCGGCGTTCGGTGGAGCTCCCTATGGGGCCACGAGACGTGTGAAGGGCGTGCCGAAAAAAGGGGGTGGAACCGCATGCGAGCGCAGCCACTGGGGCCTTCGGTGGGGCTCTCTATGGGGCCACGAACCGTGTGAGGGGTGTGCCGAAATGAAGGGGGGGAACCACATGCGAGCGCAGACACTGGGGCGTTCAGTGGAACTCCCCATGGAGCCACCCACGAAGCGTGTGAGGGGTGTGCCAAAATGGGGGGTGGAACCGCATGCTAGCGCAGCCACTGGAGCGTTCGGTGGAACTCCCTATGGGGCCACGAAACGTGTGAGGGGTGTGCCAGAATGGGGGGTGGAACCGCATGCGGGCGCAGCCACTGGGGCCTTCGGTGGAGCTCCCTATGGGGCCACGAAACGTGTGAGGGGTGTGCCAGAATGGGGGGTGGAACCGCATGCGGGCGCAGCCACTGGGGCCTTCGGTGGAGCTCCCTATGGGGCCACGAAACGTGTGAGGGGTGTGCCAGAATGGGGGGTGGAACCGCATGCGGGCGCAGCCACTGGGGCCTTCGGTGGAGCTCCCTATGGGGCCACGAAACGTGTGAGGGGTGTGCCAGAATGGGGGGTGGAACCGCATGCGGGCGCAGCCACTGGGGCCTTCGGTGGAGCTCCCTATGGGGCCACGAAACGTGTGAGGGGTGTGCCAGAATGGGGGGTGGAACCGCATGCGGGCGCAGCCACTGGGGCCTTCGGTGGAGCTCCCTATGGGGCCACGAAACGTGTGAGGGGTGTGCCAGAATGGGGGGTGGAACCGCATGCGGGCGCAGCCACTGGGGCCTTCGGTGGAGCTCCCTATGGGGCCACGAAACGTGTGAGGGGTGTGCCAGAATGGGGGGTGGAACCGCATGCGGGCGCAGCCACTGGGGCCTTCGGTGGAGCTCCCTATGGGGCCACGAAACGTGTGAGGGGTGTGCCAAATGGGGAACCGCATGCGGGCGCAGCCACTGGGGCCCGGTGGAGCTCCCTATGGGGCCACGAAACGTGTGAGGGGTGTGCCAGAATGGGGGGTGGAACCGCATGCGGGCGCAGCCACTGGGGCCTTCGGTGGAGCTCCCTATGGGGCCACGAAACGTGTGAGGGGTGTGCCAGAATGGGGGGTTCGGTGGAATGGGGCCCTGGAACCGCATGCGGGCGCAGCCACTGGGGCCTTCGGTGGAGCTCCCTATGGGGCCACGAAACGTGTGAGGGGTGTGCCAGAATGGGGGGTGGAACCGCATGCGGGCGCAGCCACTAGGGCCTTCGGTGGAGCTCCCTATGGGGCCACGAAGCGTGTGAGGGGTGTGCCAGAATGGGTGTGGGAGGGGGATGAGGGGGGAGGAAGGGGAGGAGGAAGGAGGAGGAGGAACGCGGGGCGACGTCTCTTCAAAACGAGGACCCAACACCACAGGATGGTTGGGAAAAAGGAGAAGGGGAGAGGGGCGGAGGGGAGAGTGGCGATGCCAGTGGGCCTTGCGGGTACAGTGGTTTCTGTGATCCCTCCACACGTGCTGCGGGGACCCTCGGCGACCGCGGGGGGAACAAGGCGACAGACCGGTGTGCGGGACTGCTGTCGCTTGACCAGAGCAGCCTTGCCTGGGGGAAGCATGGTGGCCCGACACCTGGCAAGGAGAAACCTGGACACGTGGATGCCTGAGTGCTCCGGCGGAGTCACAATGGGGGGAAACCGTGTGGCGTAGTGCGCCGCCTCAGTACGAGAGGAGGAGGAGGAGGAGGAGGAGGAGGAGGAGCAGGAGGAGGAGGAGGAGGAGGAGGAGGAGGAGGAGGAGGAGGAGAGGCGCAAGCAGGGTGATGCCAATGGAGACACAGAGAGTGCAGTGGCCTATGTGATCCCTGCACCGTGTGCTGCGGAGGGTCCTCTGCGACCGCGGGGGGAACGGAGCGCAAGACCCCTGTGGGGGACAGCGCTGTCACTTGCCCATAGCAGCACCGACCGGGGGAAGCACGTGAGGTGTGACCACGTGCGTGGACTGTGGCCTCTGTGATCCCTCCACCGTGCGCTGCGGAGGGTCCTCTGCGACCGCGGGGGGAACAGACCGCGGACCACTGTGGGGGAATGCGCTGTCACTTGGGGCCACCTCTGTGACCCCTCCACCGCTCCCTGCGGAGGGTCCTCAGTGACCGCGACCCCGTCGGCCGCGGGCCCCGTCGTCCCCGTCGTCGGCGCCGTCAGCGTCGCGGTCGAAGCCGGGCCAGGCGACGCAGTCGGCCCCGACGTCGGCCCTGGGGACGCAGTCGGAGTCGGAGGAGGCGTCGCTCAGTCGCAGAACCACACCTGCCACGCTGCCCGTGTGTGCTGGTGGGGATTCGCGAAGCGTCAACAGTGTTGATATCTGCACACCCGGCCGAGGCAGGCCATCGTGAGAATGACCCCTCAAGTTGGCGGCTTCCCATTCTGGCGCTTGAAGGCGCAACCTGGTGTTGCTCTTCACCGTGTGGACCAATGTTCGGTCGGGCAGTCTGCTGAGAAACCAACGGGGCTGTTGGTTGTGCACGTATCATCGAAGAGTCGAGTCCTCAGGGAGCTGCCAAATATGGGGAGGTGTGCACACCGCGTCCACGCTAGTGTCCTGGATGGGGAGTACTGACAACGGGGAGTGGCGCATTTCCAGGGCCAAGACCTATCCATTGGAGTTTTGCCGCTTTTGGGCAGAGTGTTTGTTTGAAGAAGCTGTCAGGCAGTTAGCAGGTCCATGTGCGCCACGCCAGGAGCTGCCCGAGGATGTCGCCCCTAGACCCATCTTTCCCATTTCAGTGCGGGGGGGATTTTGCGCGTGAGGCACCCTCTTAACCCTGCCCACGGATAGTGCGCGCTGCACATCAGACTCTCGCAATACCGTTTCGGGAAGGGTCCGTGGGTACCCCTACTTATACCCCTCAAGGGTGCGTGCAGCATCACAACTATTGCCGTAACTTGTAAATGTTCTCCTTTATACTGTCGTGAACGCGGCATTTTAACCCGCAATGGTACAAGGAAGGGAGCCCCCGGCTTTTCGTGAATGTTTCACATTTGAAGAACTTGCGTGAAGGTGACAGTTCAGCACAGCTCAGTCTGGTTGACCACGTCCCCCTCCCCACCTTAAGGCAGTCGTTCAATTCGGGTCCCAGCGTTGGCGCTCCTATGAGAGACGACAGCCGACGATGTCTTACCTCAGCCTGACGGTGGTGCGGTTCTACTCCGACCGAGCCCTCAGAGGAATGGGCCTCTGTAAATTACCCAAATAACTTAGTGGAGGGTTTGGGCCTTGTTGAGGGTGGGGGGATTATCATGGTGTTGCACGTGGAGGACGCGCCGCTGCCGCGATCGCTGCTTCTCTTGTTGTTACCTTTTCCTGTCGCTGCTCTCTGCTCTACATGTGTGGGACCCAGACTCTGTCCCTAAGGCCACGAACAAACGAATGACGACGACGACGACGACCACGATGACGGCGAGCGCAGCGGCTGCGGCTGCGACCCTGGGCGGCGGTGGGCGCCCTCAGGAGGGCCGCGGGCTGGCGCGCGGCGCGCCACAGGGGCATTCTCTCCAGAGGGGTCGGCCTGCAGTCTCGCCGCCGCGGAGGCGCCCTCCTCCTCCTCCTCCTCCTCCTCCTCCTCCTCCTCCTCTTCCTTCTCTTCCTCCTCCTCCCCTCCCTCCCCCCTCCCACCTCTCTCCCCCTCCCTGAAGCCGCTGTCCCGGTTCGAGGCGCCTGGGACAACTGCCAGGCGCGCCGCACCCGCTGGGCGCCTCCCCGCAAGCGCAAGCGGCCACGCGCCACCAGATGCTTCTCGCCGGCGCTGCAGCCGACCGAGACCGACGCTTCGTCCTGCCGCGCGAAGACCCAGCTATGTGGCCCGAATCGGACGCCGGCCTCGTATGAGCGACGTGGCCGCCCTCGCTCGTTTTGGTTCAGATCGTTCTGATCGCGAGCCCAGCCCTCCTGCAGGTTCTGGGTCCCTTCAGCCAGCCCCTGCGGATCCTGGTCTGCTCCCTCGTCCTGGACCCGAGACTGTTCGTGGAGCCGCCGTGCCTGACCGCGATGGTGCTCATTGCCCTCCTGCTGGTGCTGCTGTTCGTTGTCCCGCGCGGCCGCCAGGCGCTGCGCCGTCGGGTGCCCCTCCTGCGGGCTCCACTGCCAGAGCCAGCTCGAGGCCGATGGCGCCTGTGCAACCGCCAGTCCATTGCGCTCCTGGGCCGGAGGCCGTGGGCCCTGCAGGCGTAATCATACCGGCTCCTACCTAGACGCCCACGCTGGCGCCGGCCGCGGCCCGCGAAGCGCGTGATGCAGACGCAGTTCGACAGTTGCCTGTCCACGTCCCTTCAGCAGAAGGTCGAGGTTGATGTCGCCGCAGATCGCACGCGGTGGACTGCAATGGACGAGGATTCGTGTTCGCCGACACCAGTCTGAGACGGCCGAGTCGATGCGCGAGTTGGCGTCTCGCCTCGACCTTGCTGTCGCAGAGGCTATTTGTCACATGTGCGTGCGCTGGTGGGTCCCGGCATGACCAATACATGTGCCTGCTCCTCCACCTTCTCAGGCACTAAGTACCGACGAAATGCTTGTCAATGCGCGATTGGCCGAGCTTGGCCGATAGCTGACCAGGAGGAGGTTTAAGATTCGGGGATGGAGCCTGGTGGGTGGATGAGAAACGAATTCCTGCCTGTTCTGCGTCCCAGTCAGAAATGCTTAATTACCTTCCTCCCTCCTCCCTCCCGCTGATTTCCTCCCTCCCTCCTCTCTGCTTGTGATTTTCGAGCGTAAGCCCAGAGGGACCATGAAGTGGCAAGACACAAGCCTGTCGCACGTTGTCGCAAGTTGCAGGTGTCATTTTCATTGATCGCGTTCGTTATCAGCTGGTTGTCTTCACAGTTATTGTGATTGCGATTGCAGCCTCGCTCCCTTGCCGCATAGAGGCCACTTTTCGGCCACATCGCGCGGACCAGCGGATCGGAGACAATAGGTCCGTGTCCCAACCTCGTCCCTCCCTCTCGTTGCTGCTCATTGTTCTTCCCTCCCTCCTCCCCTCCTCCCTCCTCCCCCTCCAGAGCGGCCGAGTGCCAATGCCACAATAATCATTCCCGTGCGAGACCCAATGCTGGCCCAGCTGCTTGATGTGAGTGTGATGCGTTTCGGTGGGGATGAACTTGAGAAGGAAGATGAACTGCTCTCAGATCTCCCTAGGCCCTAGGCGCCCGTGCAGAGTCTTTAGCACTGATCTTCGAGTTGAGTTCAGGCCTCTGTTGACAGGCTCCCAGCTCAATCAGAGTCGAAATCCAAACTCCCTCCTCTTCCTCCTCCTCTCTCATCCTCTGGAGACCGCCCGCCTGGGGTCGGAGTAGAGGGGGTCGGATCCTCGCACTGCTTCGACGACACATCGGCGATGCCAGCGTGGCGAGAAGTCGGGCTCCGGTTCGCACTGCATCACCGACGCGTCGATGGTGCGGCGCGATCCTCCGACCCCAATCAACTCCGGTCCTTCCAATTTGGGCGGCTCGGATCCTCCTACTGGGAGTCCTGAGCAGAGTAGCGCATGTTCACATTCCTGCTCCTTCTCCTCCATTTCCTCAGCACAGCCGAAACTAGACTTGCAGGGCAATCCCACTCCCAGGGACTCCATCGGTCCCCATCGCGGCATGCGATGTAACAGACGCGGCCTGCGTACTTGGGCCTGGACGCCACAACGCCGCGCACCAAAAGTCACCCTGGCAAAAGGTCACTCTTAAATACGTGTAGCCGAGAGACGCGCCTGGGGGGGTTCGGCCTGCGGGAGCCGTTTCTGGGTCCCGGGACTGTCCAAGAAATTCCCGAGATGAAAGACCAGCCCTGGGGAAGGGGTCGAGAATTCCAGTGGCCAGCGACTCGACAAAAAAGTCGAGTCGTCGGACTTCTGGGTCTGCGGAGAAATCCGCAGCGGCGGCAATGGCGAGGGCAATGCAGCTGACTTCTGGCGTGCCTTTCGTAGATGATGTCCGCTTCGAATTGTCGCTGGCTCCCCATCGGAACAAACGCAGATGACCCACCATCAATAGGAAAGGATGCTCAGCCACATAGGCAGGGTGCCTCCGCATAGGGGGTTGCTCCAACGATACTCTCCTGCCTTAAACAATCAGGTCTGTCAACGCATGGTGGCACGCGCGGATGTAGCAATGAGCAAAAAGAGTCTTGAGGGGAACGGGGTCCATCGAACACAAATTTCACTTTCATCCTGAATTGTCGCTTGATTGTTCCGAAGCCTGAGAAGGCCTGGAAGGTTCGAAACGGCGAATCAACTCAGGACCGTTCTCCCTCAGGACCCAATTTGCTCACGGCGACGCTGCATTTCTGCCTCAACCAGTGTCGCCTGGCACCGCGCAGCGGCAAGGGCGGAAGCACAAAATGCTGTCCCTGCTCGCTGCTCTTGAGCCGGTCGCATGAGCAGGGCTGCACATGGGCGGTGCAGGAGAATCGGCGAGGGCCTTACCAGTCAAGATTCATCACCCAGCGGCTGGTTCCTGTCGTGTCGACGTGACCTCTGGTTTCTGCCCCGCCTAGATTTTTCAAACTTGAGCGATGTCCGCCGTCCGACAAAAGAGGCCTTCAAGGTTGGTATGTTTTCAGGCCGCCGGTAGCCTCCAACCTTCAGCGCCCGTGCTGGCGTCGCCGCAAAGTCGACGCAGCGCGAACTTGCCGTGGACTGTCAAGAGGCTCTCCTGGAGCTCTGGGGGCGCGGTGGGAATGTCTTGGGATCATGCTGGAGGCCTTCTGGGGAGACCTTGGGGCCCACAGGTCGCCTTGGAACTTCTGAAGGCGGTTTGCAGCCGGCTTGACGCACCTTGGGCGCAATCTTGGACCTATGGAAAAGATTGAAAACACAGCGACTCCACACAGACTGACGTTCGCGTTCACAGTGATGCCCCAGTTGATGGAAGAATATTGATGCACTGGACTTTGGCTCCTGGCCTCGCTCACAATGAGTGCTCACCCTGACTCGTCGTTCCCAGGGCTCTGCTCTCTCAACAACACATTGCCTACGGTGGGTTCAGGTCGTGTCGACGTCGGCGCTGCTTTCTGACACTACGTGGGTCGTTCAACCTTCTGTCCGATAGCTCGGCTCGTTCGATTTCGGCCGATTCTGGGCCGCAGGCGGTATTCAACCTTGCCGCGCTGGGGTCGCACCGCGTCGACACGACACGAGCCTACCGCAAGCCCGAGCATCGGAAGCCTGAGGCACAGGGCAGAAGAAAAGGCAACGATGCCAAAGCGATGACAACTTGCAAACAACCGTCGGGCAAGAATCAAGGGATGATACAGGCTCGTCCTTCTCGCTCTCCTCCCCCGCAAATCCTCCTCCTCCTCCTCCTCGCCCTCCCTGGTCCTCCGCGTCTGCCTCGTTCTCTTCTTGCTCCTCGCCCTCCTACTGCTCGTCGCGGTGGCATACCAGGAACAGGCAAGAAACCCTCGTGTGGAGAATGTGGAGGACGCTCAACAGATGGGCCGGTGCAAATGGGGGCGGAAGATCGCACCGCATCGCCGGTGCATCGGCGACGCGACGCGACTTGGAGCCCAATGATAACTTGCCCGACGTCGCCGATTCAGGGCAAGGTATCCCCACGGACTCTGAGTCACGGTGCTGGCCATGCAGAGCGTGGGCAGAGGTCAGAGCAGAGACAAAGCCAAGCAGCGCAGCGCGCGGCAACGCTGCGAAGTGCTACGTTGCTGCGCAGATGCAGTGCAGCGCGGTGCGGGGCAGCGCCGTGCGGCGCAGGGCACCTCAGCGCAGAACACCGCCACGCCAGGCGGTGCAGCGCGGTGGAGTCGGCGCGTGGGCCTCGAGCAATGGCGGGAGAGCGAGCACCAGGCCGGGAGCCAGGGCCAGAGGTCGGAGAACGCGCGAGGGCAGAGCGCACGCACAGGCGCCGGGGAGGGGGGGCGGCGGCCAAGGAAATCCGCGGCGACTGGGGGCGCAGCTGCTGCCGAGAGGAGCAACCGATAACCCCATCACGAGCATGCGCTGGTAAGGAAGGATGCAGCAACGCAAGACACACAATGCTTCCTCCAACGCGCCAATGATGGCAGTCAGCGGGCAAATCGCAAGCAAACCCAACAGCATACACACAAACTCATGAACATATAATGCAATGTGCTGCAACACATACTCTCTCATCACACCACCGGAAGCCCTGACACCCGCCCGCCCCCGCAAACCTCCCTCCGAGGACCCCACATAAAAACATCCTTCCGCCTCCCTGGTCCTCTCCCTCCTTCGGATGAAGGGCGACGACGACCACCACGACGACTTCCACGATCACGACAACGAAAATCACGACGGCGACGACCATGGCCATGACCACAAAGATCACGACCACGAAGACGACGACGACGACGACCGCGAAGATCACGACCACGACGACCACGACGACGGGCGACGACGGCAGCAACGACGACAACAGCAAGCGGCACCAACTGGAGAGCGCCGCAGCCCGCGGCCGAGGGGACGACGCGCGATGCCGCCTTGCAGCGCCACTCCTGGAAACTGGGGCTGTCGTAGTGCAGGACGACGGCGCCGGCCTCGAGGGAGGACGATCTCGTCGCCACGGCTGGATTTGTCCCTGGGATGATATTGATGATAAGAAAATGGATCATTAGGATGAACAACATCATCCTCACCATCATCTGCATCACAACCATCATTACCATCACCGTCGTCATCAATATCGACACCACAATTATTAGCAACGTCGTGACTATCATGAGATACCGGGCGAAGGATCGGGGTTCAGACTCGGGCATCCTGGGAGCTCCTCGCTGCCACGGCTTCGGTCGACTGAGAATCATGGTCGGGATGCGCCCCCCAGTGCGGGCTCAGGAACCGAACATTGAGGGTGTGCCCAGATCTCTGGCACTCCACAAACATCGCGCCAAATATTGTTCGCGAATTCGTCGGCCTCCTGAAGTGCCTGACACCGCGTAGCATCGACTGAACATGAAAAGCTGGTCCCAGGGGAGGGGCCGAGAGCTACGGGGGCAGGTGACTCGACAAACTCGCATCGTCCAAATATGAGGAAGATGATGGTGACAGAGGTATTCGATACTGGAGGAGGAGGAGGAGGAGGGGCAGGAGGAGAAGGAGCAGGAGGAGAATATTGGAACTAAAGGGTGAGGGGTTACAACGTACTATTTTGCAATTGTAGTACGGTGCGTCTCAAACGGGAATAACCCGGGTGACACGCGAGCTTGATGCTCGGGCCCCAGGCGCGGCGGTGTCGCATATTGCCGCCAGCGCCGCCACCGGCGTCCACGCTGGCGACGCAGCTGGCGGCTGCGACGATGCCCGCTCCGATGGCCTTCCATCTGGACTGGGATCCGTGGAGTCCTGGAGTCCACCAAGGACGGTGCTCAAATAGAAAGCCTCGAAACCGTCGCGCGCTTCGGCCCCATGCATTCTACTCCTCATCAGCGCATTGGGCCCTTTGACTCGACGCGCGAACTGCAAACGAAACACCCCGCAACAGAGTTGTGGGAGTAATCTTGTGCCGATGAAAAAAGGACCCCCTTTTCCAGCTTAGAGTTGATTATCCACGGCCAAGAAGAGTTTGGTCAGGGGCGCGGGGCGCGGAGGCCGAACTCTTCTACATCACTGTGAAAAGTTTACCATCGAGGTTAAGTTCCTCCTTATGTTGAGATAGCAACATCAAACGAAGCGAAGACGATGTCGACGATGTCTCATCGACCTCGATCCTCGACTCTGGGATCTCGATCCTCGATCCTCGGGCTTCGGTTCTCAATCCTCGATCCTCGGCTTTCGGCCCTCTTAACATCATCCCTTTCTCCTCCCACATGCTGGCCTCCAGTAGGCAACGTGTATATTCCCCTCGCGACCCCGAACTGTATTATCCCTGTGGGATTAATCTCCGTGGTGTTCGGTTACTCGTCTTGCGTCGCTCTGTCACTGTACTAGGCGCCGCCGAGTGAACGATCATCCACGCGGGGGTCCAGGTCTGCATGGAAGCATATAGCGCGTGAGGGGATCCTGGACCAAGAATCCCAGGACTGCCGCGTAGTACCCTGAAAAACCGTCGACATAGCCGACGGAATCTCCATTATCCCCCCGCTCTTGCCTGCCTGTGCCAACCCCGACTTCTGCAACGTAGACGCAGATAGCTCGGAACTCTTCGCCAGCTCAATGGGTGCGAACGTCGGATCAAACGACTGTCTGGCACGCGCGGCCACGCGCGCAGGCGGGTGCAATGGAGGTGTTGCGTCCGCAATCTTTTCCCCAATCGACTTCGCCAACATGGTCGCAGGTAGCCTAGAACAATTTGCCAACACCGGAGGCGTGATCGTTGTCTCGATGAGCTGTCTGTCGGCGGTCGCACCCAAAAACGCATGCAATGACGGGGTCGGGTCCGCGATCTGCTCGAACACAATTCGAGCTAGCCCAAAGGAAAGCGTGGGATGGGTGGGCGCGCGGTCGTGCAGGTCGGTGTCCTCGATGTTGCGCAACTGCGCCTCCCCCGTGACGACGAACAGGTAAACGGACGCGATCATGGCGAATGCGGCCCTGCGCGCAACGGGCGCGGCAAGGGGAACAACGCGGGGTCCATGCAGAGGTCGCACTTGGAATCCTTGTATCACGATGGGGATGAGGAACCATCGCCTTCGAAGCGGGGCGGCAAAGAGGCACCATGGCGGCGCGTGGAAGGGAGCCGAGGCTCCACTACCAACCAAAAGTAAAATGTGAGGATTGAGCGCGTAGTGTTTTGCAGCAGGAGAAGTAAAGCAACCTGTATAAACATGATAATCGCACAGGCACGGGGGTCGGCCGACCTCCGCGCCCCCAAACCAAAATGGCCGCGGCAAGGGGATATTATTTAACAGGGCAGAAGCACAGGCAGTACGATAAGGTCCCGTTCGAATAGTAGTAGGCGAAGGAGGAGGAGGAGGAGGAGGAGGACGAGGAGGAGGAGGACGAGGAGGAGGAAAAAAGTGTGGTTGTCCAAAACGGCGGGGGGTCGTCAGGGTTGGAATCGGAACGCAAAAACTGGCCAGGATGGATCTTTCGATGGGGTCCAGGCACCGATTGTGAGCAGACTCTGGTCAGACAGGCAGGAGGAAAAGCAGCAGGAGGTGGACCATGTAATACACTGAACATGCGTTGACTAAAATTCAATGGGCCCTCTCGTCCGTCCCCATTTTCATCGATCCCGGGTATTCCTTCTCACTGCGGGAACCGCCCCCTTGAAAGACGAGCACCCCACGGGCACGCCATTCAAGCGAGGCCCCCACTTTGAGAAGGAATTGGCCAAATCAACGCGAAAACTTAGGACCATTGAAAAATGCCCCTCGAGAACAATGCTTCAAACAAATAAGCCCTTCATCCGTCAAGCTGTTGCATTGTGTTCAACGTCGGACCGTAAGTTTTAAAGACATATCAAGCGAGAACTCTCGAAAATACCAACACGATTCAAACAGTCTGGCCGCCGGTATTACGGACATCTCGAGCAACAACCCAATTTTGAAAGGAACCGACCTCACATCTTTTAGCTGCTGGAAATTGTTACAACGAGTGCGCGTGGCGCTGAGGCGATGACGACATCGTGGAAACAGGTACCACCCTCAACCCTTGTAAATAACAGTCGGGGGATATGTGGCGACGACTGTGCACGGCGTGATGCGAGAGAATAACATGTTGAAAATCACTCGCATTTAATATCTTTCAATGTCGGGTCTATCAAAGCAGTGAGGGCGAATGCGCGTGGAGCTAAAGCGAGAACAATTCTAAAACCACCAGCTTTCAACATGTTTAGGCGGTTGGAAACGGTCAAGACGCAATTGCACGGCGCTGTGGTGGGATCCGCGTTTTGAAAACAAACCGCCCTGTACTATTGTGCGGGTTAGACGCGTTTTAAGTGAATGCCCGCGGCGCTGTGGTCACACTTTGAAGGTCACTCGCTCTCCATCCCAATAGCTGTTGGTGAAGTCGGAGGCAATACGCACAGACCGCTCAGTTGACACGTCTGGTGGTACGACGAAGAAATGTTTTGAGGGGGCCGACAAGGGGTGACCTGGCTCAGGGGGGGCAATCATCGACTTGGAATCGACGGCGCACCGCCGACATGTCGGCGATAGACCCTCGATCACAAAACCGAACTTTCATGGGGCCGGGTGTTGCACCCAGGCCCCGAACGGCGAGGCATGGGCGATTACGGGTCGGTGCTCCCCCCCCCCCTCCCCCGTCCGTCGGCACCCCTTCCCCCCCCTTCCCCCGTCGGCGCCCCTGAAATTATGCGAAAGGGCGGCGGGGCCTCCCTGGCGCAGCAGCTGGGGTGGCAGCAGCCCTCGGCCTTCGGGGCGGGGCGGCCGCTCCACGCGGGGAAGGGACAGGTCGAGGATCGAGCAGGAGACCGAAAAAGGTGAGGAAGAATTCGAGGATCGAGGGCCGGGGATCGATGATCGAGGGGGAGGCTGATATCGATGGTCGAAGGGACAGATGAGATCGAGGATCGGGACTACATGGGTTCGGGCGTTTTTCGCCTCCCTGGGCCCCCCAAGGCGCCTGTGTCACCAGGGCGCATCCAACTCCTCAAACCCCCTCCTGTTGCTTGTCCTCCTCCTCCTCCTCTTCCTCATCCCTGGTCCTCCTCCTCCTCCTCCTCCCCCTCCTCCTCCTCCTCCTCCTCCTCGTCCTCCTCCGCATGCCTGGACTTCCCCGTGTTCCTCCTCATTTTCTTCCTACTACTCCCCTCCTCCTCCTCCTTATCCTCCTCCTCCTCCTCCTCCTCCTCCTCCTCCTCCTCCCTGTTCCTGACCCCTGCTTCTCGCGCGTAGCTGAAGGCAACCACGCCCTGCTATCCAACGAGCCGACTGCGCGCCCGCTGCAGCAATACCTTCGTGAGAGGCACAGCTGACTGAGCCACTTCAAACGAAAGAGGCACACATAGCTTGGGAAGACATCGAATATTAACGAAGAGCACGCGGGCAGTGGAATGAACGGCGGGGCTCGAGCGAGAGGGAGGAAAATACAAAGACGGCATATGGGACAATCGTGCACGACAGCGTGTAGTACCGCAAGGGAACGGAATTATCCCCAATAGTGCGCAAGGGTGTCAGGAGCGGCGCAGCCGAACCAGCAATGCAGCGAAATTGAATCATGACATCGCTTAAAACTGATCCAGCTGCCCAGGGAAGTCCTCAAAACGCCATGCGAGATGGGCCCATTTTCATTGAGGGAACCAGATGGCAAACCTCTTCCAAGCAGGAAAATTCAAAGATCGGGGGCGTCCCAGGAAGCCGCGCGGCCCATCGGGCCAAGAAAGCAATGCCGAGGTCGAGGTCGTCTGGGAAGCGTTCGCGCTGACGTTGCGGAGAGATCGGACAGGGGGGGGGGGGGTAGATGCAGAGGCCGAGAACTCCCGAGCAGCAGCAAGCGCGCAGCTTGACGCAGAACCAAGGAATTGACACATCTGGCGACGGCCTGCCTGGGGTGTTCGACAGAAGCAAGGCTTGGCCAGAAGGCCCGGGCGAGAAGCGGCCAGCGCAATACTCGGCGAGCTCAAGATGTCTAGCAGCAAGACTGCGAAATTATGTCGATATGGCGGCATGCTCGGAAAATGCATCAATGGCACCTCTCGCGGGACACGCGGGGCTCGTGGCCAGAATGCTGAAGGCGGAAGGCCCTTCCCAGGCGCCGACGTTGAACCGCCCAGCTCCGGACATGGCACCACGGGCGCGAACGCGGCGCGCTCGGTGCGAGGGGGGGGCGAGCGACGGCGGGGCAGGGGCCAGGAACGCGACAAAACTGAGCCACGTAAGAAAGATCGCACGGAAAAACGATTGGAATACAAACATTCGCTAAAAGCGGCCGGCGCGAGATGACGCCGCCGCGGGGGCCCCGCTTGAGCAGCGGCGAGCGCCGACTCTCGGCGCGGGCCCCGGGCCCGAGGACAAGCCCCGGGCAGGTCGGGCACTCAGCGATTGGAAACAGCCCCAGGTCGGGATTTGATTGCGAAGCCAAGCCCGCTACTTGGCGACGAGGGCGGGGGCGCGCCCCCCCACGAGCGGAACCAAGAAACGCTTCGAGCTCCTCAAATAAAACAGGCGAGGGCCCCGCTGCTATCGAACGCCGCATCCAGATGATGAAGGTCAAAGAATGTCAGAAACTACGGCGGCCGCGCCGTCGGCGCGCGCTCGAGCGAGCCTCCGGACTCTAGCGCGCGCCCCTTCAATCATCTCTTCGCGCGGCGAAAGACGGGGCCACTCTCCTTGATCGCCCAGGCAGCGCCGCAGATACATCAGAAGCGGGCGGCTCGCGATCGCGCCCGAGGCCCGCCCCCCGGGCAAGCGCCGGCGAACGCGGTCGACGACGAAGAAGGCAAGACCGCAGACTCTCGCGGACGCAGGGGCGCATCTCGCATGAGCTCGAGGGCACTCGACAAAGACAGAGAGCGGCAGAGGGGCCCTGGAGGCGCCGAAGTACATCACAACCCATGAGAGATTCCCTGATGGAAAGGCCCGGCCGTAATCCCAGGAGATCGCGGCGGGAGGCTGAATTGACGCGTCGCGCGCCATCGAAACTATCCTGATCCTCGCCCAATTCAAAAGAGCTCAATCCGAACCCTCGCCCACGCGCGAAACCCGCTTTCGGGGGCGCGCGATGGCGCTTGAGACGCCGACTGAGCCCTTCGAAAAAAATCCACGGATCAATTTATTCCGGGGGCCGCGCAAGGCCCACGGGGCGGGGGCCGCGAGTGGCCATTTCCCCATCCTGCCCGCCTTCGTCTTTGGCAGTGAAGCACCGCGGACGCCGCGCGAGGAAGGGGGGCGTCTGTTCTCCGCCAAACTGCCGCCGCCTGGCCGAGCCCAGACTTGATGGGGCCCGAGGGCGCCCTTCCCGACAAAGGGGGGGCCATCGAGCCTGGGGCGCAATATGACGCGTATGACGCGAGCAGGTCGGCGTCCAAGGGGGGTGATGCGAGAGATCAGCATAAACGGCATGTCTAGCAAAACCACGAGCGGCGCGCGCGTCGATCGCTCTCCTGCGGCAGGTCGACTGGCCCCGCGGGCCTCCCGAGCTCCTGGGCGGCAGCGATCGGCGCAGTGGCGGCTGCCGCCCCCCCCTTAAAAAAAAACGCACAGAAAAAAGCTGCCCTGGCCCCCCGCGATCTCGCCCCGCGGTCGGAGGGGCCCAGGCCCGCCCCTTCGAATCGCTCTCCCCCGTTTCCGTTGGGCATTGGCCCGAGGCCGAGAAGGTCCATCTTCCGCTTCGGCAATCGTCTGCCTTGGGGTCGCTTGCTTCTGGGTCGCAAGCACCCCGCGAGTCGCGCGGGGGCGCCCCTGGAACTCAGGCGGACCGATCGGCTCCGCTGTCCGCGCCAGCGGGCCGACCCGCAGGAAAAGCTCGACCAAGTCGCGGGCGCGCCGCGCGCACTGGGCGCATCTAGCATCTCGGCGCCAGATAGCACTGCTAGCGCGACCGATCGCCGCGGTGACGAGGAGTCGGGCGAATTGGGCTTGGGGGCGTGAGTGGCCATGCTATCCGTGGCGGTGCTGGCAGCCCGTCGCATCCTCTCGGAGTAGACCTGAAGACGCAGCGGGGCGCGCGGCGCGGGCTGACTCTGGTCGCGCTTCTCCTTGACCGTTCCCAAACCACTCGGTGCTCCAGACCAGATGGTCGCAAATCCAGGGGGGGGGAGCCAATGGGGGGGGGGGGGGGCTTTTTTTTCCGGTGGCATGCGGGCCCGGGGTGATGATCGCTCGGACAGGGGCGCGATCAGATACTCCGCGCATGCGCAAAGGCTTCGGCGGCTCCGCCGCCGAACCTGTGAAACTGCGCCGCGTCGCCATCCCCCCTGGGTCGAAGCGTCGAAGCGACTTGCGCGTCGATGTAGGCAAGCAACCTCTTGGTCGAAAACTGGCCCTGGGCCTAGAGCTCGGCCATCCTCGCGAACTCCAGCGCGCGAGCCGTGTCCGCCTTAGCTTTCCAGTCCTTGCGTAACCCGTGGGATGCCCCATCCGTTTCGGCGCCCCCCCCCCCCCGCCCTCCTCAGGGCGGCTGAGCGGCGAAGTCGTGGCCCCCCACGTCCAGCGCCGCGCAGAGACGGGGAAGCTCCTGGACATCAGGCAGATCCCTGGGCAGGCGTCGCAGCATCTCCTGCTCGCTCCTGGCGACGCGCTTACAACTGCGAGCGTTGCAGTGGATGAGCATGTCGTCGTCGTCCAGGCCCAGGCCTACCTGACAAGCTCGACCTGGAACGATCTCCAGAATCTGGACTCGAGGGGCCTGGGCCCCAAACCGTTCAAAACTGGGGTAGAAGGTGGCGGCGCCCCCTGCCTGGGGCTCTGGACAGAAAGGAGCGAACAACTCGTGTTTGAGGTTGGAGTGGTAGGGGAAGCCCTGGATCTCTAAACTGAAGCCACGGCTCTGTTGGGCCCTCACGGTGGAATCTGATGGGGAACGAAGTAGGCGTCGGGGAACAACGAGCCTGGGTTAACGGAGGGCAGGGTCACGATGGAAGAGAGCACGGGCGTTCCAAGTGGCCAGCGCAAGGGGCAACTAGACTTCGCTGGGCCCGCGCCGCGCACAAGCTTCGCTGGACTTCGCTGGGGGGCATCGCGCTGAACAGACCGCGCGGGAGGGCTGGCAGGCTGGCCCACGGCGTGACAGCGCTCAGCAACGACACCTGTGCCGTTGTTGTCGGCCACGTTCTCCAGGCGCCACTCGGGCTTGCATGGCTCGATCCCTGGCATAGGGGTGACCCTGGCGGGGGGGGGGGGGGGGCTTCCAATTGGCGCCCCCATGTTTTTTTCTGCACGTCGCTAAGAAATCCCTGGCCGAAACCTCTCGGGGGCACGGTGCGCATGTTTGAGTCGAAGCTCGCGTCTGGCCATGGCTGGCGACTTGACGGTGCTGGAGTACAGCTCGGCCCTCTGGCCTTGCAAGTCAAGGGGGATAGACTTTGACCATTCTCCTGAAGCCATGTTAAACGCACGAACTGCTAGGGCAACTGTCAATTGGGTGCGGGCGTCGTCTCCAAGGGGCGCGAAGGCAAACTTCTTGCCCACGGGGTCAGAGGTGAGGCGGTCGTCTGCTCCATCTAAGACCTGGCACGCAAAGGGGCGACAGCCTGCTCAAAAAATTCGGGAAAGACGACAGACTTGCACCTGGCGGTGGAGATGCGGGGGTCGATGTGCCGGTTGAGGGACGAATCCAAGACTGCTGCTTGCGGCTCCTCGGCTTTGATACGGTGCGCTAGGAAACCCAACTCAGCGACCATCCCTTCAAGTGCTCGGACATGTTCGTCTGTTGCTCTCTGATTGGCTTGAAGCTGTCCGAAGCGCATCTCGATCTGCTTGCTGACGCCGTCGTAGCTGGGGCCCATGGTGGAGCCGATGGCGATGACGGTGGACTGCATGGCCTCAACCTTCCGCAGCAATTCAGCACGAATAGAACCAACAAGATCACGGGAGGCGCCCATAACCGCCATGCGATTTTCCGCATTTCCTTCCTTCGAGTCAGGGAACGTCGCGGCGGAATCATGCGGGCAGCGAAGTCTGCCTGCCTCCCCCGTGGACATGGCAACGGCTGGAATAGCACGGAACTCCATCTGATGCCATGAGGGCTCCACGGTTTCAGCTTGAGCCGAAACGGTTACGGCCCCTGCTCCTCCTCCTCCTCCTCCTGTCCCCTCCCCCCTCTCCCCTCTTTCACTACTTCCCTCCTGCTCCTCCTTCGCTCCTCCCTCGTCATCCGCCTCCCCCTCCCGCCTCCCTCCTCCTCCTCCTCCTCCTGGTTTGGTTCCTCCTCCTCCTGCTCCTCCTGCTCCTGCTCTTCCTCCTCCTCTTCCTCCTCCTCCTCCTCCTCATCTTCCTCCTCCTCCTCATCCTCCTCCTCCTCCTCACCATCCTGCTAGTCCTCTTCTCCCTCTGCCAGCTGACACTCATCCCTCCGCGCTTTCATGTCTCCTCCATCACACATCGTTTCCATCCGTCTCCTTCTTCCATGCATAAACCCACCAGCTCTTCAGGGCGTAAGTGGTTGGGCGCGCGTCCTCTTCCAACCCCCTTTTTCCCCTAAGGGAATGCCCAGTATGCTCCAAGAGGCCCCCAACGCGCCAGCAATAGGCCCCCCAGACGCCCCAACATGCCTATGAGAGGCCGTCAAAAAACATTCCAAGAGACCCAAGGAAGCATCCAATGGGCCTCTGGTGCCACGCTCCCTCGTTCTGGGCAGCTCCTCTGGGCATCGTGTCTGGATGGGCTGGTGAGAACACACGAAGCATTAGACTATTCCTGCTACGAATCCTAGTATTCCTTTTCATCCTCCTCCTTCTCCGCCTCCTCTTCCTGCTCCCGGTCCTTCTCCTTTTCCTCCTCTCCCACCTCGGTTCTTAATACTACTATTACTATTAGTTTTATGATTTGTATCCTTCGTTTTGTTCTTCTTCTTCATTCAGCTAATTCTCCTGATACCTCTCAGATTCCTCGTTCATCCCTCTTCCTTCCCCCTCCTCCTCCATCCGCTTCGCTGTGTCCCAACTCACGTGTGAAACCTACCCGCAGGCCGTATGATCAAGCTACTGTCGGGGTGTGGTGGGGTTCGTACGTTGAAATATGTGTGCCACCATGTGAACCAATATCGGGGCGCCGGATACCACAACATCGATGAGGCGGCCCACATGGAGCCGTAACAAGTGTGTGGGGGGGATATCACTAAATCCCAGAGTTGGCGGCGCCAGAATGTGGAACATCGGGCTTTTGATCGCGCCGCATTGCTGATGCATTGGCGACGACGTGCGGTCCAATCTCCGAGCCCATCTACTCGGACACCATTCGGGCGGCCTCCTCCTCCTCCTGCATTCATTTTCCTCACACATAACTCCTCCCTGTCGCATGAGACTTCCTCACCACTTACGACCCTGAAGCGGTGTTCAAAGTGTGGTTCTCGCTTTTACGCCGCGCACATTCATTTTTTCACCATTTGCAGAAAATCAACGGATTGAGGGCGGGACATTTTCAACATGTGGCAATCGCCTTAGCGCCGCGCACATCAAAACAAAAAGTGCAAGAGCTTCACGGATTGAGGGCGGGCCGTTTTCAAAATGTGGTTGTCGCTTCAACGGCGAGCACACTCATCTTTAACATTTGAAAGCGGTTCACGGATTGAGGGCGGCTCTTTTTCAAAATGTGGCTCTCGCCTTAGCGCCGCGCGCATTCGTCTTTTCCAACATTACAAGAATTTCGCGGGTTCCCAAGGCACACGTACCAGGAATTGTGTTTTGGAAGGACTCAGGATTCTGAGGGTGCAACAATTACGTTGGTTCGCGATGCTGGTATCCCAGCAGTGGTACTCTGGCATGATTCAAGATCGTCAAGACGCAACTGTCAGGTTGATCCGTGGCTTTGGAGCCCCGAGAATGAAGTTCTGGCACGCTTCAAAATCTTTAGATGTGGGTCCCCCAGCACGGCAGTTCCCTCAGTGGAAATGAACTCTAGTAGGGGTCTGTGGAGAGGGAGCTTGGAGGGAAGGTATGTTCCAACACCGTTGATGGGTCTTGGGTTTGCACTGATCCTCCTCCTCCTCCTCCTCCTCCTCCTCCCCTTTTCCTCCTCCTCCTCCTCCTCAGCGAGGCTTCTGCTCATCCTAACCCTCCTCCTCCTCTTTCTTCTCGTCGATTGCGGCCGGGTCGAGGAGACCGCAAGGGCCGAGGACCATGTGGCGTCCGACGAGCTCGTAGATCTGAAGCCGGGAGGCAGGATCGGGCAGCTCGGCAGACACGAACCGCTCGATTTGGGTCTGCGTGCGGTGTTCATCGGGCTCGGCGAGGATGAGAGGGAGGTAGACGTGAGGGAGGCCTCGCTTCTGGAATTCGACGAGGTAGGTCCATGCGAGAACCTTTCCGAGGACGTCTCCAACTGTCAGGGCTTTCAGAAGCACTTGAAGTTTGGAGCGAAATACCCTGGCAACCAAGTCTGCTGGGCGATCTTGAGGCTGCTCGCCAGGCCGAAGGTTTGTAGCAATCTCGGGCCATTTGGGATTCGCGGTGCAGGTGATGAAGAAGTCGAAGCACCCGAATCGTGCCACGAGGCTCAAGGCGTCGAGGTATAACTGATGAAATGCTCAAGGGCCGCCTCAAGCTCGCATGTAAAATGACTGGCGTGCCCGGGAGAGGTCGCGGCACGTTGGGCGGTTCTTCGCCGCGGGCCTCGGGCGGCGGCGGCGCAGCAGATGAGTGAGCTCTTGGTTGGGCGCCGTATCCGCAGATGTGGATGGCATGGGCATGTCACGTGCAAATTACTCCGCGATGTAATCCAGGAGCCTTGCGCAGCTGGCGCTGATCACGCGCTGTCCAATCCAGTCGCGCATGTTCCACTTTCATAATGGCGTCCACGATGAACTTGTGGAACAGCCTGCCTGCGGCGCGTTGGGGCTCGGCCTCCAAAGCATTCGAAGGCTCACGTTGCATGAGGCGGAATGAACAGAACTCGGACATGCTGGTTTTACGAGGCTGACCCGTGTGCGGGTCAGGCAAGTTTTGCAAACCGCATGAATAACCAAGTCTACCGTCGACGTGGATGGGAAGGTAGGCCAACGGGTCCACGTGTTCGGACAAGTAGGATATTTTGTGGATCACAGAATGCTCTCGCAAGATATTGATATCGCAAACGGAGGCGAGCTGCTCTGACAGCGCGCCCTCTCCGACGACGACGCGTGACACCTCCGCAGACGATGGCTGGTTGCACGCGCGAGGCTCACAATCGGTAGCTCTAAAGAATCGGAAAGCATGCCGTGGCGATCCACCCCTGCTTGGCCGCGGCGCTCGGCTGCGCTTGTTTGCGCGGCCTCGTGCGCATGGAGAAAATCTGCCAGACAGGGGGTCCGGGGCTGGTGTTTGTTGTGCGCGACTGCTGCAGGGTCCGTTCGATGCGATGGCTCTGGGGTGGGGCGCAGCAACGCGTCGAGCAGCTATCGGAGGATGGCAGGGTCGAGTTGCGGAACTGCTGTCGATCGGAGTTTTGCTGCAGGGGCAGCGTCGTAGATGTATAGCTGCGCGTATCGAGGCTTGGCGGTGGCAGCACATGGGCTTCCAACCAGATGGTGAGGCTCCTGAGACGCCCCCGAGAAGCCCCCAAGCCGCATCCAAAAACATGTCCAAAACAATATTACAACTGTGGGCCGCGCCACGTTGAAGCATCGCAGCGTTGGCTTCCAAACACGCGGCGCAGGAGTCACCGATCATGCTTCTGGTAGCCCCCCCGAGTGAAATCTCCTGGAACACTGTTGCGACGGCTTCTGTTGGCTACGACCGTCCCCGCTGCGCCCTCGACCCACGATCCAAGCACGGTGCTGGGGGGGTCCAAAGGGGAGTTCACAAATCATGGCCGGAGGCATGTGCGCGGACGAGGGGGACCAGGGGACCACTTGAAATACGATGAAGGCGTCATGAGATCCGGGGATACATCATGGCCCCCGCTATGATATCCCCCCCTAAAGTCTCTCGGAGGCCTCCGACGGTGGTGGGATGGGTCGAAGACTATCCGGTAATTTCTGCTTTCCAGCCCACCCCGTCGCCGGTGCTACGGGCTGCTACGAAAGATGAGAATCGCGTGACCAAATCCACTCCAAATCGGTTCGTGGACCCCTCCTGGGGTCCATCCTGACACGTTCTCCGCGCCGGGTGCAGTCGTGAAGACGAGAAGCCTCCTGGAGGCCCACAGAAGTCAAAACACGCCCAAGTCCTCTAAGCTCGAATCTCGGTCTTCGCCGCCGTCGCCTCTAAATGCCACAGTAGGCTTCTCGTGCAGACATACTGCGTCACGCAGATATCAGAAAAAACGTCGTCGGCGAATGCACACCCTGCGGTAGCCTTGTCGTGCAGGCCGTACCTCGCCACGCAGATTTCCGAGAACGTCCTAGCGCGTTGCCCCCCCACCCCCTCTGGCTCAAAACTAAACTTCCTCTGGTGCTGCGGCGAGCTCGACCATACAGAGATAGTTCGATACCTCGAAAAGGAGGGAGGATGGAGGAGGGTGGAGGATCGAAACCAACCTAATCAACCTGATCTTGCCCTACGGGGAAAAAAGGATCCCGAGGGAAAAGGGACATGGATCCAGTGGACTTCTCTTGGACCAACTTTCGACATGTCAGGCCGCGCGTGCCAATAAGCCCCATCTCAGAGAGAGGACATAGCGACCTTGAGCGGTGGCTTACTCACGCCACTCACCCAACACATCGGACAGATAAGAGAGCGCCTACCCCCGAGCTTATGCGGGCGGCTTGCGCGCGAGTGCCCGCGCAGGACCCCCTTCGAAATTATGCATTACTCACGCGAGCAACAAATAATCCTTCAACATCTGCGACCGGGAAACTGCATTCCCTCTTTGTTTCGGCCCTTGGTGGCCCCGTCGTGGCAACCACGGCCGCGCGTGGCTCGCGGAACTGGCTGGGATGAGCGAGGGGGAATATTGAACACAAATTCAAATGTGCAATCTTGACAACATGTCGCTTGCCAACGAAAGTCTGCTACAAAAGCAACGTACTATGAGGTCAACCGTGGAACTGACATGCACAATACTTCGCATTGCCACCTTCTGGCAATTTCTCCGCACATGCACCTTGAAATTGGGGGCTGCGGGCCAGCCCACTGCCGTGATTCGATCTGCCACCAAGACCTCGCCTACGTCTGCGATGTATCCTGCCAACTCGAACCTACAATCGAAACAACTAAAAACAAATTCGTTTCCTAAGCATTGAACGCGTCCGACTGTCAACTCCGAAACCCATGCGCGCCTAAGCATCATTCTCTCGAATTCGGTTGTGCCCCTTGACTTGCCGAATAACCTTGCGCACGCATGCGATGATAATATCAGCGTTCGGACATGCAACGGCAATGTTGTATCCTTGCAATCACCCTTCCAACCACCATTCTGCTGAAGAGCCGGTAAGAGGATGCTTCTCGCATCCGATGCAAACCTCACACATCAAGAACGCCGCGCTGCTCTCTGAGGCGGGTGAAGCCGCTCACGCCTGTGGCCATGACGCGTTCAGCTCTCATGATCCAACGCTGCCGACGTACTTTTCAACTAGGCTTTTCGTTGGCATGGGCATAGTGGCGCCATCATCACTGGCACTATGTCAACTGATTCGACAGCGGTCAGATGGATACTCCTGATCCCTCGAACCGCATCGTCTCCAACACAAAACTGATCTTGAAACCCTGCAGGCAATGATCATCGGCATTATGGGTGGAGGATGTCGAGCCCATGACCTCGCCAGATTGAGCAATATCCTCTCAAAACTTGAAGGACACGTCGACAGGACTGTCATAGCAAGCCAACAATCCCCTGTCAATGTGAAGACTGCTTTCGTGGCACATCGTCGGCCTTTAGAGTCGTTGCGTCCAAAAGAGCCATCTATCTGGGAGGACCTCGCCAATCCAGGTGTGGAATGATAGCACGAGCTTCCGCATTGTCCACGCTGCATGAAGAACTTCCCCCCGCGCTTTTTGAAACTACGGGAAGCGGTTCCCATCTGATTCAACAAGGCGGGCGCCATCGCTCCAAACGCGGAGGGCAGAAACAATCCTCGAGCACCCTATAACATCAACTCCGGGCTGTTGTCAGACTTATCAGACTCAACTGTCACAATCATCGGCGCACCCTCTGTCTGAATCCATGCGAACTAAGCGTCCTGGGCTTGCTGATTTCTCCCTCAACTGCATGCGAAAGATCAAAAGCGGCCGCCATGCCAACACCTGCACTCGCTGGACTAATTCGTCCATGCAGGATGTCCTCTGCCACCTCGCCTACTTGGAAGCAACACTGCTGAGCCATGGCCACGACATCAAGGGCAAGGAAGCCTGCGACGCGAAACTTCTCACGTGCAAATCTTGACTTGCGCCAGGGAGACATAAGCGCGGAGGCAGAGACGGGGGACGAGGGCCTAACCCCCATGCCGACCGAAGTGCGCCACAGGGCCGAAACACAACTTCGGCCCTGTGGTGCCGTTGTCAGTGCTTGGGCGCTGCAGCTGGAGAAAGATCCGGATTTGAAACAGGAGAAAGAAATGGAGCAGGAGGGGGGGGGGCAGGACAGAGACTGGGATGGGAAGCAGGAGGCGAAGCAGAAGGAGGGGATCAGGAGTTCGAGCACCACGAGCAGGGCGAGTGGGAGAAGCAGGAGCAGAAGAGGCCAAGGAGGCTCTGCCCTGGAGCCAAACCGAAGGCCAAACGGACCCTGCAGAGGCAACAACCCCCCAAAGATTGCCCGAACCAGCCGATGCTGACTGCTAGATGGCTCCTGGAGTGTAAGTTCTATTGACATTCTGGCCCCTTTCCGCCTGAGGAGCTCTGACATCCGTCGACTCGATTCTGTTAGAGTCGCCGGCGAGCTCCCGACCCGTTCCACGGGGCCTGCTTTTCACCCTGAATCGCTTTTTGACGGTGTCGGGGCCCAGAAGCGGCCCCCAAAGCAGAGAAATACAAACAAATCCATGCATTCTTCTGGAGTCGCCCCAAGTCTGGGTAAACATCCACTTTGACTGGGTCCCCCAGAGTCCATCCTGGCAATTCTTTGAGCTGCGCCCAGCTATGGCCACGAAGAGCCGCCTCAGGTGGCCAACAACTAGCACAACGAGGAGGAGCCCTTCCCATGCCATCATCCCTCCACTCGTTCTCCCCTCCATTCCTCCCTTCCTTCCTTCCTCCTCATCATTGCTAAGAGTCCTGTCGTAGCGGCAGAAGTGGTGGACGCCACTGCAGTACACGCTGCCTGTGACGGGCGGTCGTGCCTCCTCCTCCTCCTCCTCATCGTCCTCCTCGTCCTCCTTATCGTCCTTCTCGTTTTTCATACGATATCCCTCCTCCGTCTCTTCCTCCTCCTCCTCATCCTCCTCGTTCTCCTCCTCGTCCTCGTCCTCGTCCTCCTCCTCGTCCTCGTCATCCTCCTTCTCCTCCACCTGCTCATTATCATCGCACGCATCAGCAGCATCATCATTAGCAGCATCATTATCATCATCATCATCATCATCATCATCATCATCATCATCATCATCATCATCATCATCCTCATCATCAGCATCATCATCATCATCATCATCATCATCATCAGCATCAGCATCAGCATCATCATCATCATCCTCATCCTCATCCTCATCATCATCATCGACAACAGCAAGAACACCATCATCCTCGCCTTCGTCTTCCTATTATCCGTCGTCGTATTCGCATGATGCTCATGATTGGAATTTCCATCCTATGCATCACCAACATCATCATCACCATCACCATCATCATAATCGTCATCGTCATTGTCATCATGATCAGAAGCATCATCGTCACCACCACCACCACCATCACCAGCACCACCACCACCACCACCATCATCATCATCATCATCATCACCACCACCATCATCATCATCATCAGCATCATCATCACCATCATCAGCATTATCATCAGCATCATCAACAACAACAGCAGCATCAGCATTGTCATCATCATCATCATCATCATCATCGTCGTCGTCGTCGTCGTCATCACCACCAGCATCATCGTCGTCATGGTCATCAACGTCATTCCTGTCCTTCTCCTATGTCTCTTCCTCCCCTCCTTCTTCCATCTTCTTCATCCTCCTCCACCTGGACTTCTGGTTCTCCAGCTCGCGCCCACCCCTCTTGCTACTCCTGCCCCCCTCCTCCTCCCCCTCCCTCTCCCCCTCCCCCTCCTCCTCCTGCTTCTCCTCCTCCTCAGTACCCATGCTCGCTCAAGCCATTTGACTGGCTCCTGCTCCTCCCCCGCGCCATGGGGAGGTCTTAGGCTGTCAAATCATGAAAGGCAGCCTGCCGCTGGTGGCGCGGGAGGTACTCGGCGCGGCAATCGCCACCCAACAACTGTGCCTGGAATGCAAAGCCGTGCACGCAGCCCTCGCAGCCGCGGTGCTAGGAGCAGCGCAGGGTGCCACCATCCAGTGATCGTGGCGCCGAGGACGGAGGAGGGCCGCCGGGCTGGTGTCCTTTCGGCGCAGGGCGCGTCGGCCCTCGTGCACATGGATATCCCGCTCTAAGGGGTCAAGGAGGGAACTGACCTCCAGAAAAAAAAACCAACGTCTCGCAATAACGAGCGTGGACAAACCAAAACGCTTGTGATGGGGCAACTCGGCTCGGCTCGGTCAGCCGGAACAGCAACACGACATGCCATCCAGGCGTGTGGGACTTTATTTCTAATCACCACAGATAGTGCAGGCCAATAATATTACGGAACTCAAAGGGCTCGGCGAGAGGATTGAGGAGGCCCAACAGCTTTTTGTCACACCAAACACACCAATGATACCCGACCGCATGCACTAAACGAGCGTGAAATCACCTCGAGGCCAAATGCGATAGGCGAGCCAACACGCGAGACCTTGGCCAGCGCAGATCAATTTAGACGGCCGTAGCCACGGCAACGAAGCAAAGCTGTCCTGCGCATGCGGCCGAGGCAACCCAGATCCCGTGCCTAAGTGCCGTGAGCCGCGAGGTAAGCTCGTAAGTCCCACTGGACTCAAAGGGAAGAGGACGAGGAGAGAGAGGAGAATATGGAAATGATAAGCGCGTGACGGCTCTGCCAGCCATTTCGAACACACACACACACACACACGCACACACACACGCAACGGACGCAACGGTGGAGGCGGAGGAGGAAAGACAGAAAAAGGAACGATAAAGGAGAAAGGGGAAGGAACGGGAACCGACCGCTCCACCGTAGGACTGTGGATCCACAGCGAACGACAAACAACACATGCCAGAAGCCTACCATCAAGCAAGCTGCCCCCACGCACAACATGCGCTGCGCGAAAAAAGGATGCGGCAAAGCCAACAGCAATGCACATGTAATCAAGAAAGACGGAGAGGGATCCTGCGCGCCTAAGAATCGCCGCCGCCGCATCGGGAACATGGCATCCCATCTCGGCGGGGTCACGCCCGGCCCCAGCGCGAAGCGCCCGTCACACCCTGGCGGCGTGCCAGCCGCCTCCAACGCGAGTTCGGAGTCACATCTCGTCGGCACAAGGCCCATTATCCCGACGTGCTTGCAGACGCGACAAAGAACATGCACCGATTCCGCCCACTCACGGGCGTCCTCCAACTCATTGCTGGGCGTGCTAAGGTGGAGGAAAAAGTCCACGGCCAGCTCCCCAGCACGGTGGCCCTCGCCCCGCCGCCGCCGCACGACAAGGCAGAACGCCACATGCGCGATGGAGTTGTGCCGCGCTTGCATCCAGAGCGGCGCAGCCTTTGCCTTCCCAACCGCGGCTCGTGCACCGCTGCCCAGACCTTAATTTCGGGCTGCATCTGCGCCCTGTCACTTGCAGCATGGGCACGGCGTGCTGAACGCAGAGCCTCGGCAGAGGCTGCAGATTCCAGTGTGCGAGTTTGCGGCGAAGCAGTGAACGGGCGCGCCCCCATGGCGTGCCCCTGCGGGCCACGCGCTGCTTGGCGACGAGGGCCTGCTGGCCCGCGCGTTGCCCGCGGAGTTCGTCTTCTGGCGCAGAGGTTCGTGCCAACTGCCCCTGTTCGGCGAAGTCGTTGGGTTGGTCCTTATAGCTGCGGTTCCGCCGCGCGAAGCTAATCGAGCCGCGCGAGCGCGATGTTGTTGGCGTGGCTGGTCAACTAACTGTCGAATGGCCCAGGCCCGCTTCCTACTGCAGCTCTCTTCCCTTTGCAGCGCGCATCGCGCCCTGAAGATTCAGGAAGCCAATGGGGACAGTAATGGAAGTGAGATCGCGCAACGCCTCTGGCGTCACCTAGTCCATGGGCCCAGGCAGGAGGGCGCGGCATGCCTCGGCGAGATCTCGCTGCAACGTCGGAGGTGGGCATTCGAACTGGCCGACGAACATTGACGCCGAGGCGATGTAATCCCGGTGCGCTTTGAGACTCATAAGGGGCGCAACGCCGAGCTTGCCCCACCGAGCGGCACGAGATGCGCATTTCATCCGGGGGGCGACCCAGGACAACTGCTGTCGCCCATGCCCCTAGTACACCCCGACGTACTTGGCCGCTGCGGCAGTGGTGCGTCCATTCCAGCTGGGCGTGCACACGTGAAGGGGCCCACTCAACCGATCTGTTTCCAAAGAGCCCGTCATGGCCAGGACCGTCTTGGCGACGTTGGGCAGCAAACCTGCGATCAGCTCGAATTCGTCGAACAAGCGCTGAGGATGCCCCGCGCGCCTTCGGGCCGCAAGGCGGACCATCGCCAAATCGTCGGCGGGCGCACTACTGACCACCCACGGGAACTCGCGCCACAAACGTCTGAGAAATCCGCCGATCCGGCGTGTGAGTTTAAGGGGGAGGGGGTGGCCGGGGTGGCTCTGCCGGGGTATGGGGAGGAGGGGGGGGTCTGGTGGCGTGGGTTCTGGTGGCGTTTGGGGGGGGGGTCCGGTCCCCCGTCCCGCCTGTGGACAAGGGGAATTGAGGAAAAGGGGGTCGTGTGGCCGGGATGGCTCTGCCAGGGTAAGGGGAGGGGGCCCCGGGGGGGGGTGTCCGGTGGCGTGGGTTCTGGTGGCGCGGATGGGAGGGGGGTCCGGTCCCCCGTACCGCCTGTGGACAGGGGGGGGTGGGGGAAGAGGGGGGGGGTCCAGTGGCGTGGGTTCCGATGGCGCGGGGGAGGGGAAGGGGGGGTCCGTGGCGTGTGAATTTGAAGGGGCCTCAGCTACAGCCTCGAGGCTGATCTTCAGCCTCTGGGGGGGTTGCCGGGGTGGCTCTGCCGGGGGAGGAGGGGAGGGGGGGCGCGCGCGCGTGCGCGGGGCAATGTTTGTCCGTGTACGCGAGAACGGGATCGGGGAAAAAAGGAGAGAAATGGAACGGGACAAGAGCGGAAAACGGGGAACAAATGGGGGGGAAGACGAAGTGTCTGTCGTGTGGCGTGCGTGTGTTTGCGCGGTGCGCCCGCCTGTGCCCTCTCCCCACTTAGAGCTGTGCGTAGCCCGCCTAGCTTTTACTGGAAGAGGTTCGCTCTCGCCCCGCAGACCAAAAAAGTGTGTTTGCGCGGTGTGCGTGCTGTGTGTGTGTGTGCGTGTGTATGTGTGTGTGTGTGTGTGTGTTACCGGCGTGTGCGCGTATTGTGTGTGTGTGAATGCGCCTGCGAAGGTGTGTGTGTGTGTGTGTGCGTGTGCGCGTGCGTGTGTGTGTGTGTGTGTGCGTGTGCGCGCAGTGTCTGCGAGCGTGTGCGTGAGTGCCTGTCGGCGAAAATGTCGCCGCCCACTCTGGGGGGCGCCCCGAGCGACCCGGATCGGCGACACTGGCCGAAGGCCACTACAATAAATCAGAACAAGCTGCGCAAGGAGGGGTGGGGCGGGCGCCCCTGCAGGACCGCGCGCGTCAGCGCAAATCCAAGGAAAGGGGGCGCCAGCGAGCCCCATCTCGCAGCGATTGCCCGCGCGGAGAACAATGGCGACGGCGGCGGGCCATCCTGGCCAGCCGAGCCGGCGGGGGAACTTCGAAAATCGCAAGTGCTCTATGGAGGGAACGGCCGCTGTGATATCAAAGAAGGGGGCCGCGCCCCCCTCCTCCCTCGCCGCGGCGAATATCAAGGCCTCGCGTTGATGTCGACGATTTTGCTCGACATCGACCGTCCTCGAATGGGGCCCATCTGCTCTGTCGCGACCGGTGCCCCAAGAACTGGTTCGAACGTCGCCTGGCACGCGCTGGCCATAAGTCCGTCGTCCGTGTTCGCGGCGTTGAGGGGCCCGTCGAGCGCCCTGTCAAATGCCACCGCCATCAGAAAGAATATGAGCGCGCTTGCGTTGATGCGCGGCCAGACCTCCACCAACTTGGACGGGGTGTCCTCGTTGCAGACCCCCTGAGAAAAATGCCCGCGGCCGAGCTCTCAGGGCGCCGCCAGGCCGCAGAGGGAATGCCATCGGATCACGGGGCTGAGCTGAGCATGCGCACACCCATGTGCAATGGCCGCTGCCCGTCGCGGCACGCCGCGCCATCCTCCATCCACTGGTCCACCAAATCCGCGCAGATGCCCCTGGACACGGACACATGTCCCAAATGTGCGCCAAGCGTTTGCGCCACGGCAGCGGGGCAAGTAAGATGATCCCCAGACGCAGCGCCGATCGCACGCGCGCCCCCCGACTTGCCCGAGGGGGGCTGGAAGAGCAGCTGCGCTGCCCGCGAGCGTCGGCGTTGCGCCATGGCGCCCGCGCCATCCCGCAACTCCAGGCTGGCCTTGTCGAGCTCGTCCGAACTGTGTTCGCGGGCAAGGTCAACCGCGTGGTCCCGCACTATTTGCAGGCTTTGCGTAGCATGATAATGAGCATCGCATGGATTGGGCAAAAGATCGCGAAGGTGCGGCAACGAGCTGAGCATGCTGAAAACGTGCCCATGGAGCCCGTCTCAGCCGCGCGGAGGATGCGCGTGGTCACGTCCAGCTGGTCCTCTCGCTCAATGACTTATTCCGCTGCAATGGGTCGCGGTAGCAGACGCCGCCCGACGCGCTTAATGGCGCCCTTGCGCATCCGCCGCTGGGGGGCGCCTGTGGCGCCGCGGTGCAGCGACGGACGATGGTGGAATTCCCGCCGCACCTGCCCCCGACAAAGTCTGGGTGGTGGATGCGATCATTCGTGAGGGGCCGCTCGTGTTCCAGCCAAAGATGGGGGAACCGTCGGGCGAAGAGGGTCGCCCTGTGGTCCGACGAGTGTGGCTTCAATTCCAGTGCGACCAGCTTAACCTCCCTGTCCAACTACTCCGACACGGTCCGGTTGCAATAGATTCTGTCAGATCGCGATCTGACACGCGAGGGCGCAAACGTCATCTCGGGCCGTCGCGTGTCCGCATGCCCGAATGGGCGTCGCAGCGCCGCGTTGAAGCGGCATTCCTCGCGGTGGCCCAGATGGCCAGAAGTTCTGCCGTCAGAGCGCGAACGACCGTCCGCCGCAGCAAGGGGCCAGTTGAAGTCTTCTCCGAGGATCGTCAAGGCGCTGGTCTGGGCGCCGAGGCGCCGGCCCAGACGGGCGTGGACGAATTCCGGGAGGGCCAGAAAAGAAGCCGCTGCTCCTCCGGGGCGCCGCGCCACCGCCGCGGAGGGGAAGCGGCCCGCGACGACGTCCAAGGCGCCCTGCATGCCCATCAACCGAAGCCAGAACGCGCGCCCAGGCCATGGGGCCCCCAACCGGGTCTCGTCGAAGCGCTCCAGGAAATCGCCCTTCACCGCGATGCCAACGCCAGCGAGGCCAGTGGACGGGCCGGCCCACCATCGCGCAACGGTTCCCTTCGGAGGGGCCCAAGCCTTGCGCTGACCAGGAGTGCCACGGGCCTAAGCGGTCAAGACCACGTCGCAACTAGCCAACAAGGAGCGCACATGCCGGCGGCATGGCGAGAACTATCCGCCGCGAGACATGCGTCAGCGCTCCAAGAAGCAATTGAAAAGGGCGGCGCGGGAATGGGGTGGGCTGGAGGTGGCACCGTCTCCCTCCCCACCTCTCCGAGCGCTCGGAGTAGCTGGAGGTGCAAATTGATCGGGGCGTCGTCCAAGAAGCGCCCAAGCGAAGTCAAGGTCGCCGCAAGTAGCGTGCCCAAACCACCGAAGACGAAGGGTGGAATCGAAGGGGCCAATCGCAGGCTCTCCATGCAAGCACGATCAAATCGGGCGGATAATGAAGAGGCCAAACTCGAAACGCCAGGTCCCGGCGTGTACCATCACGCAGGTAACGAGGACACCGGCCAAGATATCTCCCGCTCCGCCCAACCTGGGCGGGGGGAGATGTAGGGCGACGTCGAACACCCACCCTGAAATACCTTCGGATGTCCAGAGCTGAGTTCCAGCGTGCAGCTCTTGGTCCCTTCGGCCGTCTAGTCATTGGCGGCGGCGAACGGCGCCTCTTGGCATTCCTTCCGCGCCCAACTGGTCGCCGCTGATACGGCGGAAGCCAACGCGGTGGGGCCCACCCCGCGCGGACTGACCTTGCAGCGCGGCGCGCACCTTGCGTGCCGCCTTCGAATCATGCAGAAGAAGGTGAAGGCGTCCCAGAAAGGCCCCCGAGTCCACCCTGCTTAGGTAAACGGACTTGCCCGCTGCGGGGTCTTGGTCTAGTCGGTCTCGCGGGGCACCAGGCCCGCGGCGTTGCTGCATGATCAGCTCGATCGCCTCCCCAACCCCATCCTCCTTGCCCAACTCTCCCACCATGATCAGGTCCGCGATGCAACCCATGCCCGAGCTCCTCGCGATGCCTCTGCGGCGACTGGTCGCCATCGCCTCCTGCGCCGCCGCGGGCGCAGCAATGGGGCGCCCACCACAGGGCCAGTTCAGGCAGCTCCAGCAGGATGAATAGCAAAGCGCACATCTGCAGCTCAGCTGCAGTTGCAAACCGGGAAACAACTTGCCGAACAGGAACAGAAAATGACAGGGTAGCAGCAGGCGCAGCGCAACCATGGGATGAGGCCGCGCGCATGATACTCAAATTTCAAAACTTGCTCACGCGTTCTGGTCAGCAACACAACTCGGCATCAAACGCGCCAGCTTCCCACCCGATGGGAAAGGGGATTCCACTGTGTAGCAGCAGCTGGCCCAAGAGGAGTATAATGACGAATCACAAGGAAGAGCGCCGTTAGCCAACGTGGACCACAAAGAGTGTGTTCCTAGCATTCTATGGCGTGCAATTAATTTCTGTTCGCAGCGAGTAATCAACTCCACTGCTCGCGCAATCACCCCGCCCACCCACCCGCGACTTGATTTGCGTGAGCCCATGCGGCGGCGATTGCGACGCGTGCTCGGCGCTGGCTCGTGCATCCCTGCGGCCGCGCTAGCGCGCGCAGGCTCGCGCGCGCGGCCGCCAGCTAGTCTGGCGCGACCGACGCGGCCGCGGCGGCGCTGACCGCCGGGCGCTTCCCAGCGGGCACTTCGGTGCGAGTCGGCGACTTGGGCGGGCGCGGTATCGTGGCAACGTCGAGAGCGATCGACGCGGGAATGGTCGCGGCGATTCTGGTGACGATGATGACAACGACGACGGCCAGGTCAGTGACGGCGCCGGTGCGGATCAAACCGACGACGATGACGGCGTCCTCGCGTCGGCGGTGAAGGTTTTGGAAAGACTTCGATATGCGCGCGCCGCCGTCGCGCGAGAGTGCCCCGCATGGCGTGATTTGACACGGATCGCGCCCCCACCCCCCCCGCGCGCGCCAGGGCGCTCGAATGATGTCGACGCGCGGCGGCAGAGGCCTGGTGGGCATAACTCCATGAACATGTTGAACAACTCGTGGTCTTCTGGAGAATTATTCACTAAAGCCGAGCGCAGGCTTCTCTGAAAACTGGCGTTGCAGAGCCACTGGTAGTGTTGGGGCGCTCGATTTTGAAATCCTAACGGAACCTAGCGTTGTTGAAAAATGTCGGCGCGCGCGCGCTGTCGCGCGCGCGCGTCGCCCTTTTTCTGGCACGGGGTTTTTGCGACAGCGCGCGCGCAGGGGCGTTCGAGCGATTTCGACATGCGCGCGCGAAAAGCCTGCGCGGTGGCAATGTGTAAAACACCATGAAGAACCGATGGATTCCTGGAGAATTCGCGCGAGGGCTGCGCGACGCCAAGTTTTTCATGTTTTTGTTTGTGGAATGTTTTCCGGGCGCTCAATTGCGAAATCCTTGCGGGGCCTATCTGTTTAGGGGGATTCGGGGATGCGCGCGCGACGACGCGCGTGCGTGCAGTTCGCCCTGTTTGCCGCGCAGAACTATCGTGCACAGGTGACTTTTGACATGCGAGTGCGCGCGCGAACTTTTTTGCAAGGGGCGGGGGGGGAACCGTTGCCCGTTTTGCTGGGGCGATGTGAATTCACATTTCGAGTAGGCGATGGGGCAGAATCGCATTGAAACTGCAATGCGACGGGATGGCCCGCGAAGTCGGGGGGCGGGGCGGCGCGTCCCAATCGTCTTCTAGAGCGGAGGATCTATGTGGAACACTGCGTGGCGCAGTCCATGCGGCGGGACATGCGCGGCGCAGTCCATGTGGTGGATTTCGCCAATTCCCGACCTAAAATTGTCAGCTCCACTGCTCGCGAAATAGTCCCACCCGCCCACCCGCAATCTGGTCCAAAAAGCGGCGGCGATTGCGCTGAGTGCTCGGCGTTGGCTGGTGCATTTCTGCGGCCGCGCCAGCCCGCGCGCGCGCAGCGGCTGGCTAGCTTGGCGCGACCAGCGTGGCCGCGGTGGCGCTGACCGCCGGGCGCTCCCCAGCGGGCACTCCAATGCGAGTCGGCAACTTGGGCGGGCGCGGCGTCAGGGCAACGTCGATAACAGTAGACAAATATGATGACATTGGCGATGCTGGCGGCGACGTTGACAACGACGACGGCGCGGCCAGCGACGGCGCCGATGCTGATCGCGCCAGCCACGATGTCGGCGATCAAGGTTTTTGGAAGGAGTTCGACATGCGCGCGCGACCTACGCGCGAGAGTGGTCCGCGCGGTGTTATTTGGCAGGGGTCGCGCCCCCTCGCCCCCATCCAGCGCGCGCGCGCGCAAAAGCGTTCGAAAGATTTCGGCGCGCGGCGCGAGAGGCCCATTTGGCAGGGCTCCATGAACGCGTTGAAAACCAAATGGATTTCTAACGGATTCCGAACGCAAGCTTTAGAAAACACCGACACTGCGAAACTACTAGTTGTATGTTTTACTACTGTTTCGGGGCACTCGGTTTTGACATCCTCACGAACCCTATGGATTTTCAAGATTTCGGCATGCGCGCGCGACGACGCGCGCGCGCGTGCGCGTCGACCCACTTGTTGCAGACGGTAATCACGACAGCGTGCGCGCGCAAGAGCGCTCGAGCGATTTTGACATGCGCGCGCGAAGCCCGTTCGGTCGCAGTTTGTGAACATATTGAACGACCGATGGCTTTCGCAGGAATTCGCAAGAGCGCGAGCGTAAGTTTTTTTGCCTGCGTGGGGAAATCCTCATTGCGAAACCATGTTTCTATGCTTTTGGTTTGACTATCGATCCTGACACTGTTGCGAAACCAAGGGTTGTTGGACGATTTCGGCACGCGCGCGCGGCGGCGCGCGCGTGCGCACTGCGCCCCGCGTTTAACTGATGAGTTTTGATACGCGAGCGCGCGTATCTAATTTTTTGCAGAGGATGATGGGGGAGGGGTGGGGCGATCACGGCCCGGCTGAAATGGTATGAACTCAGATATAAAATGGACGATGGGGCACAATCGTGCGTGCATTAAAATGTGAAAAGGCGGGCGGATAAATCCGGGGCGCAGGTGGATGGCAGAATCAAATTTCCTTCCAGCCAGGAGAATATAGGTGGCGCGGTCTGTGATGTACACAGTCTGATATGCAATGCAATGCGCGATCTATGTGATGCAGTCGGCGCGGCGGAATCGACACGTTGCACTTGATTCAGCAAACTGCCCACTCCACTGCTCGCGCAATCGACCCGCCCGCCCGCCCACCACTTGGCATGCGCGTTCCCGCGCGGCGGCGACTGCGACGCGTGCTTGGCGTTTGCTCGCGCATCCCGCGGCCGCGCTAGCGCGCGCGGGCTCGCGCGCGCAGCGGCCTGCGAGCGCGGCGCGACCGACGAAGCCGCGGCGGCGACGACCGGCGGGCGCATCCCAGCGGGCACTCCAGCGGGAGTCGGCGACTTGAGCGGGCGCGGCATCATGGCGACGACGAGAGCGGCAGGCGCGAGGATGATAATGGCGAGTTTGGCGACGATGATGACAGTGACGACGGCGTGGCCAGCGACGGCGCCGATGCCGATCGCGCCGACGACGATGGCGGCGCCCCCGCGTCAGTTCGGAAGTTTCAAAAGACGCTCGACACGCGCGCGCGGCCGACGCGCGAGCGGCCCGCGCGGCCTCGCTCGTCGCGGGCCGCGCCCCCCCCAGCCCGCGCGCGAGGGCGCTCGAATGACGTCGAGATGCGGCGCGAGAGGAGGCCCGCGTGGCATAATTTAGCGACGACGTTGAAAACCCATGGCAACCTCGAGAATTCGGCAGGCCGCGAGCGCACGCTGCGTCTTGAAAACTGGCGTTGCAAAGCCATGTTTGCTTTTTATGCGTCCGGGGCGCACGATGTTGAAATCCCGACGAGACATGGGGTTTCCTCAAGATTCCGGCGCGCTCGCGCGAGGGCGACGCGCGAGCGCTTCACCAGTTTTTTGCTGCAAGGGCTTCTCGCGACAACGCGCGCGCAGGGGCGTTCGGGCGATTTCGACGCGCGCGCGCGAAAGGCCCGGTTGGCAACATGTTACGTACACGCGTGCATTGTTACTCTTTTGTTGAAAAGACAAAACGTAATAATGGGCAGTTTCCTCTGGAACGCGCTGGAGCGCGGGCGCGATTTCTGCATCTGTTGGGGGAAGTTCGCGCTTCGAAACCATGTGCTCGTAGATCGTGGATTTCCCTGGGGCGCGCGATTTTGAAGTGCTCGCGTGGGAGATTATGAGATGCGCGCGCGACGACGCGCACGCGTCGCCCCATCCGTTGCATGGGGGCCCTCGGCAACTCGATGATTCTCGATCAACGCGCGTTGAGGTGTGTGTGTGTGCGTGTGCGTGTGCGTCTGCGTGTGCGTGTGTGTGTGTGTGTGTGTGTGTGTGTGTGTGTGTGTGTGTGTGTGTGTGTGTGTGTGCGTGTGCGTGTGCGTGTGCGTGTGCGTGTGCGAGTGTGTGTGTGTGCGTGTGTGTGTGGGGTTCTCCTCCTCGGGAGCGCGGGCGGGCCTCCGCGCTCGAAGCTCTCTGAGCCTGAACACCAGCGGAGCGGCAGCAGCTGGTGGGGCCCCCAGGGACCTCGGGTCTGAAGGAGGCCCCTGAAATAACAAAGAATCTCTACGCCCCCTCGCAGGGGACTCCTCTCTTCATCCTCAAAACGATGCGGTCGGCCCTTCTCCGACCTCATGCCGCTCGCGAAGACCCGCGAGCGGTCCTGGCAGCGGGCAAGCTCGCGCTGACCGCGAGCGCCCGCGCGGGCGAAGGCTCAAGGCTCACTCACTCATGCTTCTTCGCGAAGCACACCTCACACCTGCGGCGCGCCACCAGGCGCCGCTCCACGTAGAGAACTCCCTCGGGAGCTCGGCGTCGCCTGCTCTGGCGCACCGTCCTGTCAGTCTCAGGCAGGTGGAATACCCAGCTCCCGTTCATCATCTTTGTCATGGCCTCTGGGTCGCACTCTCCTCCCGATGAGGAGCTCGCCCTGGGCGCCTGAGGCGCACGGGCAATGCGCCCCCGCAGTGCCCAGATTGCCGTCAGGAAGCCCAGCGCAAAGGTGAAAACCCAGCTGAGCAGCAGCATCACGGGCACGATCATGAAATCGCGATTGTCGTCATCAGTGCCTCCAGCACCACCTCCATCTTGAACTCCTTCTCCTCGTTGAGCTTGCAGGGCCATACACAAGGCCAGGATCGTTGTGTTGACGCTCGGGCTGCTCGCGATCCTCCCACCGCACTGCGTGCCACGAGCTGTCCGCCCCAGCTTCTCGATCACAGCGTTCACCTCGACCTCGCGAACAGCTCCCAAATCTCCGTTGAGTCGGCGTAGTCCCACTTGCTTGCAGAGCTGCTCATGAACCTCGGATGTGTGTGGCTTCGTCCCAATGTCACTGGGATTCTCGGTACCCTTGCACTTCAGCACCTTCAGCCCAAGCATGCGCGTGACCTGCTGGACCCAGAGTGCTCGCGTGTCCAGGTGGCGGACCCCCCCGACGCCCTGCCTCAAGGACATCGCGCGAGCTGCTGAAGAGTCCGTCTCCAAGGTCCACTCAACACGAAACCCGAACCATGTGAGCACACCCCTGAGCATCTTGCCGCCCATGGGCACAGTGCTCAGCGCGTAGAACTCGCTCTCTCCAGAACTCACTGCAATCAAGTCCTGCCTCCTCACTAGCGTCGCCAACGCCGCACCATCAGCATACAGAACCCCGCAGGTCGTGCTCTTGCGCTTCGCCTCCTTGCCTCCGTGGTTACTGCCGGAGAAACTCCTCAAGTGGGCCACGCCCTTCTTGCAGATCCTCATGTCAACCTTCGGGATGAACACGCCCAGGTCGGATGTCCCAACCAAGTAGCGTCCAAGGCGAAGCAGTCTTTTTCCAGAAGAGCTCCGTAGGTGCCGCCAGGTCAGATGCCAGCATCCCCGCGGCCCGCTGGATGTCGGTGCGATCTTGCGCCAGGTAGAGGCCACTCCCCACGCACGAACGATGCCTCGCGATCTGCTCGTCGACGAGTGGCGGGGAGTGCTCCAGGGCCTCTTCCGACCCCAAGTCTGGAGTCTTGACTGGATTCGCGCCCTTTCAGCCCTAGCTCCGTGATAATGTTGAGGGCGTGCTTCTCGTGAGGCTGCGCGAAGATGCCCTCGTCCGTCTTGATCCTCGTCCGCTTCAAATACTCAACGCGGCCCTCGGTGACGACGTCGCTGTCCTTCAACTTCAGCTTGGCCCTGGTCATCGGAAGGAAGCTCTCGACCTCGCTCTTGCGGGCCGTGCAGTAGAAGTCGTCCATGTGCAGCTCCAGGCCCAGCCTCGTCATCGTCTTGCGGTAGAACTGCGGACAAGCCTCGTTGCGCTCGAAGCCGCACTCCAGGAGGCGCTCAGCCGCGAAGCTGATCCACTCCCTGCTCGCAGCTCTCCTGCCAGGCAGCTGCTTCTCGAGCTTCCAGACCACGTCCGTGCTAAGACCAGCCTTGGCCCTTGCAGCTAGCCACTCAGGTGGCGGGTCGCAGTAGAACTCCTCCTTCTCAGGAACCTGATAGTACGCGCCCGAGACGTCGCCAACCGCAACCACCAGTCGATCATCTGGATCATCATCGTCCTTCTGGCTGAGGAAGTCAATGATGCGGCTGGCCAGGGACGTCGAGCCCTTGTCGAGCTTTAAGCCCTTGTCGAGCGCCTCAGCCGCCTCCTCCTGAGGGAAGCCGCTGCTGTCCCAGTGCGTGAGCTCCTCGGCCGCGAGGAGGGCCTTGTAGTCCAGCGCCTCGCTGATGCCCTCGATGGCCCCGACGATCGGGCCCTCGTAGCGTCCCGTCTTGGCCTCGTGCCACCCCAAGACGGCATCGTTGTTCGGCGATCTCGCGCTGGTTGCCGTACCCGAGGAGCTCGCAGCAGCAGGCATCGGGGCGTCTGGCTCACCACTGGCACCAGCCCCCTCGGGGCCTCTTGGTCCACTCTCCGAGCTTCCGCCAGCTCCTGCAGAGCTTTCCGCCTCCCCGCCAGGTCTCGGCGGGGCCTCTGGAGCCTGGGCTTCTGGGGCCTGACGACGTGAGTCTGGTGGGCGCTCAGCTGAGGCCTGGGGGTCGGGAGGGCTCGTCCCCGACTCAGGACCCTCGGGGCCAGGACAGGCTGAGCCCTCCTGGCCCTCTGCCCCAGACGGGGGAGCTCCTGGAACTGCCGCCCACGGCCTCCAGCGGCGTCGGCGCGACCTCGCCCCGGCCGCCGTCCATGACGAGGGACCGAGGCATGTGCGCGACCTTCTCCCTCCAGGGCTCGCCGCAGACCTTCAGGAGGAGCTCCTTGTCGTGGCGCCCCCCCTTGGGCATCCTGCGGACGGCCCTGCAGGTCACCTTGCCAGCACTCGTCAGGGTGATGTGCTCGTCGTTGTTGGTCGTCTTGCCGACCCAGATCCCCTTGGCCCAGGCAGTGTCCGCCTTGGTCAGCCTGGGAACCAAACCTCCCATCGAACGTCGCTGGCCCGTCTTGCTGACTGGAACCCTCGCCATCACCGTCTCAGCAAAGGGAACCACTGCTCCAGTGTAGTTCACGCCGTAGACCGCGAAGTGAGCCGTATAGCCGCCAACACCTCGCGGGTGCCAGTTCGTCACGTTTGCAGCATGGTGGGCGAGGAACGGCCAGAGCGGGGAGTGCGGCGTGAACTTGATACCGCAGTTCATCTCCACCTGCACCCTATTGGCCTTCAAGCGGCCTCGCCACCAGCGGACCCGCGTCTCGATGCAGCCCATCGACTTGCTGTCCCGCGTGCGACCCTGCGAAACTCTGGTCTCCAGGTTCTCCTCGTTCCTCGCGTTCACGACCTTATCCCGGAGAGCCTTCACCGCAGGCTCCGTGTCGCACCTGAGCTCTGGCTTCTGGTGCGCGAGCTGCTTCATGAACCTCATGAGCTGCTTCGCGGTGTGATCGTCTGCGGCCTTGCTCCCCAGCGCAGTGCCGTAGAGCAGACCAGTGCTGCGATCTGCAGCCACAAGAGATGTCCCGAGACCCTTGTCGGCCTCGTCGCAGAGATTGTCCGTGTCCTTAGTGCCGTTGAAGGCCCAGTCGAAGAAAATCAGCTCCTCTCTGACATTACTGCCGTGCACGGGCTGCTTGACGTGCGGGTCCTGAGGTCCCAGTCCGAACACGCACGCAGGGCACCACTTCTTGAACACCGCGTGACCAGCAGCCTCGTGTTGCTCCTTCTGAACCTCCGTTGGAGCATAGGGAGCCTCGACGACCTTGGCCTCTGTCACAGGCTGGCCGTCCACTTGCTGTTGGTAACGCTCCTCGACCGCCTTCTTGAAGTCCAAGTCCTGCTTGTGCTTTAGCTCAGCATGCTTGAGCCTCGTCCACAACTGCTCCTTCGTGCCGTAGATCGCGGCCCCGAGCTCCTTCAAGCGCTGTCGGAGCAGGTCGACTCGCGAACCTGGCCCGAGCTCTGCTCCCTCAGGGTCCCTCGCAGGGCGGGGGGCCGCCCCTGGCCCTGGCTGGCCCCCAGGCGGACTGGCTGCCGCCGGTGGGGCTGAAGCGGGGGCGCCCCCTCCAGACCCCGACGAAGCCGACCCAGCACCCTCCGCCATGGGCACAGGCGCTGCAGCTTCATCAGCCTGGACGGCCCCCTCGTCCTTCATCACCGCGTCCTCGTTGGCGGCAACGATGCCCGACTGCTGGTCGGGATAGCGGCCTAGTAACCGCTTGGTCTCCTTGACCACATCCCTGGCGTCCTCGGGGTCCTTCTGCGCGCTGGCAGGGACCCCGAACGTGTTCTTTCTTCGCACCATCGGGATCTTGACATACCTCCAGTCAGGCTTGGAGTAACCAACGTAGCACCCGTCATTGTGCGAGTAGACCACGTCAAAACCTGCATCATAGACTCTGCCAGTGCTGAGTAGGTTCCTAGCGAAGGGGCCGACCTTGAAGTTGGCCTTGCAAACCACTCGACGCCCCATCGTGAAGGGAACCATGGCCTCACCATAAAGAGAGATCTTCTGCTTCTGGGCGGCGATCAGCCTGGTCGATGTCGGCTCCACTGCGCTATGCCTCGCAAAGCTTCGTCGTGCACAGTGCTCGTCAGCGCCACCATCCAGCATCAGAAAGTCGTCAACGTCGTACTCCTTGAGTTTGGCCCCGTCGCCGATGGCCATGATGATCGTGTCGTCGCAGGCGTGGCACGCGAACTCGTCCTCCAGCTGGTCTCCGAAGCTCTCGCAACCGTCGTAGCCCACCTGGTGCCCGTTCGACTCGTGGTCGACGTAGTCCACCTGGTGCCCGTCTGAGTCGTGGTCGACGATGTCCACCTGGTGCTCGTCCGAGTCGTGGTCGACGTAGTCGCTCTCCAGCGCCATGCAAAAGCCGCACTCGACAGAGTCGTCTTCGCTGGGCACGACCATCACGTTGACCTCGGCGGCCTCCTTCTCGACGATGGTGACAGTACCCTTTTTCCTGCCCTCCTGATCTTTCTTGAACTTGAAGCAGTTGATATTGATGTGGCCTTTCTTCTTGCAGTAGTGGCATGTCTTATCCTTGTCACTCGACGGCGCGTTGCCACCGCGTCCGCCCTTCGATCCGCCCTTGCCGCCATCGCCCTTGCCACCCTTGGAGTCGCCCTTGGCGCCACCTTCGCCCTTGAACCAGCACTTGTCGGCCGTGTGGCCGAGCTTCTTGCAGAGGTTGCAGCGCGGCTTGTCGAGCCCGATCGCGTCAACCTGGCCGACCGCATCCACCTGCATCGGCGCTTGGCCTCCTCCTCCCGCCTCAGGTGGCCCGGGGGCGAAAGCCCTGGCCATTTCTCTCCATGCAGTGCTCGCGAATCTTTGTCCGCATCACCGCGTAGTTCTCTTTGACCTCCTGGCTGGCTCCGTCGAGCACCTTCCTGATCGGCAGCGGCGCATAGCCCAAGATGGTCGCGCACTTGAGCCTGTCGCTGATCGCGTCGTGGCTCGCCAACTCATACTGCGTGACGAGACGACCCCAGTCGCGCAGCACCTCCGCGAAGCTTCGCCTCGAGTGATCATCACTCGCCCACCACTTCGGCTGCGCGATCGTCGTCAGCAGGCCGTGCTCCGAAGTGCCGCCGCTCGGGCGGTAGTCAGCATAGATCTGCCGAAGAGCCTCGAACCCATTGCCAGCACCAGCCAACTTGGTCATCGTCTGCGCTTTCCCGCGCATCTTCGTCGCCAGCAACGTGATCATGTTCCTGCTCAACTCCAGCGTCTCCGCGTTCTGGATGTCCTCTGCAGCTGTCGGACCCGCGTGGCCCACCGCAGCGTCATAGAGTGACTTCCACCCCATCTCAGTCACCTCTGCCTCCAAGGTGAAAAAGAAACTCTCGAACTCATCCTGGCCGCCATTGAAGCTCTCATGGCTTCTGATGTCCTCCAGCGACCAGATCTGGCACGTCCCGTTCTGCGTAGTCGCACTCGCCATCGCGAGACCCGTCCTGGCGGAGCTGTCCACCCTCAAGCCTTCGTCGTGGTCGATCGCCACCGCGGGCCCAGCCCGCGGCCGACGCCCTGCTGCCACAGCAGAGCCAAGCCGCGGACCGCTCTCGTGGAGCAGCTCACGGCTCCGCTACCATGTTTTCTCCTCCTCGGGGGCGCGGGCGGGCCTCCGCGCTCGAAACTCTCTGAGCCTGAACGCCAGCGGAGCGGCAGCGGCTGGTGGGCCTCCCAGGGACCTCGGGTCTGAAGGAGTCCCCTGCGATATCAAAGAATCTTTACATTGGGGCGCAGGTGCCGGCCTGTCCGGGCTGGCGTACATTTGACTGTGGATGGGCGACGGGGCGGGTTCGCATGTTTTTACATGTATATATACAATGTATCTACAGGAGCTGAACCGTTCGTTCCGAAGGGGCGGGGTGGCGGGGGCGGGGGGCGGGGTGGGTGGGCGGGTGCGCGCGCGCGCGTGTGTGTGTGTGTGTGTGTGTGTGTGTGTGTGCGTGGTGTGTGGTGGGGGGGGGTGGGGGGGGTGGGCGGGGGGTGGGGGGGGGTGGGGGGTGGGGGGGGGGGGGGGTGGGGGGGCGGGCCGCTCATCTAGCATGGTATATATATATATATATATATATATATATATATATATATATTAAAATACATATATGCACATACATATATACATATATATATACATATATGTATGTATAACTATATATAGGTTATACACACTACGTTGCGCGATAGATGTGGCCCGACGCACGCGGTGCAATGCGCGCCGCGCAAACTGCGCGGCGCAGGCCACGCGGCGCGATCTACGCGTTGCAACCCACACGTGGTGCTCGCAGTTGCCGCGCCCACTGCTCGCGCAATCACCCTGCCCACTCGCCCGCGACCTGGTTTGCAAAACCCACGTGACGGAGATTGCGGTGGGCGCGCGGCGTTGGCCGGCGCATCTCGCAGGTCGCGCTCGACCGCGCATGCTCGCGCGCGCAGCGGCCGGCCAGTGCGAGACGACTGGCGCGGCCGCGGCGGCGCGGGCCGCTGGGCGCTCCCCAGCGGGCTTTTGACTGCGAGCCTGTGACTTGGACGGGCGCGGCATCGCGGCGACGCCGACAACTGTCGACGCGACGATGGGAGCAGCGATGGCGGCGATGCAAAGTTTGGAAGAAATTCGAAACGCGCGCGCGGCCGACGCGCGCGAGCGGCCGGCGCGGCATTATTTGACGCAGATCGTGCCCCCCAGCGCGCGCGCAAAGACTTTCGGATGAGTACTGCATGAGGCGCGAGAGGCCCCCCTGGCAGAATTCGATGACTTCCTCGACAACTGATGTTGTGCCATGTGTTTTATATGCGTTCGGGACATTATTGCTTGAAGTCCTGACGAAGCCTAAGGTTTCTGACAGATCCAGGCATGCGCACGGCGACGTGCGCGCGCAACTCCCTACCTTTTTGTCCAAGATCTTCTTGCGACAACTCGCGCGCAAGCGCGGTCGGGCTATGTCGACATTCGCGCGCAAAAAAAAAAACATGTTTGGTAGCATGTGATGAACCGGTTAAAAACCCAAGGTGTTCAATCTGCAAGAGCGCGAGCGCAAATTGCGTTGGAGCACCTTTGTTGCTAAACCATGCGTTTCAATGTTTTTCGGTGCTCGTGGGCCTGGTCTTGCCGCCCTGCACCTCACCTCACTGGCCCAACATTTTTCGGGTGGCAATCTGAAACCTAGATTGCTTGTGAGCTTGCCGTGCCTTGTCAACCAGGCCTCCCGCCGTCGGAGGCCTCACGGCGCTTTCCCTGACGTTCGAGTACCTACTCCTACTTCACCGACGGCGTAACTGCGGGTACTTTTTGCTTTCACGTACTGGGCCTCGTCATCGCCCGTGGGTGCTCCGACGCCGCGGCTGGGCAACTGCCACGGCCCCCGCAGGTCGGAAAAATTCCGCCTCTGAGTGCCCCCTCCTCCTTCGTCCTCCGCGGCCGCCCTGTCCGTCAGTGTCTCTTGTCCTGCATGCTGGGCAATTCGTTGTTCGGTGCCCCCGTTCAACTCTATCGCTGGTGCACCCATGCTGCCTCGCCGCCGACGGAAACCATATGTTCGAGACATTCGAATTTGAAACCCGTACAACCCCAGGTTTTTGAAAGATTGCGGCACACGCGCGCGACGACGCGCGCGTGTGAATTTCGCCAGTTGTTGCGCAAGCGATTCCTTGAAAACTGTTGTTTATTGATGACATCGTGCGCGCGCGTAGTATTTGTTGCAGATGGTGTAACGGGTGTGTCGATACCGGCCTGGTTGGGATAGTCTGCAGTCAAATTTCGGATGGGCGATGGGGCAAGATCATACGCAAATTGCAGTGAACAGGGGGGCGGGTAAATCCGGACGGGGTGTAGATCCGAATGTTCTGTTTGACTGTTTCAAAAGAGAATGAATCCACATGGTACAACTAATATAATGCAATTGTGCGAGGCCGCGAAACGACAGCGTAGCCGCCAGACCGCCACACCGGCCCAGGCGACGGGCGGCGACGAGGCGGCGATGGGGCGGCGACGGCGAGTACATAACCGCGAGAGCGGCACACTGGCCCAGACGACGGGCGGCGACGAGGCGGCGATGGAGCTGCGACGGGCACTATATGGTCGCCAGAGCAGCACACAGGCCCAGGCGACGGGCGGCGACGAGGCGGCGACGGAGCTGCGTCGGCGACATTATAGTCGCAAGAGCGGCACACCAGCCCAAATCATTACACCAGGAGCAAGAGCCCCCCATGCAAACACTGCTTGGGGAACAGTGCCGCGGATAATGCGAACGGGGACTTCCGTCCACAGAAAAAATAAATCACACCATAATCGGCCGTAATTCGTATGAGCGTAGGCGATACATCAAACCGCACCAGAAAGAGTGGGTAACGTGATTGCCAAGACTGGGCCTGCGGAGCATGAGAAGGAAGACGAGGAGGAGAAGGAGGAGAAGGAGAAAGAGGACCTGGAGGATAGTAAGAAAAACATCCGCGTGGGTAACCCGGATCCCAACCAACCGACAATGTAAACACAGAACGAACGCAGCACCTGCGATACGAAGCCACATCACGATCGCTCTGGACTCGGGAAGGGGGGGGGACGAGGCAAGCAGGGGCAGAAGGGGACAAGGAGCGGGAGGGGGGAAACATAGCAAATCCGCCTGGACGCGCCATCGCGAAAAACTTTAATAAAACCTAGCCGCCCTTGATATTTACCGCGCCGAAAGTGCAATGAACGCGCTAACACCTAAACATCGTGAGACGGAAGCGTGAGGAAAGGGAGGAGAAGGAGGAGGAGGAATGGGGGGAGGAGGAGGAGGAGGAGGAGGAAGAGGAGAAGGACGCACCGATATGGCGGGCTCGGGTCGGTACCTCTGTGAGAGGGCGGTCGGCGAGACTGAACGGCTCGAACCCAGTACTTGCTCATGTACCTTGCCAAGGAGCAAGGCTACCTGGATACGTTCCGACAGGATTTGAAATCGTTCGCGAAGCTGCTGACTTGAATGTTCTTTAACCTTGAGATGGGATCTAGGTTTCTGCCCCCCCTCATGCTGATGACGCGTCACTCCCACCCCGCGCGATGGATCCCCCTGACTGTTGGCGTGGCGTGGTGGACCCCCCCCCCGTGGGCGTGGAATGGTGGGGGGTGCCAGAGCCCCCCGTCCTCATGTGGGTGTGGGGTGGTGTTGCGGTGCTGTCGTCGTCGTCGTCGCCGTCGTTGTCGTTCCAACCCGCATCCCGCCCGGGACCCATCCCATCTGCGGGTACGGGGGGGGGGGCGTGAACCCTCGACCCAGGATCATATATCGCCTTCTTCTCCCCTCCTGCTCACGGGCGCTGGGGCACTGGCAATTGTCGGCCGTGTTCCGCGGGTATTGCACTGGGATGCTTGCAACATTGACACTTGAGTGTCAGCTATTCCTCCTCCTCCTCCTCCTCCTCCTCCTCCTGCTCCACCTCCTCGTCGTGCTCCCCCTCCTCCCTCCCGCGCGTACTGCCCCTCCTCCTGCTTTTCGCTCTTCCACTTCCTGATCACATCACCCACCACCATCATAGTAATCGCGGGCGCCGCCATGATAATCATCACCAACATCATAAACATCGTCATCAACATCAGCATCACCGTCATCATTTTCTAAGCGTCAAGATCCTCCCCCCCCACAGCCTTCCTCCTCCCCAGCACCATAATATACTGCTGCTGCGCCTCATCCTCCTCCCCTCCTGCGCCTTCTCATCAGTATCACCATTACCATCATCGTACTCGTATCCCTGATCCTCATGTCCTCCTCCTCACGTCATTCATCCTCCTCGCCTCCTGCTACTCCTGCTCCTCCTCCTCCTCCTCCTCCTCCTCCTCCTCCCACCGTCCTCCTCCTCCTCCTCCTCCTCCTCCTCCTCCTCCTCCTCCTCCTCCTCCTCCTCCTCCAGGTGCACCTCTCATGCTGATGCGCCTCCGCCTCCACCTCCCCTCAAATGATGCTGTTCCCGCTGAATGTACAGCGCCCCGCGTTCCTCACTCTGTCCTTCTTCCTCCCCCTCCTCGCTCCTCCCATCATCATCAGCATCATCAGCAGCAGCAGCGTCATCACCACCGCCACCATCATCATCAGCATCATCATCATCATCATCATCATCAGCATCATCACCATCGTCAGCATCATCGTCACCATCATCAGCATCATCATCAGCATCATCATCGTCATCATCATCGTCATCAACACCATCGCCATCATCATCATCATCATCATCATCATCATCATCATCATCATCATCATCATCATCATCATCATCATCATCATCATCATCATCATCATCATCATCATCATCATCATCATCATCATCATCATCATCATCATCATCATCGCCATCGCTATTGCCATCGCCATCATCAATGGTGGTGCCCGCATGCGTCCGCCACAACCCGTAAGGCGTTTCATGGCCCCATAGGGAGCTCCACCTGCGGCCCCAGTGAGGGTGGCCACATGCGTCCGCCACACCTAGTACAGCGCTTCGTGGCCCTCAAGGGAGCTCCACCAAAGGCCACAGCGGGGATGGCCACATGCGTCCGCCACATCAAGTGCAGCGTTTCGTGGCCCTCAAAGGAGCTCCACCTAAAGCCCCAGCGGGGGTGGCCACATGCGTCCGCCACACCCAGTACAGCCCTTCGTGGCCCCATCGGAAGCTCCACCCAAGGCCCCAAAGGAGGTGGCCACATGCGTCCGCCACACCCATCCGTGTCGGCACACCCCTCACACGCTTCGTGGCTTTATAGGGAACTCCATCGAAGGTCGCAGTGGGGGGGCCCGAATGCGTCCGCCACACTCAGTACAACGCTTCGTGGCCCCATAGGGAGTTCCACCGAAAGCGCACTGTGGGTGGCCCGAATGCGTCCGCCCCCCCCGTACAGCGCTTCGTGGCCCCATCGGGAGCTCCACCCAAGGCCCCAGCGGAGTGGCCACATGCGCCCGCCACACCCAGTACAGCGTTTCGTGGCCCGATAGGGAGCTCCACGTAAGGCCCCAGCGAGGATGGCCACATGCGTCTGCCACACCAAATGCAGCGTTTCGTGGCCCTCAAGGGAGCTCCACCTAGAGACCCAGTGGTGGTGGCAACATGCGTCCGCCACACCCAGTACAGCGCTTCGTGGCCCCATCGGGAGCTCCACCTGAGGCCCCAGTGAGGGTGGCCACATGCGTCTGCCACGCCCAGCACAGCGTTCCGTGGCCCTCTAAGGTAGGGAGCTCCACCGACGGCCCCAAAGGGGTGTCCACATGCGTCCGCCGCACTCAATACAACGTTTCGTGGCCCCACAAAGAATTCCACCTGCGGCCCCAATTGGGGTGTCCGCATGCGTCCGGCACACCCAGCACAGCGTCTTGCTTCGCTTCCCCATAGGGAGCTCCACCGAAGGCCCCAATGGGGGTGCCCGCATGCGTCCGCCACACCCATGCCGGCACACCCCTCACACGTTGCGTGGCCTTATACGGAGCTCCGCCTAAGGCCCACATGCGTCCGCCACACCCAGTACAGCGCTTCATGGCCCCATAGGGAGTTCCACCGAAAGCCCAGGGGGGGGGTCCGCATGCGTCCGCCACACTCAGTAGAGCGTTGCAAGGCTTCGTGGCTCCATAGGGAGCTCCACCCAAGGCTCCAGTGGGAGTCCGCCAAAACACGTAAGGCGCTTCGTGGCCCCATTGGGAGCTCCACCAATGGCCCCAGTGAGGGTGGCGGCATGCGTCCGCCACGCCAAGCACAGCGCTTCGTGGCCTCAAAGGGAGCTCCACCGAAGGCCCCAGTGGGGGTATCCGCATGCGTCCGCCACACTCAGTACAGCGTTTCGTGACCCCATAGGGAGTCCCACCGAAGGCCCCAATCGGGACGCCCGCATGCGTTCGCAACGCCCAGCAAAGCGTTTCGTGGCTCCATTGGGAGCTCCACCGAAGGCCCCAGTGGGGGTGCCCGCATGCGTCCGCCACACCCAGTACAGCGCTTCGTGGCCCCATAGGGAGCTCCACCGAAGGTCCCAGTTGGACCGCCCGCACGCGCCCGCCACAACCAGTATAGCGATTCGTGGCCCTATAGGGAGCTCCACCGAAGCCCCAATCGGGATGCCCGCATGCGTTCGCAACGCCCAGCAAAGCGCTTCGTGGCTCCATAGGGAGCTCCACCGAAGGCCCCAGTGGGGGTGCCCGCATGCGTCCGCCACACCCAGTACAGCGCTTCGTGGCCCTATAGGGAGCTCCACCGAAGGTCCCAGCGGGACCGCCCGCATGCGCCCGCCACAACCAATAAAGCGATTCGTGGCCCCATAGGGAGCTCCACCGAAAGCCCCAGGTGGACCGCCCGCATGCGTCCGCCACACCCGGTACAGTGCTTCGTAGCTCCATAGGGAGCTCCAGCGAAGGTCCCAGTGGACCCGCCTGTATGCGTCCCCCCCACCCAATACAGCGTTTCGTGGCCCCATATGTGAGCTCCACCGAAGGCCCCAGTGGCACCGCCCGCATGCGCTTCCACAACCCACTACAGCGCGTCGTGGCCCGATAGGGAGCTTCACCGTAAGCCCCAATGGGGGTGCCCGCATGCGTCCCCCCCACCCATTACGGCACGCCCCATCACGCGTTGCGTGGCCCACCAGAAGCGGCACCCAAACGCGTTACTCACAACTACATATGGTTGGGCCCTTCGCCAGGAAAATTTGGTACATGCGGGGCTCGTCGTGCAGTCCACGTCCATCTTGTGCCGTCTGCCTTGGCCGCCCTATAAGCAAATTGCCCCGTCCTGCGATTCCCCGAGGTACGCCGGAAGACCCAGAATTGCCGCACTTCCCCAAACAATTATCCTAGCGAAAGACCCAACCATATGCAAATCTGAGTACCGCAATTGTGAATCTCTTCTTCGGTGGCGATCCGTATGGGGCCACGAACCGTGCGCGGGGTGTGCCGACATGTGTGAAGGGGTACAAAACACGAACGGAAACGATAGGCCTGAGCACGGGGACTGAGCGCTGGTGAGACTGAGCGCGAGCGCGTCTGATTGTGATTGAGTCTGCGTGCGAGTAAGTCTATGTGCATGGCTGCGAGCATGGATACGCCTAGTGTGAATGTAGATGACTGTGAACACTGGGCGTGGCGGGGGCCTCACGAGCCACGAAGCGTGTGAGGGGCGCACTGGGTGTGGCGGACACATGCGGGCACCCCCACTGGGGCCGCATGTGGAACTCCCTTTGGGGCCACGAAGCGCTGTACGGAGTGTGGCGGACGCATGTGGCCACCCCCACTGGGGCCTTGGGTGGAGCTCCCCATGGGGCCACGAAACGCTGTTCTGGGTGGGGGGGGCGCATACAGGCGGTTCCACTGGGACCTTCGCTGGAGCTCCCTATGAGGCCACGGAACGCTGTACTGGGTGTGGCGGACGCATGTGGCCACCCCCACTGGGGCCTTGGGTGGAGCTCCCTAGAAGGCGACGAAACGCTGTACTGGGTGTGGCGGACGCATGTGGCCACCCCCACTGGGGCCTTCGGTGGAGCTCCCTATGAGGCCACGAAGAGCTGTACTGGGTCGGTGCAACGCAGGGAGGAGGGAGGAGGGAGGAGGGAGGAAGGAGACGCGGGGCGATGCCTCTTCAAAACGAGGACCCAACACCACAAAATGGTTGGGAAAAAACCTTTCCGTGATGGCCACTACTGTACCGGATGCGGGCCAACGGGTACCGGCCCGTACCGTACCGTACCAATTTGGCCGCGGCCACAAGCATTCCTTCGCTCGGCGACCAAGCTTCGATTCGAAATTATGGGTTTCGTATTCGCCCTTTTCGGTTCCCCTGGTCCCCGAGTGGATTTCCTGGCTCAACCTTCCGCCAGCCGCAGGCCCACTCCAGACCGCCATGACCAGATCTGGGGTAGCGGCATCGCTGAAGGGAGGGAGGGACGGAGGGCCGAGGATGAACATGTCGGCCCGCCCATACTTTTGAAGAGCGCCACCGATCTCCCACGTGCAAGTCTGAATGAAGAACCGTGCGCTTCGCCGCTTAGAGCCCAAGGAGGTCACCGACGCAAGCTGTAACCTCCAGCCTGTAACCTCAGGAGGCCGCATGGGGCCCCCAGAATGTCACCGATGCAAGCTGTGGGAGCCTACAGCCGATGACCCCACGAGGCCGAGGGCGGGGGCCCAGAAGGTCACCGACGCAAGCTGTGGGAACCTCCAGCTGGGTACCTGAGGAGGCCGCTCGGGGGGGCCCAAAAGGATGACGACGCAAGCTGCGGGAACCTCGGGCCGGTGACCCGAAGAGGCCGCTTGTGGGCCCCAGGACGTCACCGACGGAACTTCTGGCCGGTGACCTTAGGAGGTCGCAGTCACTGACTCAAGCTGCCCGAGCCTCCGGCCAGTGACCCCAGGACGCCGCTGCGGGGCCACAGCATGTCACCGACGCACATTGTGGGGACCTCCAGTCGGTGACCTGACGAGGCCGCGTGGGGGCCCCAGAAAGTCACTGGCGCAAGCTGTGGGAACCTCCAGCCAGTGACCTGAGGAGGCCGCTTGGGGCCCCAAGAAAGTCGCTGACACAAGGTGTGGGAGCCTCTGGCCAGTGACCTCAGGAGGCTGCTGGGGGGGCTCAGAAGGTCACCGACGGAAGCTGTGGGGACATCCAGCAGGACGCCGCTCGGGGCTCCCAGGTGGTCACCAACGAAAGCTGTGAGAACCTCCAGCTGCTGTCCTGAGGTCGCCGCTTGGGGGGTCCACCTGGTCACCGACACAAGCTGTGGGAGCCGCCAGCAGGTGATCTCGGGATGCCGCTTGGGGGCCCCAGGAAGTCACCGACGGAAGCTGTGGGAACTTGTGGCCAGTGACCTCATGAGGCCGCTTCGGGGCTCCAGACGGTCACCGACGAAAGCTGTGGAAACCTCATCCGATGATCTCAGGAGGTCGCTCGAGGGGGCCCAAAAGGTCACCGACGCAAGCAGTGGGATACGCCAGCTGGCGACCTCAGGAAACTGCTTGGGGGCCCGAGAAGATCACCGACGCAAGCTGCAGGAACCTCCGGCCAGTGACCTCAGTAGGCCGCTCGGGAGCCCCAAAAGGTCACCGACGGAAGTCGTGGGGCCTCCGACCGGTGACCCCACGAGGCTGCTAAGGGAGGCCCAGACGGGCACCGACGCGAGCAGTGGGCACCTCCAGCTGGTGACCTCAGGAGGCCGCTTGGGGGCCCCAGAAGATCACCGTTTAAGCTGTGGGAACCTCCAGCTGCTTACTTCAGGAGGCCGTTTGGGGGCCCCAGAAGGTAACCGACGCATGCTGTGGGAACCGACTTATCACTGTGTTATTAGAAAAGCCGCTCTGTCAACCCCAGGCGATGAGATCCATCGGACTGAGGGGCAGGTCCCCCCTGCGTCCACCCCGGACATCGAGCCGGCGCGACGTGCGGCATGGATGATGGCATCAATACCCGAATGAACTCGGTATGATATCGGTATGAAAGTGGTATGATATATTTGCATGGTCAAAACCAATCTTTGAAGGTGCATGACAAAATCGCCGCCGCACGCCACCTGGAACGTGAGCCGCGCACTTTTTCATGCCATTCCGCGACTGTCCATGCCGCCTCGAGTTATTCACGCCCTCGCGCCGCCCACTTGGAAAGAGGCAGCCCCCTGGCGCAGACCGCGACACGCGATGCGCGATTATCTTCGCGCCCCTGGGGGTGCGAGGTCGGTGATGCGGGTGCGAGGACAGCTGCCTGCAAGTGCCTTGGGAGGAAGGCCCGCGGCATCTTTGCCAACGCCGCGGGTCCGCCTTATGCCGCCGGGGCGCGGGCGGCGCCCTGGCCCCTTGCATCAGCAGGTGGGGCTCTCCCTCAGCGCGACCCCCCCCACAAACCGAGGACTCAAAATCCGCTGGCCCCTCAGGGGGCCAACAGGCTAAAAACCGAGGCTTCCCCGCAACCTGCAACAGTTCGAGTTTCCCACGGTCTAATTTCTGGCTGCTGGCCCCACGCAATGCTGCTGCGCGCGCGACGGCCGTACGCAGAAAACGTTTGATTTACCGCCTCGGACTCACGTTGCCTGCATTTCCGGGGGGCCAAAATCCTTCACGCACGTGTCGTTTTCAATGTTGTTAGCCTTCTGGCTCTTTTGCTTCCATTTTTCTCATGAAGCCTCAAAATGACTCCAAGATGGTCCAAGTGAACCCTAGGAAAGGCCCACGCACGCGAAGCAGATCCGTAAGCCGCGGGCAAACCCGCGCACTGAGGGAAAGCTGGCGAAGTGCGAAACTTGCCGGGTGCGCCAGGGCAGCGAGGGCGGCCGCCTGCGAACGCCTCCTACGGAGCCGCACAGCGGGCCTATTGGGCGCGGATGCCTTCAGTGACGGATTCGAAATGGAAGAACAACATGCGCGTAACTGCCCCCACTGCGGCCGCGGTGGGGGCCCAGCTTGGAAAGCAAACGCGATTGGGGCGCGCCTTTTCCAATGCACAGGGCAACCGCGTTGGCCCCCGCAAAAGCAGCAGCCCATTTCGCTACAGGGTCACGAAATCTATCATGAGAAAGGGAGTGTGCAACGACGGGCGCGTACGGCCGCCCCATCAATATGGAGTTATAGACGAACCTCGATCTGCAATGCGGAACGCGCGACAGGCGGATCGCATGCGCATCTGCCTACCAAGGCTAGAAGTCCAAGCTGGGCCCCGATTTTCGGGCGCGAACTGTGTGGTCGGCGGGCGAGCTGGGCCAACGGGGGAGGAATGAACAGTGAAGCGGCGTGGAAAGAAGCGAGAGGAGGACGGATCGCGCGCCGCGGCAAAGAGAGCGCAAACGCCCAACTCCAACAGGAACAACGCGCCCAACATGCTTTGAAGCCCACAGAGGAAACGATAGCGGATCCAGTCACGTCAAACCACCCTGACATGTAGAACAGTGCAGAAAGTGCGGAGTGCCCGTGGGCAGTCAGTTGTCCAACAAAATCCACCATGCAACTTCCATGTCCGATTCATACTGCTGCTGTGTGCGCCGCGAGCATGACGGGGGATGAGGAACGGGAGGGGGGACCAGGGTGCGGGAAGGAGGGGGGGAAGCTCGAGGAGGCACGCCCTCCGCCCCCCCGACCCTAAGACAGCCGACGGCCTGGCGCCGTCAGGTTGGCGGCGCTCTTCCCGTTGCAGTAGAGCACTTGGGCGACCGCCGGCCCCCCCCCCGCAAGGAGGGGCGGGGCCTCGCCCATTCGACGCGGGGATCGAGGGGGTCGGGCGTCTTTGGGCCTGCATGGGCCTCTGGAAGCCTGCAAGGGCCTCAGGGGCATCAGGAGACTACTGGGGGGCCTCCAGGGGAGGCAGGGAGGGAGGCTGCGCCAGACGTTGCACGTATGTGCGGGTGTGCATGGCCGTTGTCGCGATCGCGGAAACTTACAAGGTTCACTCAAATTTCCGAGGTGATCTCTCAGAGTAGATCAGGAAGAGGTAGGTAGGGAGGGAGGGAGGGAGAAGGACGGAGGTTGAGGGGGAGGTCCCTCCCCTGCCTGTGGTGTTCCTTCTCCTCCTCCTCCTCCTCCTCCTCCTCCTCCTCCTCCTCCTCCTCCTCCTCATTATTCGCCTTTCCTCCTTTCACCCTCAGGTCCCCGGCGGACCAGCGAAGCAAGGGCGGCGCTGGCCATGTTGCAGAGAGAAAAAAAGAAATACTTGAAATAACTGATGAGGACGGGTGAGAAGCGGAGGGGGGGGCACGAGCACTGCTACCAACTAGCCCCTGGACGCCCAACGACCCGAAAACGGGTGGCCACGGGTGGCTACAGTGATTCACCGAACCTTCCTAGATGGCACGCCAAGCCGCCTGCTGAAAATTTCACAAAATGGCTCATCAAGGAACCTGACGGCCCCAACGGCATGTGTCTTCACCCTCAAGAGCGCCACAAGATAGCCCAAGAGGCGCCGAAGAGGAAGCCGAACTCCAGGACAGCCCAGACACTCCAAGACAGTCCCAAAAAGACCCCAAGACAAGAGGTCCCCAAGACGCCCCCAGACAGCCGCAAGACACGCCCAAACGGATCCCACACACCCCAAGAGACGCCAAGATGGCCCAACGGAGCCGCCAGAGAGGCCCTAGCGAGCCCAAGAGAGCTCCAAAAAGGCCCCCAAGCGGCCCCAACGAAGCCTCAGAACAGCCCTGAGACACCGACGCATTGGGGGGCGCGCTCGGATTATCAGAGTCCCCCTCCTGCTCCTCCTGCTCCTCCTGCCTCCTCCTCCTCCTCCTCTCCTCCTCCTCCTCCTCCTCCTCCTCCTCCTCCTCCTCCTCCTCCTCCTCCTCCTCCTCCTGATCGTCCGTCTGTCTCCTGATCCTCTTTTCAGGCAGCAGAGCCACTCGGCCAGCAAGATTCGATCACTCTCCTCCTCCTCCTTCTCATCCTCCTCCTCCTCCTCCTCCTCACTCCATACCTTTGCGCCCTCACTGCCTACGAGATTTGCGTGCTCGTTTCCCCCTGGGGGCCCGCCGTGACTCCCGCTCTGCGGCGAGTCTGGGTATGGTGACGAGAGCGCCCCCGAGGCCAAACAAGGCTGCAAAACGCTCCGATGGCCTCCATCCTCGATCACCCCCTCGATCCACGATCTTCGAGGTGTCGAGAATGATCTCAAGAGGTCCCCGAACTTGTCCCCAGAGGACCCCAGAAGCTTGTCTCTGGAGGTCCCCGAGGTCCTGGGAAGCATCCAGAGGCCCCGAAAGAGTGACAAGAACAATAGATTGTGAGACGAGCCAATCAACTAGATGCGGCGATCAGCTGCTTTTCTTCTGGGTGCTCGAGCGTTCGAAAATCTGGGCCGCTCGTCAGGAGGTCAAGAGGAGCACCGTTTGAAAGAAAAGCAGCTCTGGAACGCTCGTCAGCATCCCGCTCCTCCTTCAAGATCGTCGACGACGACGAGAAATTCGGCAGCCACTGCGCGCAGCACCGCGCGACGCGTCCGGAACTCGACGCCCGTGCGCGAGAACGGCCGCGAGGTGGCCTGGCCAGGGGGGGGGGGCGGTGCCAGGATCCGCCCGAGGGCTCGGCTGGGAGCTCTGCGCGGCCCCTCCCCGGCCGCCCTCGACGACTTTCTGCGGCCGTCGGCGGCCTTCTGCGGCCTGCTGCGTTCGTCGGTGATCTCAACGGTATTCGGCGTCCTTCGGTGGTCTGAGCAGCGGCGCAGAGGTCGGCGGCGGCGGCGATGGCGTCGTCGTCATCTTTGTCGATCGTCGTCGTCGTCGTCGTCGTCGTCGTCGTCGTCGTCGTCGTCGTCGTCAGATCGTCGGTCGTCATCGCCGGTCCTCCTTCAGAAGCGCGTACGATGAAGACCCTTCGCAAGCCGACAGGGCCCCAAGCATACAGCTCCCGGGTGGTAGCATTAGCAGTGATGGTTTAAGTTCAACTAGTAGTGGGAACAACTGTAGCAGTAGTCGTAGCAATGATGGTGGTAGTAGCAGTAGAAGTAAAATTATCCCAGTGCGACCCTACCTAGGAGTTGGAGCCCCTAGGAAAGCAGCATTAGTAGTAAGAGAAAAGCTAAGCTAAAGCTAAGATAAAGCTAAGCTAAAGCTACGCTAAAGCTAAGCTAAAGCTAAGCTAAAGCTAAGCTAAATCTAAGTTAAAGATAAGCTACAGCTAAGCTAAAGCTAAGCTAAAGCTAAGCTAAAGCTAAGCTAAAGTTCAGACAAAGCTAAGCTAAAGCTAAGCTAAAACTAAGCTAACGCTAAGCTAGAGCTAAGCTGAAGCTACGCTGGAGCTAAGCTGAAGCTAAGCTAGAGCTAAGCTAAAGCTAAGCTAGAGCTAAGCTGACGCTAAGCTAGAGCTAAGCTAAAGCTAAGCTGAAGCTAAGCTGAAGCTAAGCTAAAGCTAAGCTAAAGCTAAGCTAAAGCTAAGCTACAGCTAAGCTAAAGCTAAGCTAAAGCTAAGCTAAAGCTAAGCTAAAGCTAAGCTAAAGCTAAGCTAAAGCTAAAGCTAAGCTAAAGCTAAGCTAAAGCTAAGCTAAAGCTAAGCTAAGCTAAAGCTAAGCTAGAGCTAAGCTAAAGCTAAGCTAGAGCTAAGCTGAAGCTAAGATGAAGCTAAGCTGAACCTAAGCTAGAGCTAAGCTAGAGCTAAGCTGAAGCTAAGCTGAAGCTAAGCTAAAGCTAAGTTAAAGCTAAGCTGAAGCTAAGCTAAAGCTAAGCTAAAGCTAAGCTAAAGCTAAGCTAAAACTAAGCTAAAGCTAAGCTAAAGCTAAGCTAAAGCTAAGCTGAAGCTAAGCTAAGCTGGGTGAACCCAGGGGGCGCAACTGGGGGAACCGCGGGGCGGGGACTGGGGGAACCGCCCGGGGCGATTTACACTGCCCGGCCCCTTTAAGCTAAGAGAGTAAGAGCCCTTCTAGGCAGAGCCTAGGTAGGGAAATAAAAGTAGAAGTTGTGGTAGCAGTATATGCAGCAGTCTTAGCACTCGTTGTTTGAGTAGTGGTCGTAGTATCAAAAGTCCGCCAGCGTGCCGCTGGGCACAGAGTGGGCGTGTCCGCGGGTCCTGGGCCAAATCCTCTACGCCTCAATCCTCACTCCTGAAGATTCTTGAGAGGACCCGGGCCCCTCGCTCTAAGATTTACTGGGGCTTCCCGCGTGCCCCCTGGGGCTTGTCGCGTGCCCCCTGGGCTCCGGGAAGTGGTGGCGCGTCAATTTTTCCGGCCCAAGAAGGCCCCAAGACGGGCCAAGAGGGCAAGCGGCCTGGAAGACGGCCCAATAGGGCCCCAAGACGCCCAAAGATCGGCACACGACGCCCAAGATGGCTTCAAAATGGCCCAAGAGGCCTCCAAGAGGGCTCCAAGACGGCCTGAAAGTGCCACAAGAGGGCCC